>VIIQ02000034.1:0-57042 GCA_007449985.2 Desmodesmus armatus
CATCTGGGTTGCGGCAGCTGGAATGTGTGCAGGAGCATGCACGTGTGTAAGGGCACAAGCACGCAATGTTTTTCGTCTAGGGTTATGTTGGGAGATGCATGCATGCCTCTTGCATGTAGGTTCATGTGTGTGCGCGCACGTGTGGGCATGGTTGCGGGTGGGTGCACGCGCAGGTTTGGGGGGGGGGGGGGGTGCGCGCGTGCGCTGGCATTTAGTGACACATGGCTTTCAGGTTTGCGTATGTGTTCAGGATAGTGTTGTGGCTTTCAACCCGTTGCGCCTGTTTGTGCCGTGCAGTGTGCATGGGGGGCGCCATGCACACGCTGCACGGTTACTTCTAGTCCGTGTTGTGACTATGTACGTTACCTGACTGGCAGCCTGTTTTGACTCAACACACAGTTTGCAGCCTGCTCATGTGGACACCTGCCTGATATGTTTGTGCTCAAACCAGGTCCTCTTTGGCCCCTTGTACCGCACCGGGCTAGGTCTTGAAGATGGAGAGTTCACTGAGCGGATTAACGCCTTTGTCAGCCCCTGGGGGTTCATTGTCAGGCGGATGTCTCCAGGCGGTAAGTGGCAAGTTTTGGTGGCCAGCGGAGCTAGCTCGTTTGCTTGCAAGCAGGCAGCAGCTGCCTTCTTCTGGGCCAGCTTTGTGGTCTCATGTCTCAGGTCAACATGCTGCATGCCAAGATCTGCCACACAACAGCTAGTACTAAGCAATTCCTGGGTTGCCAGTCAAACATTGTTTGTGCCGTACCTTGCACACAGGCAGCACCGATCACCTGACTGAAGTGCTTTGGGACTGGAACCTGGACAAACAACGCAACCTGTGCGGCACACTGCACAAACGGTAAGCCTAAGCCATCACTGTCATAAGCCATACTGTGCGCATAATTGAGATTCCAGAGCAAGTTGCGTGTCACCTGATGGCACGCTGCAGGTGGTACGGTGTGAGATGACAGACCTCCAGGAGCCAGCTGAGTGGTCACCAGGGGTTCGTGTCATGAACATTCCAGCAGCTGCTGATGATGCATGCTGCCCACCTCCCTGCATTGCCAAGGTAGCTGCACACAAAGGTTGTTATGTGTTGCGCAGGTTCTTTGATGGCACTACTGGAGCACTGGCCAAGCTGCAAGCTGCAGGCAAGGCTTGGCAAAGCGCATACGAGGAAGCGGCCAGCGTCTACGGCGTGGATATCCAGCAGAGAGAAGTCATTGAGGCCATCGGTGCAGCCGTTGTGGCAGCAGCTCAAGGTGTGCATGGTCTTACAAATGCCAAATACATCCACCGTGCTGCGCTGCAAGTTTGAATAATAGCCACCTGCATGACACGCCGGGCTGCCATGCGTGCGCTTGGTGATCATCAACACTGCACCAGCAAGCCAAAGGTCACCGGTGCCCTATCCACTTGTTTTTGTTGACAGACACGGCAGCTTCAGCCGCTGTAATCTTACTACAACAGCAAGCCAAAGGTCACCGGTGCCGCCGCAGCGACACTCATGTCTGGTGTGTTGGTGAGTGCAAACGGTGGCACTAAGCGGTTGTGTATTGATGTCATGTGCTTTGCCCTGCCTGCAGAGCATTCACGGCGTGCCAACCAGAAGTTGTCTCCTGCGGCGCAGTATGTCCAGCTGATCAAGGCTGTGCAGGAAACCAGGACTCTGGCTGATGTGCTGGCGTGCTTCAACGGCGCTGACCTGGTGTTGTCCGATGATGACATGATGTTTCAGGTGCAGCAGCTGGTCAGCAAGCTGAAGCAAAAGCTGCCAAAGCTCGAACGCAGGTGGGTCAACCTGGATGCACCGGACATGTGCATGTTGGTTACAACCGCCAGCCTCAGCCTGACAGTCTTTGCTGGGTGTATGACATGGGAGTGTTGCTATGACAATCAGCAGGTCATCAAGATGCAATCACTCGTAGACGACACTGCAAAGCCCAAGCTGTGCCGCAGTAGTGTCCTGGCTTGCTGGGTCAACTGTGACAGTATGTATCAGGGCGGGTCTGTTCGGCCAGGCATGCTGTGCCTGAGGTTGAGGACTGCCTGGTGAGTGATTTGCTTGCCCATGAACAGAGTCGACCATATCGCTGTCATTTGTTGTGCGTGCTTGCGCCGCGCGCGTGTGCTGTTTGCAGTCTGCAGAATCTCAGGCAGCGCTTGGAGCCCTGCGCCAGCTGGGGTGCAGTGCATGGCAGCAGCGCACAACCAGGCCCCTCCACACAGCCAGCTGGGCAGGGGCAACAAGGTCAGCAGCAGCAGCAGCAGCAGCAGCCCTTGCCTTCCATGGCTCAACTGGCAGCTGATCTTTTGCTGGACATCCAGTCACTGCAGCGGCAGGTGGGCGGTTTGCAGCGGGTTGGCTCAGCAGGTGAAACAGCATCCAGGGTGTTGACATTTGCGCAGCAGGTTGCTGCAATGCACAACAAGCTACACCTCTGGGCGGCCACAGGCAGCGGTGGTGTGGGGGTGCAGCAGTGGTTGCAGGAGCTGGCAGAGTACCAGTGCTGTGACTACGAGGATGCTATGGAGGCTACGTACCTGATGGTGGAGAAGCAGAGGTACAAGCTCAAAGGTGAGACTATGCGACTGGGGGGCAGGGGGGGGGGACAACATCATGTAACCCGTGCCAACATATGTCAGTTTTGCATGCTAGCTATATTCAACATGACAGAGCAGAACTGAACTAGTCAGTTCCTTTCCTCTGTGCAGTCTCTGGGTTGTTGCAGCTCTGCTCTGTAAGCCGGCATCACTCGGTAGCCATTGTTGTGCTGCAGGTCAACCTGACAAGGGGTCAGCACTGCTGACCCCCAAAGAGCGCAAGGCGGTGCAGGACCGTATGGGCGACCACAAAGCGCGCATCAAGCAGCTGGTTGACAAGTACAACTGCATCAGGGCACAGGGCAGCAACAACAGGCCAGATGACATCACGGCCGAGCAAGTGGTGGCTGGAGACTTCCCTTGGGCCTTCAGGGGCATTCCTGAGGATGCAACAGGTGAGCAGGTTGTGACACAACATGATGCTTGAGGGGCTGTGTCAACGGTTGGTGAGATCTCAAGGCTAGTGTGGTGGTGAAAGCGCTCAGGCACAGGCATAGAGCTATGCTGAAATCTATATACCTCACTGAAAATAAGCCACTAAACCAAGACCTAACTAACTACCGTTATCAGTCAGAACCCCTTGGCTAAGGTACGCATGCTGGGATGATGCAGGTTTCAATGAAGCTGAGTGCAGGCCTTGGCCATGCGCCCGTCAACCGTTGAGTAGTACTTTGGTGCTGTACTGTTGCAGGTGTGCGGCTGTTCAAGGACAAGCTGAAGTACTGGGCGGCATACAATAGCCTGCTGCGAGCACAAGAGCACAAGATCAAGATCAAGGGTGATGCAGACAGCCTGGTGATGTATTATGAGCAGCAAGAAGCGCAGCTTAGGGACAGTGGCAGCGGTGTGTATACAAGCTGGGTGCAGCCTGCACAGGCTGGGGACCAGGCTCTACATGAGGGATTGTTGGCGTTGACTCGGTCTGGCCTGCATGCAGTGCGTCGGCAGCTGACGGCAGCACGGGCAACACAGCAGGCCATCAGGGATGAGCGCCGGCAGGGTTGAGCGCAGCTTGCTGCTGCATCGTCTGCTGTACTGTTGGGTGTGCAGTGCTGCCGCAAGGCAGCATGCATCCCGCGCTGTCTATGCCGCGCACTTTGTGGTAGGCAGCAGGTGTGGTGCTGCCTGCACCCCAGTCAGCAAGCTTGTTGGGCCGCATGCGCGGCAGAAGATTTGGTTGTTTGACCTGTGCAGGGAGGTGATTACGGGGTTGTCATTGAGCAGTGCAGCTTGGTGCTGCTGCTGCTGCATTTTAGCAGAGTATCATCATTGTAGTGCTGCACTATGGTAGCACACTGATTCAATTCAAGTTGTGTAGCGCGGGGGGTGCCACCGTGTACCACCCTGGTGCATGGGCAAGGGTGGCAGCAACGTTGTTGGAGTCTCAGCATGTGCAAGGAGGGGCTCATGAGTCTTGTGGCACACTCAGTGAAGACGGCAAGTCAGTTGAGTCAATCGCCGGGGTTGCGGGTGACTTGCACATGCCAAGGGCAAGTCACGCTGACTGGGCAACTTGTTCAAAGCAAGCACAGGAAACCCAGCTTTCTACAGCCTCCTACAGTCCAACAGGTAGATGTTCAGCACACAACAGCTTTTGACCAAATCCAGCATTGTTTATCTGTCTCAGCGCCTAGTCATTGTTTGCAGCTGCCAAGCAGTCTCTGTCAAGTAAGCCCCTCTGGTGCTGATGAGTTTCATACGATTGGTTGGTAGCAGTGGCATGTTGACTGTTTGAAAGTGTTCAGCACAGCGCGCCACTGCCAACAAGTACCTACAGGCTCAGACTGAAGGCCACATGTCACATTTGAGGAGCCAGACATCAAGGGACAGGCCATTTACCCCCCCCCCCTCCACCCCCCCCCCCCCCAACACCCCCACACACACACCACCCTTTGCTTGCAAGCATTGCTAGCAGCATTGCGGCCACGCCAGCGGGTTTCTGAGGATGCACCCCCCTACAATGTTTGTGTCATAGGGGCCATGGAGTAGGGTTGTGGGGTTTTCAGAGCCCTCAGGGTTGGTGCTGGCTGTTTGTGGCGGTTGCAGGCCGCAGCTTGCAATGCTTCAGATACGCCTCAAGTCACACCACTTGGCGACAAGCGACAGGCAGCGCTGCCTGTACAGGGGACCAAACATGCCTGAAGCAATGGATTTGGTACCATAGGAGGCTCTGGCAGTGATTCCCACAGCATAAGCAGCCTGTTTTCAACCATAACTCACATCGCCCCAAAAACTCAAAATCCCTTGTTTCGGGGCATCAAAACCCCCCTTGCGAGGCCATGACGCAATGCTCAGCACAGCGCGCCACTGCCAACAAGTACCTACAGGCTCAAACTGAAGGCCACATGTCACATTTGAGGAGCCAGACATCAAGGGACAGGCCATTTACCCCCCCCCCCCTCCACCTCCCCCCCCCCCCCCCAAACACCCCACACACACCACCCTTTGCTTGCATGCATTGCTTGCAGCATTGCCGGCCACGCCAGCGGGTTTCTGAGGATGCACCCCCCTACAATGTTTGTGTCATAGGGGCCATGGAGTAGGGTTGTGGGGTTTTCAGAGCCCTCAGGGTTGGTGCTGGCTGTTTGTGGCGGTTGCAGGCCGCAGCTTGCAATGCTTCAGATACGCCTCAAGTCACACCACTTGGCGACAAGCGACAGGCAGCGCTGCCTGTACAGGGGACCAAACATGCCTGAAGCAATGGATTTGGTACCATAGGAGGCTCTGGCAGTGATTCCCACAGCATAAGCAGCCTGTTTTCAACCATAACTCACATCGCCCCAAAAACTCAAAATCCCTTGTTTCGGGGCATCAAAACCCCCTTGCGAGGCCATGACGCAATGCTCAGCACAGCGCGCCACTGCCAACAAGTACCTACAGGCTCAAACTGAAGGCCACATGTCACATTTGAGGAGCCAGACATCAAGGGACAGGCCATTTACCCCCCCCCCCCTCCACCTCCCCCCCCCCCCCAAACACCCCACACACACCACCCTTTGCTTGCATGCATTGCTTGCAGCATTGCCGGCCACGCCAGCGGGTTTCTGAGGATGCACCCCCTACAATGTTTGTGTCATAGGGGCCATGGAGTAGGGTTGTGGGGTTTTCAGAGCCCTCAGGGTTGGTGCTGGCTGTTTGTGGCGGTTGCAGGCCGCAGCTTGCAATGCTTCAGATACGCCTCAAGTCACACCACTTGGGGCAAGCGACAGGCAGCGCTGCCTGTACAGGGGACCAAACATGCCTTAAGCAATGGATTTGGTACCATAGGAGGCTCTGGCAGTGATTCCCACAGCATAAGCAGCCTGTTTTCAACCATAACTCACATCGCCCCAAAAACTCAAAATCCCTTGTTTCGGGGCATCAAAACCCCCCTTGCGAGGCCATGACGCAATGCTCAGCACAGCGCGCCACTGCCAACAAGTACCTACAGGCTCAAACTGAAGGCCACATGTCACATTTGAGGAGCCAGACATCAAGGGACAGGCCATTTACCCCCCCCCCCCCCTCCCCCCCCCCCCCCCAAACACCCCACACACACCACCCTTTGCTTGCAAGCATTGCTAGCAGCATTGCGGCCACGCCAGCGGGTTTCTGAGGATGCACCCCCCTACAATGCTTGTGTCATAGGGGCCATGGAGTAGGGTTGTGGGGTTCTCAGAGCCCTCAGGGGCGGTGCTGGCTGTTTGTGGCGGTTGCAGGCCGCAGCTTGCAATGCTTCAGATACGCCTCGCCGCGGAGTGCAAGCTGTTCTACTGCTGGCCGCCTCCTTGCAAACACACAGCTTTTGTGTGTGATGCTGTAATCTATGGTATGTTCAGTGTCTTGCATTGACACCATGACAGAAAGGTGCTGATTGTACGTCACAGACAGTATGGTTGCAAGCTGCTGTGCATGCAATCTGCCGTCAGTGCTGCATGTGAAGCCGGCTGCTGCTGATGCTGGATACCTGCGTGAACACCTCATCGCATGGGGCCGTGAGCTGCTGATGTCTGCTCCTGCTATGGATATAACTGCTTCTCTTGTACTAGGTTCTCAAAGGTTTACACTCTATGATTTCTGCCCCCAAGGGATTTCTGCCCCCTCCTGAGCTGCTTGACTCCAACAGCATACACTCTCCCTACAAGAAGGGAATTTAGGCATGCCCTACCAGGCACGCACCCCGGCGCATGACCCTCGCACGGTCAGAGACTCAACAGGCACATGACACAACTGTCATGCCCTTTTGACCACTGGACAAGTGGCCATTCTCATGTGGCACACTCACCCACTGCTGCTCAAGCTACTCTCAGCACTAACAACAACTCCAACAGTCCATCCATTGGGCAGCTGCCGGAATCAGTCCTGACACTGCCAAGCAGTGGATCAACCAACACTTGAGATCGAGGCATCCCTGCACTTGGTGTCGTCAGCCCTCAACGTGAGGCCCCCTCACCAACTACAGCAAAGACCCTGCCACGCCACTCAACCGGCTGTTTCTGCGCCTGCTGCTGTTTCTGTCTCTGTCTCTGCGGCTGCGGCTGCTGCTGCTAGTGCTGCTGCTGCCTCGCTTATGCGCAGCAAGATACCACTTGGGATCTTGGTGTCGTTTTGCACCAACATCAGCTGCGCAGGTGGCATGCTGCCCAGCTGCTCTACAGTGACACGCGCTGCTGCCAAGCTCTGCTGGTACCTGGCACGGTCTGACTCCTCAAGGCCTTCCACACTCAGCAGCAGCTCCTTTAGCGCATCCCCGCTGCCTGCTGCCCCCTGCTGCGCTGCCTTGGCGTCACGTTCCATTGCAACCATGAACTGCTTGACAAGCCCATTGATCAGCTTGTGATCCCTGATCCTGTTGCCCAGCTTGCCATAGCCTGCAAGTTTGAACCAACACACACACACACACATCAGTTGGTTGATTGAATACCTAGTGTTCAGGCCCGCCCAGAACCGTGTGATAGCAGCAGTGTCAGCAGTAACCGACTGCGGGAGACTTTGCAGGGGCTCCAAGACTTGGTGTTGTAGGCGGTGCAGCACAACACAACCGAGCGCTGGTGATAGGGTCTCGCCTGTGTTTGGCCGCAGTGTGACAGCTGCCTGGTACTTTGATGCATACCGCCGTAACTAGCACTACATATCTCCCAGAGCTTGGAGCTATTGCAGCAGAGACTGCACACAAACAGAGGTGGTTGCCTGCATGCCTCACCCAGGACGACCAGCTTGTTCTTGGAGAGGCCCTGCCTGTACACCACGAGGCCGATGTGGGTTTGGCCGTTTGTGGCGTTGTACACCTGTTGTGCCTTCTCCCTCAGCACACCCAAGGACCTGTTGGGCTGCTTCCAGACGCCCCTGTCATTGGAAGCCGCCAGCATCGCCCGGAACTTCTTCACATCAACGTCACACCCGTCGCACCTCCCCTGCACAAGCAAGCAGCAGCATGACCAGCATTTCAATGACTCTTCCTGAACCACTGTGCTGCAGCTGGTCATATGCGAGCATGCAGCAGCTGGGTGATGCACGAGCAGCACCCACAGGTGCACCAACAGCGCGACATGCAGCCTTCCTGCCCCCTGCTCCCCTGCCCCCACGCACATGCACGCACCCACCCACATGCGCGCGCGCTGCCAGACATGTACAGTACAAGTAAACACACAAAAGCCGGTGTGCAGGCCAAAAGATGCATCGGGCTTGGAACGCTGGCCCTAAAGGCCAGGGTGACATTCCACCCACCTGGTTGGGAGCCAGCTCTTTGCCGCATGGCGTCTTGTTCTGGCCAGCGCCCGTGCGACCTGGCGGTGCCTTGCAGAAGGGGCGCGCGCCGTTCTGCTGTAGAGCTTTCAGCGCGCGCTCTGCCTCCCCCTCCTGCACTTCCCCCGCTGCTACTGCTGCTGCTGCTGCTGCCGCCACTGTTGCGGCATTCTTTGCCTTCTTGGTCACCCTTGGTGGGAGTACATCCACTGACCGTACTGGCTCCTCCTCAGGCACATCATCATCTGCTGCTGCTGCTGCTGCTGCTGCGTTCTCATCACCTGCTGGGCCCCTACCACCCCACGCTGCTCTGCCCCTGCCGCCGCCCCTGCCGCCGCCCCTGCCTCCGCCCCTGCTGCTGCCTGCACGTCCTCCCCGACCCCTGCCCCCAGCAGGGACTTCAGCAGAGCCTCCACCGTAGGCCATGCCAGCATTGCTACCTGCTGCTTCCCACATGGCGGAATACATGCCGGCTGAGGGGCCCATTGCTGCGTAGCCTGTCCCAGCAGGGGCCGCTGCTGCAGCACCTGGCACCCCACCTGCAGCTGCTGCTGCAGCACCTGGCACCCCACCTGCAGCTGCTGCTGCTGCTGCTGCGCCAGGCACCCCACCTGCAGCTGCTGCGGCACCCTCCACGCCACCTGCTGCCCCTGCTGCCCCTGCTGCACCAGCAGCTGCTGCCCCCTGCTGCTGCTGCTGCTGCTGCTGCTGCTGATGCTTCAGGGTATTTAAGAGGCGAATCAGCGCTTTCTGTCTATCCCATAGTAACTGCTGCACATGAGGGTGGAGTTTGTCGCTGGACGCCGCAACCAGCAGTTGCCCGATCTGGGTCGGAGTTGCCCACCAGCTGACAAACAGTAGAGCCTCCTCAGCTTGCTGGGTGGTTAAACCCCATTTGGACTGCAGCTCCAGCACGACCTCATCCCCTCGCATGAAGCGCAGGTTCTTTGGGGTGCTGGGATCGTATCCAACCGCCCAGTGCAAATGGTCATCTGCATGGGAGCCAGGGCACTTGTGTCAGCGAAGGCAGAAGGCTTAAGTGAGTGAAGGAAAGTATATGTGACATTTGTACCTGATCCAGCATCAGGTGGCGGTGCAGCCATTGCTGGGGGCTGTACTGATCTGATCTGAAGAACACTGTCGATACAACGGGCGGAAGCAACGAAGAGACCGGCCTGAAACTCAATCAAAGCCGATGCAAGCTTGAACAGACCCGTTCGGCTGTTTACGTGCAGATTTGAGGGTGCTGAGGTTTCAACTGACGTTTCAAACAAGCGAAGTCAAGGCTCGGTTGTTGAACGCCATCGTCCATCTTGGGGGGGGCCAGCTTGAACGTACTCATGCAACTTGGTGGCACATACTCATTGCATACATACATGCAACCTCCTCGTTGCACACATACATACAACATACTACCCCTTGACCCTGGTCAGCCGTTGGATTGGTATCATTTGATTTGATGCCTGGAATCGGTGGTCATAGGTGCAAGCTGTCAAACTTCTTTCCTTCCCAACCCAAAACCTACCCCACCCTCCCCACATTTGACTCCAGCCTCTTTAGACAGTCAAGACCCCGGTTGATCACACAGATAGCTAAACTACCGTCGTAAAAGGGTTGAAGAGATGGCCAAAGCTGTAGTAGCAGCCTGGGCAGCATGCGTGAAGGACCTGCAACAGCAGGTTGCTGCTGCATCTGCATCCACCCCCGCACCGGGCACACCTCCCATCATCGCACCTGCCAGCAAGGAGTTCAACAGCATCATGCAGGGCTTAGTCAAGCTGAAGGAGCAGCCACCGCTACCACATGCTGCCTGGAAGAAGCTTGTGCAGGATGTGCAGGTGATGTACATGTGCTGGGCCTCATGGGGCAGGCCTGGTGTGTTCTGTTTTCCAGGGACCCATTTTCACACTGGCAAGAGATTGTCATAACCACACGGTTGTTGTGACTGTCAGCTTGACCTCTGCTACACATGTGATGACACCTGTCTGTAGCAGGCAACTCCACCACGTGACAGGCTGGCATCGACTGTACTGTCCCTGATCACTTCCACCATGGCAAGGCGAGCACAAGTCAATTGCAAAACATGCCAAGATTACCCCTGGTATACCATTGCATGGCTGCAACTGAACATGTATGCTGTCCCTCTTGCCGTGTTGCTGCTGCTGCTGTGTGCAGGTAACAGCCAAGCTGGCAGCACTGTATGTCCAGACCCTTCAGCAGCAACACACGACACTGGGGTCCGTGCTGCCATTGGCTTATGAGGCACTTGTCACATGGCTAGTAGCAGCTGGCCCCGCCTTGAAGGCCTCCCCAGAGTCCCATGCGGCAGCTGCAGTGCGGCAGCAGCTGCAGGATTCGCAGCTGCTGCAGCAGCTGGGCCCCGCCATGGATGATGCAGCGGCCCGGCTCACAGCAGCAGTAGCAGCACTTGCAGCGGGCACCACCGGCAGCAGCAGCAGCAGCAGTGGCAGAACCGGGTCTGCTACCACGCAGCAGGTCAGCATTCAGCAGCTAGGCCTTGATGTCATCGGGGAGAACCACCACAGCAGCTGCCTGCTGCGGCTCTTCATGTTGGCCAGCAGCACCGTATCCACAACAGGAACTCTCAGCATACAGGCTGCCTCGCCTGCAGCACCCGCAGCGATGCGCCTGATGATCACAGTCTTCCAAAGGTACAACGCGCAGCCACAGCTGCAGCTGTACAGCCACTTTAATAACCCGCTGCCGGATGCGTATGCCATCCTGGTGGCATTGGCATACGGGGTTGCGGGCGTCGTGCTGGGCACGCCGCAGTCATGTCCTGCAGCAAGTGAGCTGCTGCTCTTGCCCGAGTTCTTGTCCTGCGTCAGCATTATGCTGGTGGTGACTGTGCTGGGGCTGGATACCAGCTCAGACATGACAGAAGCTCGCCTCATTAGCAGGCAGGAGAAGCAGCAGCGGAAGCAGCAACGGCAGCAACAGCAGCGGACATGCAGCAGTGGCAGCAGCGGCAGTGGCCTCGGCAACGGGGTGCAGCTAGACAGCTTGACGGCCCTGTCCTGCGGCTTGTTTGACATACTGGGTGTCACCAAGGAGACAGTGCTGCAGGCCGCAAGTGTGGCCTACGCTGAAGGACTCAGCAACCTGCCCAACCTCGAGGTGTTGCTGGCATGCTATAGCAGTGCAATCAACCAACAGGTGAGGCTGGTGTTCTGGTCATTTTTGTGGCATGTTGAATGGCTTGGTCTGTACCGTGCAGTCACTGCAGTGTAGCATGTGTTTTGAGCGTGGATTCTGCACTCCTGCTGAGTAGGAGTGCAGAATCCATGATGAGACACTCCTGCCTTTGAGCGCTATGCCAGCTTTCTTTAGTAGAAGCAGCAAATTGCAGGGACCCTACTTGCCTTTGCACACACCGTCAACCTGCTAAGCAGCAAGCACCGAGTGGTATGGCACTGTTGTCTACACCCCGGTGTGCTAGCATCCAACGTTGTGGGACACATGCTGAAGTATGCAAACAGCTCAGCACAAACCTCACCAGAAGGTGGTGAGGCTGTTGCATCGGGCCCCAGGCAGTTGGGTTCGCCTCATTGCGCTGTGTGTGGCCAGCCAGTGGGATTACGCCCCCCCCCCCCTGGTAAAAAAAACTCACCAGCACAGTCGTCACCCTACTTCCGTCAAAACCGTCGACAGCACATCTGTCACCGTGCGCCCTTCAAACCCTAATTCGAAGGAGCCGGGGAATGACTTCGGCCTGCTGCATAGTCTCTTGGAGGCTGCGTGTCGATAGGCTGGGGCTACCTCAACTTCGCCCGCCAGCCGACGATTATTGGTCGTCAGAGCGTGCCGGGAAACCGTCTGCCGGCACCCTGGAATCACCCCTGTCATGTACAATGCCATTGTGTGATGTAGACGATATGGATGGCAGCCATTTGTAGTTTCGGGGGGTCGGCTGCTAGCACGCAGGAAAATGCGGTCATGTATGTTTCTTTGGGAAGAATTGGATGACAGCTAATTCAGAGAGGGACAACATCGGCAGGCATCACAGGTGCCTTGATTGAAGACTGGTTTTTGGTCACATGTATGATTCTATATACACTTGTATGATTCTATATACACATGTATGGAGGGACATGCATGTAGCACCCTTCATGCATGTAGGAGGGACTACGCCAACGTTGGCTCCTTATCATCAGGACGCGCCTCGCCTGAAACAAGCTTGCCGCCATGCCTCATGTATGTGTGCAGGTGAAGCAAGCCGAGGGCTCTTTGAATGTGCAGCTGCTGCAGCCTTTGGAGACATACCTGCTGCTCTACTTGATGCTGCTGCAGCTGACAGCAAGCATACCTGACAGCTACCCAGGGGCCCGACCAGCACTTGACATGGTCTGCTCCCTGTACTCTGAGCCACTGTACGGTGTGTGCACGTTGGTTGAAAAGCGCCTTGTGCAGCTGCCCCAGCAAGCAGCGTATTCGGGCCGTCAGCTGGCCCTGCAGCTGCTGCCATGGCCCCCCGGGTTGCAAGCGCTGCTACCGTCGCTGCCACAGCAGCAGCAACCGCACCGGGAGGGGGCAGAGCAGCATCGGCAGCAGGAGGAGCAGCCTGCTGAGTGGCATTTAGTGACACCCTCGGCCACTCTGCTTACGCAGCTGCTGCCGCTGCTGACTTGCTACTGCCTCACAAAGCAGCAGGAGCAGCAGCAGCGGCAGCAGGAGCAGCAGCATGTTGCAACAGCCTTGCTGACAAAGCAGCAGCCTGGCCTGTCGCCGCGGGATCTACAACCCCCGGTGCTGCAGCTACTAACCCTACTGATGTGGTCAGTGGTACCAGCCCCCGACACTGCAGCAGCAGAGGGGTCACCGCTGCCGCCATCATCAGCAACAGCAGCACCAGGAGCGGCAGCGGCAGCAGCAGATGGTCACAACAAGTGTGAGGCCACCTACAGCTGTGCACTGCATGGCTGTGATGCCTTCCTGCTGCAGGCTAGTGACATTATAAGCATCTTTGAGGGAGGGATACGGCTTGTGGCATGCTATGCAGCAGCGGCTACTGCTGCTGCTGCAACGGCAGCAGCAGCCGGTGGAGCAGCATCAGCAGCGGCCTGCGCTGCTGCTGCTGCTGATGCCTGTGACTGTCTCAAGGCCCTAGCGGTATTGCTGTTGGTGTCGGGCTTGTGCTGTCGTGGCGCTTTACAGGGGTGCCAGTACTATCCATCGCCTCTAGTCTCATTAGCGCTTGCAGCGGGGCCAAGCTCGCAGGTGCAGCCCCAGTTTTACAGCCTGCTGACCACCATGGTCAAGCTCAGCGGGTGGGGCATGCTTGAGGACCGGGCACGCCTGCAGCTGTGTGGTACCGTTGCTGATGCATGCTTACTGCTGCTTGCCGATGCTACAGAACGGCAGCAGCAGCAGCAGCAGGAGTCTAAGGGAGCAACAGCAGCAGGCGGGGGATTTGATGGTAGCAGTGGCAACACAGCTGCCGTTGCCATGCTGCCGAGCGTGTTCCTCTTGGGCCGCTGCTGCATGAGTTGGGCTGAGAAGCTCAAGGCAGACTCCTCCCTGTCCCAGCAGCAGCAGCAAGAGCCATGTAGCAGCCAGGAAGAGCCGCAACAGCAGCAGCAACACGCAGAGCTATGCAGCAGCCAAGAGCAGCAGCCGCATCAGCAGCGGTCTGGGAAAACGGTGAGAAGCAAAATGGGCATGACTGAAATTCCATCAGTAGTGCAGCAGTGGCTGCAGGCTGGCAGCATCTGCGACCAACTGGCCGCTGCTGGCTATGCCCCTGGGGCAGTGCTGCAGCAGCTGCAGCAAGTGTCGGCAGCATGGAAGAACCTTCAGCACACCCCCTCCGACACAGCAGCACTGCTGGCGGCAGCCCAGCTGCTGCAGTCAACTGGGCTGGCCTTGTGCTCCTTTGCTGTGCCCTGTGTCTGCAACAACCCTGGTTGCACAAGCATGGCGGGGCTGTCAGAGCTGGCGTCAGTGTCGGGGCGCAGCTGCATTTGCGCGGGCTGCCTTCAGGCGCGGTACTGTGGGCGCGCGTGTCAGAGGGCAGCATGGAAGCAGCACAAGCTTGTGTGTGGGGCGCTCAGGGCTGCTGTTGCTGCTCAGGCTGCTAGTGCAGGGGCAGGGACAAAGGCAGAAGCTGTTGTAGGTGCAACATGTCAGGCCCCTAGCTGAGCTTTGGTGTTGTAATAAGATCGCAGAGGCTGAAGCTGCCGTGTCTGTCAACGAAAAGAAGTAGTAAGTGATGCATATGCAAATGCGGCTAGACGAGCTTCGGGCCCCCCAACCCTTGGCTCACTGTGACCTGAAGGTGCCTGGCCAGTTGCTGCCCTCCTGCTGGGCTGGATGTTGCATCAAAGCTCCACTGTGATCATTGGTGCTGGGTCATGCTGGCTGTTCCTCCTGCTGGGCTGGGCTGGGCTGATGTCAACAATAGCAACACTCTGCCTGCAAAAGCACAAGGAACGCACCTGCAGAACAGCGCAGCAACAAGATGTCAGCACAGCAAAGGAGAGGGGGTCGACCCCTGCCCCAGTGCAGGCTTATGACACCCTGTTGCTGGCCCTCCTCCAACGTGTGACCTTGTGTGACTGGCACCTGTTTCAAACATTTGCAGCTGTTGCACATGTGACAAGATCAAGTGAGATATTGAGGAAGTGAAAGAACAAAGGGAGAGCATAGTCACACTGTCTGATGGTCTGTTGCTGGGCATGTGTTGTATGTGCTGTTTTGGGGTGTGCTTAGCAGCAGTGACGGTGGATTGTGATTTCTTGTCCAAACGAGAGCATCGGCCAGTGTTTTGCTAGTGTGTTGTTGTATCTAGTCTAGTGTAGTTTGTGAGTTTGGTGTACGTGGGGCCCTGGTAACTCCCAGTGAGGTGTGACGATACCTGTTTCTCTGTTGGGTTTTGTGTGTTGGCAGCAGCCATGGGTTTGCGTTTCAACATTCTTGTGGTCTGGGCATTTTAATGCTGGGGGACTATGTTGCAGGGTTGGTGGTGGCTTGCACCTTGTAGTGGTGCGGTGTGTACAGCATACAAGCACCCTTGTACATGCACCCTCCTAGGTTCACCTGCACCTTGCTGTAGAGGCAGGCAGGGCTGCTGTTGAGAGGATGCGGAGGCTTGGTGTATCATTGGCACCTTGCAAGTGCATGTGTGGTCCAATATCAACATTCAAAGCGCGTGCGTGCAGCTGTCAGCAGCTGTGAATTCACATTCGAATGGCAAGGCTACTTGCCGGTTAGCACATTCCAATACATGTGTTACTGCCATGTCTCTGTTCACAAGGCACTGCACCAACTATCTGTGCAGTATGCCAGTAGCAATCCTACCGCAGTTAGCCACCTTGCACCATGTACCAGCATGCTTGATGGCATTATGCATACAGTGGGGGATTCCCCAACAGTACGACAACCGTGCAGATAATGTTCGCGTCCGATCTATTGGCTTGTCAGCTTCGAGTCATCATTGCAAGTGCACAAAGAGCAGGTGCTGGTGCAGCACATGCACCCTGCAAAAGGGCCACTATCCACCAAACACCATCAAAACCAGTGTGCACATGAGCGGCAAGTCGCTAGAAAGCTGCGCTGCAGTACATTTGAACAACACAACAAAACAACAGGGCCGCAAAGATGCAGCTCCTCCAACGAGTAGCCAAAAAGCAGGTGCCGCGCAAGAACACACAACAGTATGTCATATGCTGGGCCATTTCAATTTTGCACCCCAATGCTCTGCAAAAATGACCCACCAGTATGTCATCCTGCACAACTTCCCCACCTCAATACATCCACGGGCACCAAAATCAGCTGATGCGGGTGTGAAAGCACCAACACAAGTCCATCCTGCACACCTTGTCACAATGGCACGGTGCAAAAGCTTCAATTTAACCAGAAAACCACAACACTGTCAGAACAATGTGATCACCAGAACACCAAGATCTACATGCTGCTTTGCTCAATCGATTGGCGCTGCCAAGACTGCCGATGGCATGACTGGCCCAGTTTGCTCAACTGAAATGAATGATCTATCTGACAGACAGGTTTAGAGGCTTCAGACAGCGTCCCTGCACAGTCATAAACATAAACGCAATCGCAATGAGGATTTGCAGTAGCAACAATGCAAGCAGCTGATGACTGCAAGCAGGCAAGGGTAGCAGGATAGCACCTGCTTGTGTTGTTTGCGCTTTACAGTCCCCTTCTTCCGAGTGGCACTACCACCAGCCATATGCATGCATGCACGCCAGTTTGCCTGTTTCCACTCCCAGGACGATTGTGTAGCCGCTTGAGGCTTTCCCCTCCTGCCCTCAAGCTTGTGACCCCCTTGCCTGGCCCCTTGTTGCACCGTGCACCGGGTTGTGTCCTTGATAGCTTGAGCTTGTTGCAGCACATCTCTACCGTGCTGACATCATTCGTTCTGAAGGGCCTTGGCATGCCATGCAGGAGTCGGACCCCCCCCCCCCCCCCAGCACACACAAAGTTTGTCAGCACAAAGCATGCTGCAAGTGCTTGCAAACACACAAGCATGAAGGATTGCATCGCTTTGACTCAAGGTCAGTGTCTCACGCCCACCCGCCTGCCTACCTTGCGTATGCCTGCTGCGTCCAGTCTCCTCCCTCCAGTGGGTGGAAGCTGCCTGTCAGCCGCCCCTGCTGCCCAGGGTTGTCTGTCATCCACTCAACCTCCAGAGGCAGGTCCAGGACCAGGTTGGGGTACTTGGTCAGCAGCGGGGCAGCGTGCAGGACATAGTTTTGCAATGGGGGGTCAGCGCCTGGGGAAGTCGGGCCAAGTGGCCAGCCTATTACCCACACCTGCACGTGAACAGCACAGCAAGTGCGCACACTCAGTGCTCAGCAAAGCCCGGCAGCCATATGACCACGCTCCCCTAGTTTTGTGATGCGGCAGCTGCCTGAGGGCCTTCTTGGAGGAGCTTGCCACCTGCTAAATATGCTCAAGTAGTACATGCATGTTTCTTGATGTTTACAACAGCAGGCACATCATGGCTTGGTTGACATTGATTGTGCTGCAATACCACCCAAGCAATCACGATTCAAGACGTGGGGTCTTGCTACAGCTGATCAGCACAAATCCGTGCAGGAGTCGCTGTTCTGAATCGCCTTTGACGCCAGGCTGACACACGAGTACTGCAAAGCAACTCCTGGTTTGCTAACTGTGCATATGCATACATGCATGTTGTCCTACAGTTGATTGGATGATTGGACTGCCAGTCCAGCACGGTGCTGCAGTACTCTGCATACGTGTGCCACGTTGAACAATGGGGGTGTCTATAGGACAGCCGCAACCATGCCTACCACGTTTTGAGGTTTGCATACGTGTGTATTACGTAGCAATAAGGATGGCAATAGGACAGCTGCAACCGTGCCTACCATTTTTTGAGGTTTGCCAGACTTCTGCAACTTCTTGCTTTTCCCCCACAGGGCGTCCTCCAAATCGCCAGGCATCAAGTCTCCCGGGATGAACACACTGGAGTAGTCCGACAGCGAATTGGCTGCCTCGCTCAGCTGCTGTGCTGCGCTGTTGATGGCAATGTCTGTGGTGGCTGGGAAGCCTGACCGCTGCAGCTTCAAGCGCTTCTTCCTCTTGTTGCCAGTGGGCTCCAGGACCAGGCCGCAGCGGGCTCTCCTGTCCAGCGCACTGCTCTGCTCTCGCCGCAGCAGGCGTGACAGCCCCTTCAAAAGAGAAGCAGCAGCCATACACCAGGGCATACTGATAGCGTGTGGCGGTCATACTGCATTGTGACGGCCATGGATCACATCCTTGAATGTATACCAATGCACTTGAAGGCCAAGCTCGGTTTCTTGGGCATGATGTCAAGCGCTGATGTGCCAGCTATTTGCATGTGACACATGCAGCTAGTGGCGATCCAACCACGTAAGTACCAAAAGAGAATGTCTCACTTCTAGCTGGTTGTATGGCATAAGGTAGATGCTGCTATTGATTGCCTTCCTGCCTGGGAACCCTGGCACTGCCACCTTGAAGCCGCGGCGGGCATACTTTGCCAGGCGTGACTCATAGCTGGGGCTCAGCCGGCCGGGGTCCACAACGTTCTGGCGCCTGTTGATGGCACGGCGGGAACGGGGCAGTGCAAACACCCTGCAGCACCAACATTCAGCACCAACACTCATTTCAAAAAGTTTGTGGTGTACGTGTTGCTGCTGGTAAACGTGGCAGCGGCTGCCACTTTGACACCCAAGCTGTGCAACAAGACAGCACTGATGACTGGTGCTCCCTCCACCATGTGCTAACAATAGATTGCGCACAACCACAGAATTGACGGGGCCACCCATTGAATAAGACAGTGCTGAGGATCAAACCAGACCTGGTTTGATCTCTAGAGAGTTGCTGACACCCTGTGACTGATTGGTGTCACAGGCGCCTTGCACCACGTAGAGATATCTACACACTGTTGAACTAGCTGGCAACCTACGGGACAGCACCTAAGGATCCTTGCGTGTCCATCATGATCATATATGATCATGTGATGTTCATGGTGTTGTCTCACCTTTCTCCATCGAAGGCCACGCAGCATGAGTCAATGTCGAAGCCCATCAGCACCTCAGCAGGGCAGCTGTACAGACGCAGCACCACCTGCGGTCAGGAGCAATTCGTAGATACAGCTGCCCGTCAGAGTCATGCAGTGATGCCATGCCGTGTAAAGTAGCATGGACCACACATGCTGCAGATTGTGTCATAGTGTCCAGACACTATGCCACAGATCTGCAGGTGGGCGTCCTGTCTATGACTGGCCCATATCACAGGTTGTATCTTGCAGATGTTGCAGGCGGCATGGACAGTACATGACAACACATCCCCAGGGGCATGATGCTTGCATGACCAACTGCACTTGCACCGCGTGATGTGTGCGCAGTTGTGCACGAACGTGCCACCCCCCGTTGCAGGTGCTGTGGCGGCCACCACTGCTACGACATTTCCTCTCCAGCTGTGTCCGGCAATTCAAGCACCTGCACATGTGTAGGGAGTCTTTTACTCGCGTCCTCCTCATCGCCACGGTCATCGTCACTGCCATAATCAACATCGCCAGGACTTGAGTCAACAACAAACGTGACTGCATGTTCTGAGCGGACAGCTGCCAGCTGATATGGCACATCCTTGCCACAGATTCTCTGCAGGGCCTGCAGTACACGACAATAGCGTAGGGTCAGCCGTACATACCCTGTCCGCCCTCACAACACCAGCATCTAGACTAGTCCATGCCGGCAACTCTGCCAAGCCTGCCAGTGGCTGTCTCGTATTCGCCTTGATAGTAGAAGAGAGAGAGCAGCTGCACTGCATGGTGGCACCGCATGTCTGTACATGATCACAGAGTCTACCTTGCAAAGCATCACGACACACAAAAAAAGTGTTCCTCCCAGGGCACCCCCCCCCCCAGCAGCCGCATGACGCAGGACAGAGCTCACTTTCTTGAGGTGTGCCCCGAGTGCCTCCAGCTTTGCAGTGGCTTCTGATGGGCTGAGGCCGTAGAAGAACACATCAATGTCACTGTTGCCAAACCCTGAGCTTGCCACAACCCTGTTTCGATAGCCAAAGTGGCGCGCAACATCAAGTCCTCTGTGTCGTGCTGCGTCGTTGTATAACCTGTGAACGCCAAGATGTGTGCAGAGAGACATGCTCTTTATTATTGAGAAGGTAACACAAATTGACTGACAAGTCAGCAGCGATGTACAGGGAGTGGGGTGAGGCCAAAGGTAGAAGGTGCAGTAGCCAAGACTGCTACATGCATTAGGTTATAAAACTCTCAGTAGGTCACAACGCTATGCCGCTCACACTCCACTTACCCCCACATATATTGCATATATTCCTCATTAATCCTCATTTCCCTCAGGGGGTGGCACCCCCACATCTCCCACATTCTCACACCCCAAATCCCTTACAAAGCCATCATTCCCCCACACCCCTCCGTGGGATTTTTGCCGCACATCACCCTCTGAGGCTGCTGTGGGTGGGAGCAGCAGCGGCAGGCAGAGTTTTGGGCCCAGAGCCAGTCACACCGCCATGCAGCAGCAGCACCAAGTCACATGCTAGCAGCAGCATCCACAAGGTCACCCACCGCAGGCTGCAGCTGCTGCTGTGGGTTGCAGCAGCGCAGGGATATCCCGCCTGTGCATCGATGCACAGCCAGTGCCACCAGCTGGCTACCTGCCGAGCAGTCCCCCCCATCAAGTCACGCAGCAGCAGCAGCAGCAAGGCTACACACCGCAGACTGCAGCGGCTGCTGCGGGATGCAGAGCATTGCACACACCGTCATGCCATGGGAATGAGGGAATGAGGGGATGAGGGTTGTGAGGGGACCTTCCCCTCAGTGAGGGTTGTGAGGTAATGGGGGATGAGGTTGTGTGTGTGTGTGTGTGGGGGGGTGTGAATGGAATAAGGGGGAGTTGTGTTGGGAATGAGGGCTGTGAGGGGGATGAGGGTTGTGAGGGAACTGAGGGTTGTGAGGTAATGAGGTTTGTGAGGGGAATGCAGGGAATGAGGGTTGTGAGGCGAATGAGGAGAATGAGGGTTGTGAGGGGAATGAGGGAATCGAGAATTGTTTATGTAACGAGGGGGATGAGGGTTGTGAGGGAAAACAGGAATATGAGGGGCCGTGCCAGGCACGGTTGCTAAAGTTGCGCATAGTATCTAAAGTTGCAAAGCTACTCGCATTTCAAATATCGGGGACAGTGGCCTGAAAACATTGATGATGGAGTAATGTAGCTGTACACTGTACAGCAACTAGGCAAGTAGCTGCCTATGTAGAGGTTAATCCACTCCCGCCAGAGCATGAGGGTGGCCAAGCGAGAACAGCTGCACTTCGACGAGATTCGGCGGAGCATCCGAGCCAAGCGAGGATGCGGAGCCGAGTCGAGGCGGAGGGCAGCATTTCGAGCGCCACCCGAGGGCGAGGCGGGAGTTATATTCAGGGGAAAGGGCGAGGCGGGAGTTATATATAGGGGAAAGATGGCAACGAGGGGCCTGAGGGGGGCGAGGGATAGGAGGGGAAGAGGACAATGAGGGGGTTGAGGGATAGGAGGGGTTGGAGGGAAAGGAGGGAAAAGAGGGCATTGAGACATCTGCTCTCTTTAGGCTTTCCACCGTTGATGTTTGAAGTGCAATGTGCGAATATGTCTGCATTCTGAATTGATGAGAAAATGACCTAAAACAGCTCCGTAATGGTGAAGAGCCTGATGACATGTGATCACGATGTGTCCCACACTACAGGCTGAAGATGTAGTGGCTGAACGGCGGGACGGTCTGAGAAGACCACCTGGCAACGACACGGTGCTGGCCTGGCTGCAACTCACTGCCAGGTGCCGAGCAACACTGACTGTACGTGTGTTGTAAGCAAGCATAGGCATGTCCACATGGCCCAGCACAGCGCCTGCACTGTTGCCGCAAATAGACCGCCCAAATAACTCACAGCGCGTTGGGCCCCAGCCAGTCTGCTGTCCCCCAGGGGACGCCAGGGAGTGGCGCACGCCACCTGTCAAAGGGCCACGGGAACCCCTTGCTGTCCCTTTCAGCGGACTCTGGTGGCCGCAGCAGGCACCCCATCACTGAACCCCCTGCAGCATTTGGAGGGCAGCAGCGTAGGAGGCAGTGACACCATTTGCTGGCAGGACCGACCCCCGGGGGGACGGGCCTGTAAATCCATTGCGTCGTGCTGAGAGAGCCACCGTGATAGTGTCCCAACCTGTACACACGGTGTTGAACACCCATGTGTTTGCTGTTGCTACACTTCTCTGTGAATGATAGGGATAGATACCAGTTGGGTAGTGACTGTCTCTGATCAGAGGCAGTCAGTATGGTGGCTAGTAGCTATTCAACTGGCATCTATCCCTACACATTCCCACAATAGTGTAGCAGCAAATTGAGGGCTCATGAGCCCCCCTTCTCCCCCTCGTTGCATCATACCTGCCACAATCATGTTTGACCAGTCAAAGCCCTCAAACAGCCCGCCCGTGAAGTGTTTGAAGTGTCGCTTAAATGTGTCAATGTCCTCCACCACTGAGCGACTGCCATTGGGCAGGCTGGCTGTGGGGTAGTCCAGGTGCGTGAACAACTCGGGGTACGGGGAGGGGCCCTGAAGCAATATGTGCATGATCTTCAGCATTTGCTGAGCTGTTTTGACATCATGACAAGGGAAGCATTGCCACTGAGCAGCAGATGCCCATGCAACGAAAGAAGGACCCGATCCGTGGCACATGCGATGGCTCTTGGTTGGCAGCAAAACAAGGGCAGATACTATCTGTGTATGATACACAGACACCACTACTTCGAAGGATTCTGCGGCAGAAAGACCGCAGTGAGGGTCCCAGCACACCCAGCAGGCCTGCGCAAGACCCACCTCGTACACGAATGTTGGCAGTGTGTCTGTGCTGAACACGTCCAGCAGCAGCTTGCCCTGCCGCCACGCCTCCACCATGGAGCCGGGCTGGGACACAAACGACTCACGGTAACCCTCCTCAACACATCGCATCTCAGCGTCACTGAAGCAGCAGCAGCAGCAGCAGCAGCAGCAGCAGCGTTCACCGCCTGACAGTGCCGCTTGGCAAGTGTGCCGTTCAGCCTGTAGATTGTCAGTGCAGATAGGCCCTAGCCTCACCTTGAAACATTGGTCAGACTCCTCGTCGCCCTTTGCCCAGCGCCATCGTCACGATCAACCCAGCGGCCTACAGATGCGGGCCATCGATCCATCAATCCATCTCGTGCTGCACATCGTGTACTGGGGCCCAGCTGCAGACTCTGCTTCGAAGGAAGCTGTTCTGGCAGCACAAACCGCAACTGGACTCACTCGTGTGTGAGGTGGTTGACGATGTCTCCTGGTGGTGCCAGTCTCCCGCAGGCCTGCTCCAGCCCCAGCCTCTCCGCTGCCGCCAGCACCATGCTCCTCAGCGGCTCACTGGCGGGCAGCAGCAGAGCCTTGGGGTCCTTGCCTGTCATGGTGGGGTTGGACGCGTACCTGGGTGGAAGTGAGGGGGAACGCAACCAGCACATGTGAGCATGGGGTTGCCGGAATTTGTGTGAGGTGTCAAAGGCAGGGGTGGTTTGGGCTGCACTGGGCTAACAGAGCTGGCATAAGCGCCCCTACGTGTGAGAGGATTCAGTGCCTGAACTGTAGTGTGAAAAAGACATGTGACTCGTACAGAAGTCAGGGTTGAACTGTCTTTCCTGATGCAGGGGAGGCCATGGGTGCGTTGTCCCTCACTGTGTGCGACCCCCTGCCCCATTCCTCTGCCTGCCTCACCTGAGGTAGTTGACAATGTACTTGAATGCCTCAGGGTCCTCATCAACTGGAAGCGCACCACCCTGCCTGCAGCAACAGCAGCAGCAGCAAGCCCGCCCTGTTCTGTCAACGACATTGTCACCTGGTGCGCGCATTGCATGCACCAACAATGCTTTGCGGGGCCCGACTGCATGAGTCTTTGCAGGTACTAACTATGCATATGCGTACTCAGTACGCTGCAAGCGTGCAGCTCCCTGACACCAGTGATGAACTCCCCATTGTCAAGCCGCACTGTGTATTGGCACTTGGGCTGCAAAGAAGCAAGTGGGGGGATGCCACCCGTCCATCACAGCAAGCACACCTCTTGATTGCTTCCTCCAGCTGCTCCCGTGCGTCGCTGGTCCCGTCCACCCCGTACATCCTCAGCATGCCGTTGAAGCAGCTGCCAGGTGCCTGGGTGAGCAGCGTGCTGATGCCTACATGCTGCACCGTGTCACCCACACGCAGAGGCACACAGGGATTCCCCAGCACCTGCAGGGCGGGAAAAGCACATTGCGCCAGTGTGTGTCAGTGTGTGACAGGAAAATTGCCACAGGGCTGTACTTAGGCCACACATCAACCAGGGCACTTGTGTGCCCTAAGCAGCGCGTGCTGCTGTAGCGTCACAAAAGGGACCAGCACAACTTTGCTGTTCCTGCTACCATACTGCAGCTGCATGCAGCTGCACCTGTTGATGGTGGCATGCGCTGATGGACGAATCCACTCCCATCCCTCCTGTACCTCCCCTCCCCTCCCCTCAGAGAGGAACATGCCCGCACCTGCTGCTGGTACTGCCGCTCGTTGTCTATCTTGGCCTCAAGTTCCTGCAGCTTCCTCTGCTGCTCCTCCAGCCGCTCCTGCTGCCTGAGTCCTGCCCTGCATGTCTCCTCTGCTAGCTGCTGTGCTGAGCTGGCCTACAGCAACAGCGCCGCAGCAGCACAGGAGCACGCACCCCAAAAATCAAGAGTGTAAGCTTAAGCCTTACTAAGAGTGACTCTGTCCTGTGCCTGAACGTTTCGAGTGCCAGCGGAAGGTGTCCCTGCCCCCTTTGCTCTGTTTGCATAGCAGCAACCACTTTGTAAATTGCACTTCATTGCCCCGCAGCGCTGCTCATCTTCCAGCTTCCTTTGCACCCACTGGGTTTCTGACCACCGCCTCTTCACCCCAGGCCTGTATGAACATGGGGCATGTGCAAAGGAGCAACACCTGCCAGAAACACGTGCCAGTGACTGTGGGGCACTTACATAGTTCAAGGCCTGTATGGTGTGGTCTGATATGGCCTTCAAGGGTTCAGCGCCCTTCAGCTCCAGGCGGATGCCTGACAGCTGCTTCCTCAGCTCCCTGTGTGCCTCACTCGCTGCATCCTTGTTCCTTTGAGCCTGGGTTGAAGTGACAGCGCAAAGAAAGGTGTGCATCAACGTGAGGGAAGTGCATGCTGGCTGGGAGTTTTGCATGTGCCAGGTTGGAGTGTAGCTATATAGCTAGCCTGCTGCAGCTGCACACAGCCTGGGCACACGCGTACGAGCACCTTCAGCTGGAACCTTCAGCTGGCATAGATTGCCTCCACATATTCAATATGTAGATCCTGATCAATATATTGCAACTTTAAATGAAAATGGAAAACTTTCTTTAAATTTACTATTTCTGATTTTTGTAATTCTCTAAAAGAAAAAACAGACAGTACTGCTGAGAAAACAAATTTTGGAGAGCTTTCTTTTTCAGAAAAAATTCAGTCAAACAATACATCTCTTTTAAAATAGAAACAGAAAAAAACAAAGAATCTGAAAAACGAAAAAATTCTCTTTGGGTTGACCCAAATTTTAATCCCATCTTAAAAGTCAATTATCTTATTGAAAATCTTGAACCAATTGGACGTTTTCAAAATCAATTGGTCCATATTGAAATATGGACAAATGGAAGTATTCATCCTCGTAAAGCTTTATATTTAACTTTTGATTTTTTAAGAAATATATTGAATAAATTTAGAGATATGAAATACATGAATTCAAAAGTGAATAGTCAATTTTTTCAATCAGAAAAAACTTTTGTAAAAATTTTAAAAAGTTATGAATATGATTTTGGATATTATGATATTTTAAGTTTAAAAAACATAAAGAAATTTTCTGGTTTTGCTCCTTTATTAGAATTTGAAAAGAGTTTATTTGGACAAGTTGAAATCTTTCCTGACAATTTTGCTCCTTTGAACAATGGTGACCAAGATTCTTCATCTTTTGAAGTTTTAGATTCTGAGAAAAATGATCGTTCTCAGTACTCCACAAAAGACAAAGAGAGAATTGAAAAAGAAAATGGAACTTTTCAAAAAAAAAATTTATACACACTGTATGCAGGGGTTTTACCTCCTCTATCAGCCGTTTTATCTCTGCCTGGGCTTCTGTTGCATCCATGGTCAGGTCAGAGCAGTGCTGTGCTGCTTGTCTCAAAAGCGTGTGCCCGAGACGTATGGACGCTGTCGTGAACAGTCCTATGTTTTGATTTTAACTCATACTGGTACACAAGTAAGTCTCAGCTTCGTAGATAGGGTTAGGGTAGCGTTTTTTTGAAGCTGATACACCGTGTTCGTCTGACTGGGGGGGAGCGAGGAGCGATAGCACGGTTTTGGGCAGCTCAGGGGGGGGTAGCAACTGGAATCTGGCCTGATCTGGCCTGATCTGCAGTAAAACAGTGCTGGGAGGGGGGGGTGGAGCAAGGAGCACTTTGGCCCCTGAAACCATGCCCCCGGGGGGGAGCAACTCCATCCCTGACACAGACGAACACGGTGTATCAGCTTCAAAAAAACGTTACCCTTATGCCGTTGCCTGATTGATCAGTGAGTTCAGCGTGAACATCGCAGCGCAGCCGAACAACTGAAAAGCAATCAGTGTTCTTCAGTCCAAATTTTCACTATCCTATCACCTCTACTACTGATTCAGTCACTGGGCCATCAGTAGCGTCAGACGGGGTCAGTCACCTTGACACAACCTACTGACTGGCTGATGGCCCAGTTGCTGATTCAGCCATGAGTGATCAGGGCACCAGAAAATTCCGATGGATGCACAAGATATGCACGACAGCGCCGCATCTCCTGTGGAAAGGAGCAGGTGCCATGCGTGGGACACACCCTACCTGAATTTTAAATCACACGTGCTGGGCCTTTCAACGTCCGAACACGACCTTGAATTCCCTATGCTCTGCAGTGATAGACCAGCCAAGTGCCATCCTGCAGGAACCTCATCACCCCAAAGCGGCCGCAGGCACCCACACCACTGCTGTGCGTGTGTAAGCCCTAACCCCCAACCCCATCCTGCACATGCCATGTCACAATGGCTATCTTCAAAGCTTCACACAACCACAACACACTCATAAACAGTCTCAGCGAGCATTCCTCACCCAAACGTTGCTGCTGCTGTGCTCAACCAGCTGGCGCCACACACACTGCCGATGGCAACACTGATTGACAAACTGTTGGCATACTGCTGTGCCGGGCTCCAGATTCATGTGGCTCAGCTCTGAAAGATTCAGAGAGCGTCCCTGCACAGTCAACAAGCATGACCACAATTACGCACAGCATTGTGCTGAGGTAACAGCACAGAGCTATGAATGCTGCACCCAGAAGGCATGAGGTAGCTAGAGGGCGCAGACAGCACACTGGCTGTTTGGTAGTTGGAACCATTGGGACCATTGGAGCATTGGACCCCCTGGTGGAGGCTCAGATCTGCGCTCTAAGATGCAGACCTGTTCCGCCGAATGCCACCCCCAAATGGCGGTGTAAGCGGCACGTGACCTACCCCTGCTTTTCCCCAAAGGCTGGCACCCCTTCACACAAGGCTGGGACCCCTTCGCCCCTTGAAGCTTAGTGTCTTACACAAACACCTGCGCTACATACAATGCCTACCTTGCGTATGCCTGCTGCGTGTAGTCTCCTCCCTCCAGTGGGTGGAAGCTGCCTGTCAGCCGCCCCTGCTGCCCAGGGTTCTCAGTCATCCACTCAACCTCAACAGGCAGGCCCAGGACTAGTTCCGGGTGCTTGACCAGCAGCGGGGCTGCGTGAAGGACGTAGTTTGGGTTGTCAGGGTTTGCCCTTGGGGAGGTCGGGCCTGGTGGCCACTCCCACACCCACACCTGCACGTGCACAACGCAGCAGGTGCGCACACAGGAAATCATGCAAGCTTGGTATGAAGCTCTGCTGTGCTGGGCGTGTAGATGATGCTGGAAGAAACTTGAACGCATGAATTCTGATTGTGGAGGCGCGCTGTGCTGCACGCGCACTGTGGTGGACGGTTGACAGCTTACTATCACACAAGCGGGTGCCGCAGTTGGCAACTGGAAGCAGGGGGAATTGTCACGACTGGGATGCGTCTCAGTGACTAAACCATTCCAGGCTGGTGAGGTATATGGGGTGATCCCTCAGGTTCCTCAGCCCGCCACCGCTGTCAGCTTGGCATGTGTTCCATCGCAGGTTCCAACCACAAATCAGATTCCATGCTTACACTCAGTCACGATGGCTCTCCGCCAGCAGCAAACATGCTTACCAGGTTCAGCGGCTTGCCAGACCACTCGGCCCCTCTGAATCGGCCTCTCAGGAACCATTTCAGTTCCTCAGGCGACAAGTCCCTCGGTAGAAACACACTGGAGTAGTCCGACACAGAGTCGGCTGCATCATCCTGCTGCCCTGTCGTGCTGTTGACGGCTGCATCTGTTGAGCTGGAGTTGTCCCACTGGTGCGACAGCAGCCACCTCTTCCGCTTCCTGCTCTTGCTCTTGTAGTAATCAGGAGGCTGCTCCAGGACCACACCGCAGCGGGGCTTTTTGTCCAGCGCGCTGCTCTGCTCCAGCCGCAGAAGCCGTGAAAGACCCTGCATAACACGAAGGACCCATGTTGGGATGTGTCGATGAAATGGTGGTTGCCGCTTTCACGCGACATAGACAAACCGTTGCATAATGTGTGTCGCTCAAAACACCAATGGTCTTGCCACGCCCAGCGCTGAAGTGCGAAGAACGTACAGCGGACAGTCAAAGGCCCACGTAACACAACAAGCAGACGCGGATGCGACACAGCTGCAATTCCGTTCTACAGTAGCAAAGCCAGAATGCTGTCGCACCTCCAGCTGCTTATAAGGCATCAGATGGATGCTGCTGTTGACTGCCCCCCTGCTGAACCCTGGCACCGCCACCCTGAAGCCGCGGCGGGCATACTTTGCCAGGCGTGACTCGTAGCTGGGGCTCAGCCGGCCAGGGTCCACAACGTTGTGACGCCTGTTGATGGCACGGCGTGACCGGGGCAGGGCAAATACCCTGCGAACCAGCAGTCAGGGGGGGCTAAACTGAGATTGCTCATGTGGCAGATTCACGCACTGCAGGTCTGGCAGGCATGTACATGGTGTGGCACCGTTGCATGTCCTACTTGAACTCTGGTCACAGCACTTGAATGGGGATGCGCTATGCAGATACGTACTCAGATGACTAGACATGGATATGGGTTGGTGAGTGAGGCCACCGTACCTGTTGTGTACCATGCGGCACCGAATGCCAAAGTGCTCCATGTACAAAATGCTGGCTCTCACCTCTCTCCATCGAAGGCCACGCAGCATGAGTCGATGTCAAAGCCCATCAGCACCTCAGCAGGGCAGCTGTACAGACGCAGCACCACCTGCAATCATCATGATGGGAAGGGAAAATGATATCTCACACAGAGCCAGGGTGAATGCAAACTCTCATGGGAGCCGTGATCCCCATAGACGGGCTCATACGCACAGAGTCAATGGATGGTTTCATACACACAGAGTCATGTGATCAACAAGCCCTGGGCATGAATGGTGTGTGTGCATGAGCACTCATGTGCCATCAGGGCACACTTCACGATCAGGAATGCGCCACATGGTGCTCTGCAGGTGCTGCTAGCACAGCAGACTTGCCCAAACAGCCAATGGGTGTTGTGCTGCAAAGATGTGGGTGCGACTAGGGTTGGACTGCACTGGGTGTCGTACGCCTGGGCAAGGCTTTTGCACTTGCACCATGCGCCAGCAAAGCCCCAATGAGAAGCTGCTCTACAGACTACAGAAGACGGGTCAGGCCATACGGTCACCTGCAAATGTGTAGAGCATCTGCAACTGGTGTCATCGCCATCTTCGCCTTCGTTGTCATCGTAGTCCCGTATGACAAACGCAACTGCATGCTCTGAGCGGACGGTCAGAACATCCCGATGAAACGAGCATGTTGCCTGCAGCACAAGACAACTGCAACGTTGGTGCAGCCTCGTCCCATCAGCATGATAACAAGACCTGCCATGCCTTGTTGCCTCATTGTCCCTTTTTGATGGCAAGACTGCAAGGACAGCAACCGGACAGCAACCCCCCGTAACGTAAAACACACCACACACTCAGGTCCAGTCTAGCCCGAATTCAGACCCCAGGGGGTTGGTAGTTTTTTTTGTTGGGACCCAGCGCCCTAACCTGAAGTCAGTGCTCACCGAGTTGAGGTGTGCCCCAGTGCCTCCAGCTTTGCGGTGGCTTCTGATGGGCTGAGGCCGTAGAAGAACACGTCGATGTCACTGTCGCCAAACCCTGAGCTTGCCGCTACCCTGTGCCTGTAGCTGTTGGGAACATCAAGACCGCGGTTTCGTGCTGCCGCTCTCTTGAACCTGAGCATGACAGTGAGGATGTGGAAAGGGAGAAGTGTGATAAGTTCTCAGTCTGCCAGAGTGAGGTATAGCGTCCTGAATGCAGATACGGTAGGGTGACGGTAGCTGACTGGCTGCTTCAAGGCAACACCGCCTGCTGTCCCTTCTTCCACGGAGCCCCAAACTCCAACCCCCTGGCCCCGAGCCAGCAGCACGCGATTCCCAACGCGTGCAGAACACACATGCTCCTTCCCAGCAAAGAAAGACACCAACAAAGCACACATACATTCCCCTTGCACACTTACAGGCTGTTGGGCCCCAGCCAGTCTGCTGTGCCCCACGGGACGTTAGGGCGTGCCGAGCCCGGTCGCTCAAATGGCCAAGGGAGCCCCGTGTCCCTCTGAGCAGACTCTGGTGGCCGCAGCAGGCACCCCATCACTGCACCACCTGCAGCATGAGGAAGGTGAGTACAGAGTACAAAGTAACATGAGTACAGAGGGGCTTGTTGTGCAGAGTGCAGGGAAAGGGGGAAGGACTTACGCCTGAGTTCAGCAGTGACCCTGCAGCATTGTTGATTCTGGTTCAACAGTGTGCATGTAGCGGGTGCTGAGCAATGTTTGACGCGCAAAGGACTGCAGCAGCTTGTTATGAACGGTATGCAGCTGCCTTGCTGGTATTGCTGTGCAAGGCCTGCATACTGAGCAGTCACTGCTCCAAAGCCCACCACCCCAGCCCCAAGGACAAAGTGCCAAGCACGCCGCTGTTACCTGCCACGATCATGTTTGACCAGTCAAAGCCCTCAAACAGGCCGCCTGTGAAGTGCTTGAAGTGTTTCTTGAAGGTGTCAAGGTCTTCCACCACTGAGCGGGTGCCGTTGGGCAGGCTGGCTGTAGGGTAGTCCAGGTGTGTGAACAGCTCAGGGTATGGGGAGGGGCCCTGCAGCAAACAGCACATAGCAGGAAGAGGCAGTGACAGTTCCAGTTAACAGGAAATAAATGCACAAACACATATGAATGGGCTTTACAAGAACAAGTCACTTGCTCGGTACCATGCAGGGAATGCAAAACCCTTGAGAGGACGCTAAACTTCCCGCACACCAATCAGTCGCCCTCCAAAACATCCAAAACTTGCAGTGGGCCAGCGTGTTCACCCACCTCGTACACGAACGTTGGCAGTGTGTCTGTGCTGAACACGTCCAGCAGCAGCTTGCCCTGCCGCCACGCCTCAACCATGGATCCGGGCTGGGACACAAACGACTCACGGTACCCCTCCTCAACACAACGCATCTCAGCGTCACTGCAGCAGCAGCAGCAGCAGCAGCAGCGATGGTGGTGGTGGCAGCAGCAACAAGTTTGGCACGCAGCGTCTAGAGTCAAAGGTCGCATGTCATTCCGAGAGCCAAACCCTCACCCTGGGCAATACATACAATGAGGCTCAGCAGCACCCCCTCCCCTGTGCCAATCACATGGGCCCCACGTTCTGGCCTAGACCACAACTGGGCCTCTGCCAGCCCGGCAGCTGGCCAGAGCAGCCGCCCGGACGTCCACCAGCCTGCTGGCCAGCCAACCCCCCCGCCTGTATGGCTGACGGTGCCCGGAGGGCTGTCTGCAAGCACAGGTCATGCCCCCACTCACCCCTATGTAAGCCAGCTGGTGATGTGCGTAGCTTGAAGCATGCCGAAGTATGCCTGACCACCGTGGGGGCCCCTTGCTGAACAACCAAGAACCCCCCAACAGCCCGAACTCACTCGTGTGTGAGGTGGTTTACAATGTCTCCTGATGGCGCCAGTCTCCCGCATGCCTGCTCCAGCCCCAGCCTCTCCGCTGCCGCCAGCACCATGCTCCTCAGCGGCTCACTGGCGGGCAGCAGCAGAGCCTTGGGGTCCTTGCCTGCCATGGTGGGGTTGGACGCGTACCTGGGGGGGGGGGGGTGTTGCGGGGATGGGCAGTGGGTACTTGAGATACAGTACGGAGACCGTGGCAAAGGGTGCAAGGCAGAGGTAAACTTCATTTTGGCTCTTGGGGTTGGCCCTGCGTGGAATGACTGTTGTTGCAGTGTAGATCAATTGTCAGCTATGCAGCAGGGGGGCGAGCCACCCAGCTGCCTGCTAGATCACGACCAGCAAGCCAGGGAGTGACTGCAATGGGTGAAGGGTTCAGCATGTTGTGGTTGGCGTGGGATGCCTAGGCCTCAAACATCACCATGCACTACGCTCCACAAAGCCTATCCCACCTGAGGTAGTTGACGATGTACTTGAATGCCTCAGGGTCTTCGTCAACAGGCAGCGCACCACCCTGCCTATAAGCAGCAGCAGCACCCGCAGCACCAGCACAAATGTTACGAGTGTGTTGCCTGTTTCCAAGCCTATTCATCATCTGCCGCGTAGCATACACGCAGACTGCTTTTGTTCTGAAGGACAGCAGTGATGCTTGCATTTGCACAACTCAGGCCTGCCGTCAGAGTCACATCCAGTCCACCCTGCCAAACGGGGGGCCTGTGTCTGTGTGTGGACGGGAGAGAGGTTACACCACACCCTTGCAAAGAAGCACACACCTCTTAATTGCGTCCTCCAGCTGCTCGCGTGCGTCGCTGGTCCCGTCCACCCCGTACATCCTCAGCATGCCGTTGAAGTAGCTGCCAGGTGCCTGGGTGAGCAGTGTGCTGATGCCTACATGCTGCACTGTGTCACCCACACGCAGCGGCACACAGGGATTACCCAACACCTGCACAGCGAGGATGGCCCGCACAGGTCAAGCACATCCGCTCGATAAAGCAAAAGGTTGTTGCTACCAGTGGTACATCTGGAAACTCTGCTGATACCGCTGCTGCTGTCCCTGCTGTTGTGCCAGTTACTGCACATGCTGTACGATTGCTGTGTTGCCATACCAAGCCCATGCTGTAACAGCCGGCTTGCTTGCTGTTGGCGCACGCTTGTGTCGGCCGACATCTGCTGTTGTTGTTGCTGCTGCTGCTGCTGCTGCTGCTGCTGTTGCTGCTGCCTGCGGCTGTTTCATTGATGCACCGGCAGGGCATAATGACTCTGCATCCCTGCCTTCCTTACATACCTCCACAAACCCCCACGTACCTGCTGCTGGTACTGCCGCTCCTTGTCTATTTTGGCCTCAAGTTCCTGCAGCTGCTGCTGTTGCTGTTCAAGCTGCTGCTTCTGCTTGAGCCCAGCCTTTTGCGTTTCTTCTGCCAGCTGCTGTGCTGTGCTGGTCCCCAGCTGCACCTGCATCAACAGTAAGAGCGGCATAAAGACGCATGTGTACAGACAATAACAGGCTACAAGATGAACGGATACGCACTACTATGTCCTGCACCTGCCAGGGGAGTCACTTGCCTCCACGCTTTGATATCCAAGCCGCAAGAACCGATCCTGGTACCAAGTGTAACTGATCCTGCAGCTCTTCATGCACATGCACAAACACGCACAATAGCTCACCCCCCCCCCCGTATGGCCTTGAGTGCAGTTGAAGCACTGCACGGCTCAAACCCCATTTGAATTGTGCTTTTGTGACACTCACATAGTCAAGGGCCTGTGTGGTGTACTCTGAGATGGCCTTCAGGGGCTCAGAGCCCTGCAGCTCTAGGCGGATGCCTGTCAAGTGCTGCTTCAGCTCCCTGTGTGCTTCAACTGCTGCAACCTTGTTCTTTTGGGCCTGATATGGAGGACACGTATGATGGTGTGTCACGTTGGGTGACCTGCAGCCTTGCTGAGAGCGCTGCAAATTCAAAATGGGGCTGACTGTGCAGTGGTCTGTGTGCAGCTGCACCAATCGGCCTGACAAGCTGGCTGAAAGAACCGCTTGTGCTGGTATGGTGTACGTAGACTGTTCATGATGCAGTCGCTTACCTCCTGTAACAGCCGTTTGATCTTGTCCTGGGCTTGATCTTGTCTGTTTGCTGTATCTATTGTCAGAGCAGCGCTGTGATGTTCCTGTACTGTTTCAGCGTGGCATGCACGTCACTAGCCGAGCATGAACAGGTTCAACACTTCAAGGCACTTCAAGACTGGATGCACGCGGTGTGGCGAGAGTTGCAGTCTCAGCACGTTCAGTGTGGATCTAAGATGGATCTACACCTGACATGACGCAGACAGCAAGGAAGCAGCTGATTACACACCAAATGCAGCCACTGAACACGCAATAACAAACGGGCAAACATCACGATCTGCAGTCTTGCCGTTGGCTCACATTCAAAAATCCCGGCAAATTCAAGTCATTCAAAACAGCCTGTTGCATGATTCCTGAAAAACAAACTGGACCAGGATCTGAGAGCCCCGTCCGCCTGCATGTAGCATCCTGCACCATCAGCAGCAGTTGCTATGAAACCAGTGCGGTACTGCCAAACCGCCAACACCCTGTTGCTGCTGCGCAGCATGCTGCTGCTGCACTTCAAAGGAGCTCGGCAATTGGTGCAGGCCAACATCATTCAACAGTTGTCATGATGTGTCACATGCCTCACGATCAGCTACACAGTGTCTCAGAAGACGGGAATGACACACAAAGCAGCAACACCGGCGCCTTCAAGCACCCAACAACCCCTACAAAACCACCGCCCCGCATCAGAGGCCACTGCCAGCTGCTGCTGCTGTTGCTGCTGCTGGTGCGGTCGCTGCTGCCTCCAGGCCCTTGCTTATGCTGCTGCCAGTGCTGCTTGAGGCACGCCTTGCAGCAGTAGCGGGCGGTCCTGCATGCCCCGCACTTCGTGCTGCGACCGATCACCAGCTGCACCTCTGACGGCCCCATCAGGGTCTGACAGCGAGGGTTGTTGCAGGCGTAGGGGTGGGCAAGTGAGGCCAGCAGCTTGCCAACTGCTGTCAGCTGCACACTCAGCTCCTGGTAAGCTGTAAAGCAATACCCAGGAGGCGGGTGTGCAAGCAGAGGGCCACCCGCTGCCTGCAGCGCTGCTGTCATGCGCTCCACCTGCTGTACCAAAGGCTGCAGGTCGTAGCCCATGCTGCTGAGGTATCCTGCAGCACTGCTGCTCTGCAGGAAAGCCTTCGAGATCTGACCTATCTGTGTCACGTCGTACTTGCGAGCGATCACAAACTGCGTGCAAGCCAGCTCCTGCATCAGAAAAACGCTGCCAACCGCAGGCCCAGGGCAGCCAGGTGCTGCTGGCTGCGCTGCAGCCAGCAGAGACTGCAGCTCTGCACCATAGAAGATGCTACTGCGGCCTAGCAGCACCAGCCATGGCAGCACAGCTGTAGCTGTCCGGCTGTCTATCGCTGTGAGCCCACGGCTGTTCAGCACATCTCCGAGCACATCGCATGCAGTAGAGCACACGACCTCCGCATACTGAAGCGCTGTGCTGGACGGACCCCAATCCATGTCTCTTGAGAGCTGGAAGCGTTGCCGGAGAGATGCTGCCTTTTCTGCCTCTAGCAGCTGCCGCATGCTGTTGTTTCCTGCAAACTTCATCATACTGCTCAGCAGGCCGTACAGCTGCGGCACCTTGGGCCCTGCTGTCTCGCTAATGGGGTCAACCAGCGGCCCCACCTGCCAACCACCAACCTCATCGTTGAGAAGGCCGGCATCCAGCAGGCCAGGGAGGCCTAGCAGGCTAAACACAGAGCGCTGGGTAGTGCTCCTGCCAGGTGCTGTGAACGCCTCAGCCTGACCCCGCACAGCGTCTTCAAACACAGGGCACAGCTTGCGTGCTGTGGCACGCTGGCGGGATGAGGACGCTGCGTCTGGGCGCATCGTGTGCTGGACCATCATGTGGAGCAGGTTGGTGGCGTCGTCCACCACAGCTGTCAGGGCCAGCTTGGGCTGTGTGATGGCGATGCTGGTGACATTGGATGCAAAGGGCGTGGGGTCGATGGTTGGGGGGAGGCTGCTGCTGGCACTGCTGGGAGTCCCGCTGTTAGAGTGGGCGACAGACTCGCGCTGTAGCTGCAGCAGCTGGGTGAGGATCTGCCAGAGCAGGGGCTGAGCTACCTTCAGGAAGACATCAGGCAGGGGGGCCCTGTTGCCACCCTCATTAATCAGGCCCTGTGCCACTGCCCCTGCCCTGACGCTGTGGCCGTTTGCAACGTGCTGCACGCGCAAGCTGTGGTACATGACTGCCGAGGAGACATGCACAGCGTTGTGGCAGGCCAGCACGCACTGCTTGTTGAGCCTCTTTGTGCCGGTGGGGTGCTGGGAGGCCCAGAGCAGCGCAACTGCCGGCAGCTGCCAGAACAACGGCAGCGCTGTGTTGGTCCCCTGCTTGCTCCATGTCTGGGGGCTGTTGGGGTCATTGAGCTGTGCGGCACACGCGCGCTCGATGACCGAGTGTGCCGTGTGAACGCTGCGCTTGATCATGTCCTTGTCATGTGAGATATCCCTTGCTGCCGCCCACAGGATAGTTTCCTTGCTGCAGCGCAGGAGCCGCAGCATGCTGGTGCAGACGTCCGGCACTGCGTCTGTCATGCTGCAGCAGCGCTGCCATAGGTCAGCTACCTGCTGCTGCTGCTTGTCGCCTGTAGCCACTGTTGACCCACCCCGGGCCGCTGTGGTGCTGATGGTGGTAGGTGCTGTAAGGTCTGCAGGTAGCGCCCCCCTGATTGCTGCTATGGTGCTGGCCATGCAGGCGCACTGTAGGAGGTAGTTGGGCCTGTCAGGCTGTAGCTCCAGCCACCGCTCCACACCAGGCGCTGCACAGTTGATGCCTAACGCGGCCCCTGCCATGCAGTTGTGTGCGAGCTCTGTGCCGCATTGGAGCAGCAGGCTGTGGTGCGCGGCAGGCGCAGCACCAAACTGCTGCAGCCGCTGCATGTCGAAGCTCAAGTACTGCATGCTGGCCACTGCCAGGTGGCCTAGGGGCTGGTTGAGGGTTGGGCAGTGGTCCCTGTAGTAGTCGGCTGTGCTGAATAGCAGGCCCACCTTGACAGTGACCAGTAGCAGGAGATGCACGGTCACCTGCATTCGGAGACACAGAGGGTACCAAAACATGAGACATGACATGAGACGTGGCAAGGCAGTGCCAAGCGCACAGCCGCTGTGCGCATGGCATGCCTGTGCTACATATGCAGCCTGCGTGCACTACTTTGTACAGTGCGCAAAGAGCTCGTGGCACTGCAGGCAAGATGAGTGGGCCACTCCCGAGTTGGCACAACACACACAGGAATGGCATCTGATGCAGACACACTGACCCAGTGTATCAATTGGGGTTGTGGCACGCATACAATGGAGTCTTCCTTTGTCCTGGCACAGCCAGGCTGTGCAGCAGGGGATGGGCCATGCAGCATGTCCTTCATCCTTCAACACATATACTCAGTGTGCCACCAGAGGCCCCTAAGGGGAGGAAGAAAAGACACACACCAAAAGAAACACAGAGAGGGCACCTACCTCAAGCAGCCGCAGCTCAGCCTCCTTATCAGTAAATCCTGGCCTGTCTGCCCAAGCTGCTGCTGTAGCGGAGGCTGTGCCAGCTGGTGCCACCCCCAGGCCAGCAGCTGCCTGCAGCCTCTCTGCTATTGTGCTGACAATCACAGGCAGGCGCTGCAGCAGGCCCGACTGCAGCAGTTGCTGGCCGATGGCAGCGCCAGTGCTGCTCAGGGGCTTGTTTGAGGGGGTGTGCTCGTCGGGGGTGATGCCTGCTGCTGTGGCTGCCTACAGGAGGATCATCCAAGGCCGCATGGCGATGTAGGTGGCGTGTGGCCAGGGTGTGTCTAGCAGCTGGCAGCAGGCCTTGCCAAGGCGCATGGGCACCTGCAGGTCAGCGTGCAGCAGGAAGGTGCGGGTGAGAACCAAACGGTTCACAGACATGAAGAGCATGCTGCAAAACAAAGGCACACCGTAGCATAATGATCATGATGATGCAGGAGGCTGGTGGTGTTGCGGTGTGTGCTTCAAAGACTCATGCCTGACTACGAAAGCACTGATGCCCCTCAGGGTTGCGCCCGACCCAAGGGACTGCCGCTGCTGAGTCAGCGTCATTTTTCGCCTGCCAGCCAAAAGCACAGCATGACGTTCCTCAAACAATATGGACTTGTTATTGTCGACCCTCTCTCTGTCACTGTTACGTACCTTGATGTCCTGCACAAGCTTTCTCCATGCTCGTGACGTAGCAGGTGGCAGTGCCTGGGCCTTGTGCAAACAGGTCTCAAAGTCCAGGAAGTTGCCCTGGGTGCGGCTGCTGGGGTCAATAGCAAACTTGTGCACTCAGGAGACAACCTCGTCCCACAGCTTCAGGAACTTTGCATCAGCCATGGCCCTGCATGCATGTGGCAGATACACACCAGACTCCTCCTCAGTGATGTGTGGCAACACAGCAGGGCTGGGTTGATGCCCCCACTGACATGCAGCCAGCATGCGACCAGTAAATAAGCGATGTACAGCTGCAGTACTTGATCTTCAGACTGATCGGACAGACATTCGTCATGATCATCGGAAGCTTCTGATCAGAAGCTCATGAGGGGCGCTGCTACTGCTGCTGTTGTGCATCTGCGGGCTGCTGCTGTTGCGCAAGACGATGTAATGTTGTCCACTCAACTCATAGCATTACCGTTGAAGATCCAAGGCGATCAAACCCACCTTTCAGCACGTCCGATACCAAAAACTGCCAGTGATCTGTGTCGCACCGGGCGAGCGAAGTGAAATGGGTAACTCCAGCCAACGCCTGATCGGCAGTAAAAGGGTTAGAGCGGACGTGTCTGTAACGCTGCGGAATGTCACAGGAGAAGCATACTACGAAACAAAATGAGTTTGAAGCTTTGGCATCGCCTGTTCCAGAACGGTTCACAACCTTGACCATTGTAACACTTTTTCAACAACAGTGACTGCGACCCATTCGGAAGCTGCCATTGCACCCATGCTGTGAAACACCACAGCCAGTCTTTCAGGCTGGTTCAGCTCCCAGGTGACCCTCCCTTGCCTGCTGCAAACCCTCGGCCTGTCCTAGCATTCCCGTTACTTGCAAAGCAGTACAACCCCAAGCAAACCATGCGAGAGCTGAAATCCTGCATGTGCATCCATCGCATTCTGCAAGTTCTGCAAGAACAAGCAGCCACAGCAGCAGCCTGGCTCCCCTGCGAAATGCGCGCAGGCTGCCTGCAACACAACTGTGCACATGTGCCTCGCAGCTGTGATGGCCGCCTAGGCACAAACAGCCACCAGAAGCGCCGTGACAGAATGCACTGCCAGTGAGCTGCCACAGTGTGTTGCCAGAGCACTGCTCCGGGAGCCATGCAAGTGCTAGCAGCACTCCTGGCCATGTTTGTAAAGCAACATATCCTTGCCAGTACCATGGCGAAACTGTGCAACACAGCAGCAGCTGCAACCAAGAGGTGCTGAATTTTTCATGAGAAGTGGCCAGCTGACAATATAAACATGGCTGCTGTCAAGGAGGGCCCTTGCTTGCAGGGCCAAGCCTTTACCAGCCATCGACAATGAACATGCACTCAACATGTCCAAGGCCCGCGAGGCGCAAAATGGACTGCCGACAGTCCGCGCCGCACACTGCATGCACTGTATGCGGCTACCCATGCGGGCAACAACCCTGTGACAAGCGCGCTGTCAAGCCCAGCAGCTGGGCCGCCCGCGGGGGTCATGTTTCTCCTTGTGCAGTGGTGGCGATAGTTGCCAGTGCTGACAAATGCATGCCACTATCCGCCATCAAGCCCAGCGCATGTTCTCCTCCTTGCTGTCCACAGGGACATACCACTTTGGCCGGCCCATGATTGAGGGGCTGAGCCGGTAGTTGAACAGCACTTCAGTGCCTGCAGGCAAGCTGGTCACTGCCACGAGGCCCACACACGACACCTCCTGCAGTGCAGCAGCAGACAGGCAGCAAGTCAGGTACGTGCTGCGCGTCTGGTCCTGCTGCCAGAACAACAGGTGCCACCACAGTAATGGGATGACCCAGTATCACACGGATATTCCAAGAATATGCTGCTTTCAGCTGCTGCAACTCCTTCCAAACAATTAAATCATGGTCTGCGCTCCACCTGAATATGTTGAATGGTCAGCCGTCATGGCTCCCTGTGTAAGTGTGCTGCTGCCAAGCCCTGACAAATGCATGCACGCAACTGGGGAGAATGTTGCTGACCTAACTGTTGACTTCTAGGTGACAAACTCACCCGTGTCAGTAGGTCCTCATGGCTACACTTGTAGCTGTAGTTGATGTTGGGCACATACGCACGCATCCAAAGCTCATCCTCATCCACACCACTGCTGCCTTCACTGCTGTCACGGCTGCTGCTGGCGCCTGCAGCACCACCCCCCTGGCAGCCTGCCGGTGTGAATGTGAACGAGGCGATGACTGCATTCGGCACCTGGCCCAGGGCGGGATGGTTGGCGTAGTGAGCCATAGCCAACGGGTTGCGTCCCTCCAGCATCTCCAGCGCTGCTGCTTCCCCTGCAACGGGAACAGCACGCCAACAGCAAGTTTGATCCAGGAAACACAGCTACGCAGCCGACACACGCGCTGCGTGCTCTGCTCCTGTAGGCTGTGCATCAGGCATGGCCATTCAACAAAACTCAGAAGCTCTCCCATCTGCGATCAATTTCAATTGCAGCAGGGATCTGCTTGCGAGCCAGGCACAACACGGACGCCGTGACCAGCACAGCAAGGCTGAGTGCAGAGTGTTGTTGAGTTCCCACACACCCACCTGTTGTGGCCCGCACCCATAGCGTGTCTGGTATGGCTTGCCTGGGCCCGTCTGATGCTGCTGCCAGAGTGCCAATCACACCCAGCGCACGCGGTGCAACAGTAGGGCTGGACTGCAAGGGCGACAGCCAGCACAGAAGAGCAGCATGAACCACTCACATCATGCAGGGTGATCGACCTGTGTGGTAAAGATAAGGTAAAGATAACTTGTATGGACACACTTGCCACACAGCAAAGGCATTGCACAACGTGGTAGGCTAGGTGGACCTTTCAAGTGCTGGTCCGCTATGTGAACTGAACACCCTTGCCAACTGCCAGGTGTACAGCAGTGATTCAGTAGCAAAACACCAACATGCCATGGGGGTGTGTAGGCGAACTCATGACAAAATGCGTTTGCAGGGCATCACACTCTGAAAGGATACAGATGGGCACAAGCCCTGCAGCTGCTGCCCACCTGTGAGCCATCTGCCAGCCAGCCCCTGCCCCATGGCAGTGAGTCCACTATGTAGCTGTCATACCGGGCTGTGAGATAGGGGTTACCCACATCCATGCGGGGGTAGCCAGGCATGCGCCTGGGGACAGACAAGCAGCCACAGCCAAGTATTGACACAGCGGGCGAAATCAGCAGCCACGAGAGTGGGTCTTCACCGATGTGCCTGCCTGACAAGTTCAGGGGTCATGCATGCACATCAGGGGTACCTGAAAGGTTGTGAGTGGTGAGTGGGGAGCGGGGCATGGCAATGAACAACACCATGCTTTCAAAGGCCGACAGACATGGCGCTGACAAGCAGAGGGCGTCAGCAAACGTGTCACATACCAAGGCTGGCGCTAGGCTGTTTGGGTGGTGCCCAGGTTTGCGCACACGCTCAACTTGACGGTTGAGTCAACCTTTGATTGGGAAAGGATAAGACTACATGTACAGCATCACCCCACCTGTGGACATCCTTGCCATATGCCAGTCCTGGGAAGAGAGCGATCAGGGCTCCTGGCGGCACCTCACCCTCCACAAACAGCCCTAGGCCTACAGGAGACAGAGAGACACAACATGACAGGTGTGAGTCATCAAACACTTTGCTCTTTGGCTGTGGAGGTCAGGGCAACGCGCAATTGCGGTGTGCTACTGCCACATACCTTTCAATGGTGCAGATAAGTGGAAAAGGCACACTTGGCCAACCCTACCGCTGCCCTTTGTTGCTATCACCTTAGCCAAAGAGAGCATAAGATGAGACATGTAAGACATTCAGCTGCTCACCCCCCACCCTCCACCACAAACACACCATCTGATTGCCAGGCTTGGTTGCACATTGAGCCAGGTCTCCTGAAAGAGGGGTCACCCATGCCATGATGCAGCAAACTAGAAGCAGTGTCAAACGGAATAGTAGCAAGTCAGCTGTCAGCACACACCTCCTCACCTGCCTCCTGGTGGTCTATCTGAGAGGGCCGCACAGTCAGGCTGTAGCCCAGCTGCTGCTGCAGCAGCTGGCTTAGCTGCGATTGGCTCATGAGTGAGCCCGGTGCTTCTGGAGCCTGCTGCTGCTGCTGCTCATTGCCTAGCAGGCCACTGAGCCCGCTGCCGTGCCCTGGCTGTTGCTGCTGCTGCTGGTGCTGTTGCTGTTGCTGGGGCTCGTACGCTTGCTGCTGCTGTTGTGACTGCATTCTGTGCCATGTGCGCTCAAGTGCTGCTGCTGAGGGCCTGCGGTCTTGTTGCTGCGAGTAATTGGTGGGTGGCGGCAACAGCAAAGGAAGCTTGAGTGTGGTTATGTGTAGCTGCTGCCCAGCTGGGGCTCAGGAACCGTTGGGCCAACACTTGGGAGGCACTGCAACTGCTGCAACACCTATGTTTCAGCAATGCATGCAAGGTCCAGGGTGGCGTCACCCAAGTGAAGTTGAGGACACAGCACACCCAGTGCTGGCATAGTACTACCGTACGTCATGGTGCTGGGGGCCCCACCTGTACAAGGCAGGTGTGTATGCTGCGTCCAATGTTTGCCAGCTGGCTGTGTAGGTTCTGTTGCACCACCTGCTTCTGCTTCTCAAACGGCAGGCTCTTGGCCTGCAATATCATAGCAGACAACCTGGTACTTGCCTGAACAACCTAGAAACAGCAGCTCATAGATTTGATCATCTGTCAGGTATGCTGCCAGTATCATTGCGCATGTATGCCTGGCATGCCATGCCAGAGGTGAGGGACAAGAAGGTCGTTGGGTCTGCTTGTCTGATGGTAATGACTTCTGCAACTACCTTGATTGCATCTCGTGCTAGAGCAGCTGCCACCAGCAAGTGCTTGTAGACCTCTGCCTAGCCTGCCACCTGTTGGTATGGATCAACGATGGCGTCGATGCATACCGCTAGGTGGCAAGCCAAACAGAGGTCTGCCAGCCCTTGCTGGTGGGCATGCAGCATACAGGCGGGAACAGCACCAGCAGGTGCTGCAATAGACGCAGCCATCGGGTGCCCTTGTGGCTGGCAGTGGTGTGCGCGCAGTTGGCCTTCAAATGCAGCTGGTTACAAAGGTGCTGCAGGTGGTGAAAACAGCGCTGCTGAGTGCGCACTGCTAAAACCAGATACGAATTCTATGCCAGCATTCCCATGCATATGTCCGTGTCAGCCCACCTGCTCGATAAGCTGTGCTGGCAGATCATCAGGCACAGCATCCCCCAGCTGCTGCTGCTGTGCTTGGTAGCTGGTGAAGAGGAACAGCCTGTCACAGCGTACATTGAGGCAAGACCTCACCATGATGTGCTAGAATCCAAAACCATGTGCGTGTGAGCATCCACGTTTGTGCTTGCATGTACAAGAGACCGAGTTGGGGTGTGGCAGAGCAGTAGCAGCAGCAGTACCAACAGCACTCACTTGTGTACATCGATTTGCTCCTGCAACTGTCTTTTGTCACCACCCTTAAAAAACACTCTATTAAGCTTGATATTGAAGCTGCGCTGAAGATCCCTAAAGTACCTGCTCATGATCTGCTGCAGTCTGTTCTGGTCGAGGCTTGCTCAGGCACCACGTGATTGTTCCGGTGTCTGCTTTACATGCATGAGTACACATATATCTGGTTTAAGCTGGGTCACTGGCGATCAGTGGAGGTCAACATAACATAACATAGCACACTGAACGGGCTGATGGCTACAACCCGTTGCCGAACACACAAAGATAGCACGCCGTGCTTCAGTTAACATCTGAAAATGTCTATCGTGGCGGTGTGACGTACAAAGAAAACACCCAAGGTTCCGGAACCGCTTCGGAACGGTTTGGCAGGATTCGGCCACAATCTATGCCCGCGTAGTTTCCTTTTACCACCTGTTTGTCAACTGACGGGCCGCAGCAGGACGGCAGCGGCTAGCTTGGCAGCACACATGTCAAGCATCACCAAGCCAGAGAGGTGAGTGGGAGCACAGGTGTGTCACATGCAATCAGTAGCTACGATAGCAGTGAATGACATTGCTTTTGTGTTTATTGCAGGTTGCAGCATGTGTCAGTGACCTTGCATCCTGCTGTGGCCAAGCCATCTGCACCACCAGTGCAGCAGCCCACATGCAGCAGAGGTGGTGGCAGTTGCACTGCAAAATGGTCAGCAGCTGAGGATGACAACGATGATGACAGCAGCAGCCAGTCACGCAACGCCCTGCTAGACACCTTGGGGGATGACGTGTACTGCTATACAGTCAAGTGTGCCGTCCAGGGCGTCCGGGGCTGCAGGATGGTCAAGGCAGTACTGGCCATGCTGTTCACTTTTGCTCTGCAGATAGGTCTGCTTGTGCTCCTCTGGGAAGCAGTCATTACCGGCAGTGCCACAGATGTTTCCAGGGACACACCGGAAACCGACAAACTGTGGCGCCAGGTGGGGCAAGTGCAGCGGCAGGTGTGCTGGCTGAATCAGAATGTTGTCATCAACACGACTGCCGCTGCTGATGGCAACCTCAACTGTGCAGGGGCCTGGCCAGACGGACCATTCTGCCGTGCTTGGGGACGCAGGCTTCCCACAATGAGCTATCTGCAGTATAACCACTGCTTAACAACCCTCTTCAACAGGCCGCTATCGCCCTCGCTTCCGAGGGGATTGCGCGGCGGCGAGCTGGGCACAAAGCCGACACCAGAGCTGCAAGAAGAGCGCCTCGCCTTACAGCAGGCATGTGTGGGCTTTAAAGACCTGGGAAGCTCTGATAAGGCATTTGGCATGGGGCTGCTATTTCCTGATTATGTGCCTATTAACAAATCCAATGCCTTTGGGCATGCGGGGGCCCTTGGCACTTTGGCAGGCATGGCAGAACAACATGCCCACCCCTACTCCAGCAGTGAGGGTTGCATACCTGAGATTCCTCACGACCCTGGGCAAGAACCTTTCATAGTGAACGTGCTTGCATCCCTTGCTCTAGCAACATATGTGCATCACGAGAACATGCAAGCGTTGTGGTTGGGCTATGTCTCAGCAGCATGTTGTGGCATCCTGCCACCTTTCTACTTGACAGAGCTGTCCAAGGCAGCAGGCTGTTACCGCTGCAGTGCCCTCAGAGTTGCGTTGATGCTGTGTGCTCCGGTTTTGCAGCAGGCAACTGGCATTGCTGTGCTCATCTCTAGCATGGGGTTGACCTTCATCAGAGAAACACAAGCAAGTGTTGTTGCAATAATTCTCAGCAATGTTGCGCTCTCCTTCATCCTTGACTTGGATAACCGTGTTGGACTTATGCTTCAAGCACAAGCAATGCACAGCAGCTGTGCCACAGCAACACTGCCTCTTAGGCGTGCACATCATGTGAAGCCACTAGCATGCTGGCCTCGTGCGGACGCACAAGCGACAGCATGCATGCGCACCGGGGGTCACATGTACATGGCGCTGTTAGGCCTGCTGCTGCTAGCAGAGCCACTGTGCTTGGCACCAGCACCTGCGTTGGGAGTATATGTCCGGGTGAGTGCCGATTGGGAGCGCCAGACTGCTGAGACTGCATGGACAAGACGTGCAGGATATGGTAACAATATGGTGTTCCTAGCAGCCATTCCAAATATCATGTTCACATATTTCACCAATGCTGCCCCCTTGTCGGACATGCCATCCTGGCAGGAGCAAACATGGAATGTGAAACATGCCCTGGATATGAGGGTTGACTATTTGCAAAGCAAGGGAAATAGCCTGAGCATCGATGAAGCCATGTTTGGAGCTGCACTTGCCTATGCATATGTAAGGGGCGCATTTGTGTTTTTGCTCTACGGCAGCACACTCGTTGTGACAGCCGCTCGGCGTTGGAATCCTGTACTGCTGGCTGTGCAGGCCTTGATTACCATGAATGCGGCCTCATTATTGGATGGGCTGTTTTTTTTGCTCGTGGGTTGGCTGGGCCTGTTCGTCCTGTGGCCACTGCGGCACAGGCAGCCCACACCCTGCTGCAGAGGCTGCAAGTCTTGTGGCTGTCCCAAGTGCCGGGGCTGTTGCCCAGGTGAATGTTGTTGTGCGTGCTGAAGCCGACTGTAATTGACTCAGTGCCGAGCAAGATACTGCACCTCGCATGCGTCAGCCGGCATGCGGCTGCTGAGCAATCACTGCTATGGAAAACAGGTTCGAGTTGGATGTTGCCCGGCCCTGTCAGGTTTGACACTTAGGCTATCATAGCACGGTTTGGATGGGTGTCAATTCACAGCCTCCTGAGGATGATTCAGACGGGCTGTGGGGGGCTGTGTGATGTGCTGCCTTGCATATGTCGCTTTGCTGAGACGGCTGCCTATGCAGACTCCGTGTCTGCATGATGTGTGAGCAGAGGGGTGTTTGTGGCCTTGCTCATGACAGCACACTCATTTGTCACAGTCATTGAAGTCCCATGCTGCTGGGTGTGCAAGCATTGCTTGCAAGGAGGGCAGCAGCCTTGTCTGAGGAAATTTCTGCGTGTTAGCGGGTGGGTTTGGCATGTTTGTGCTGTGGCCGTTGCTGCACAGGCCGCCAGCAAACTGCTGCTTGGGATCCAGCATTTGTCATGGCTGTCCTCAATGCCAGGAGTGTTGGCCAGGCAAATGCTGCTGTGCATGTTGAAGCTGAGGCCAGGAAGAGCCTCTTCCCTGAGGGATCCATGCATCCAATGCTGTTGTTGAAGCTGCGGCAGCTTGCACCTTACTAAGTTATGGCTGCAGCTGTACGGCACACAGGCCACACAAGCAGTGTGTTAGCCCTGCCGAACTGGCTAACAGGCTGTTGGAGTTGATGGTGTGGCTGAAGTCAAGGCAATCTGTTCAACAGTGTTGTGGGGGCATACAGTTGCCACCTTGCACACCTGGCCAGGGGGACTGTTTTGTGCTTCCCAAGCGCTAGCTCCGCCCTTAGTAGTGTTCGCATGTGAGTGATCAAGGTGTTGAGAAAAGCGAGTCAGGGCCTGTGGTTTGACTGTGCACATGGCTTGAAGTGGAGGGATCATGCAGACTGCAAGCTTCAGTGTGCACAGCACCTGTGAAGAAGCAAGCGTAGGTTGAGTAGAACCAAGCAGCGTTCAAAGATGTTTCATAGGGGTGTGCATTGTGCAGTTTTGGTGGCAATACAAGCCCCATTTGGCGTGCGTGCCATGAACTGCGTTTTGAATTTTGAACAGATCTAGATCAGGTTACAGAAGTCAGCAGAGAGCCGTCGATTGGGCCGTGAGACTTGCGGTAAACAGTTAACATCGCGAGGGATCTCATAGGCGCACCATCATTGGCTTCAACCTGACGCATATGCGAAGTTGAAAGACAGTAGCAACTTGCAGTGATCATGGACCTGGATGCACCAATGGATGCAGCAGGGGCCTACTGCATCAGTGTCAGGGGCAGGATCAAGAGACTCATTCACGAGGTAAAGCCTTCTTATAGGAACAGTTGTAGCACCTTTTCAAGCAGGAGGGTTCGCCCAGCCAACGGGTGCTGCGTTGCAGCCGTTCAGTGATTGCACAGGGTGATGCAGTCCAGTGCTGCATCCAAACACCGACAGCAAGCCTGCAATCTGCTTTGCTGAACAAACACTCCGTATCGTGTGCTTTCTCCACTCAGGCTCAGAGGAACAAGGATGCAGCAAGTGCAGCGCACAGGGAGTTGGAGCAGCAGCTGTCAGGGATTCGACTGCAGTTGCAGGGCTCTGAGCCCCTCAAGGCCATTTCGGAGTACACCACACGGGCCCTCCACCATGTAGGTGTGCCCAACAGGCCAAGTCAGCCTATGCCTGCTGCTTATACCCCCTGCACAGGAAGGCCACAAGCTCATGCATACATTTCACAGGGATGCAGTTGTTTTACAGGGGGTGGGGGGGGGGGGGGAGATATGCTGTACATCTGGCAATGAGGGGGCAGTGCACAGTTGCTTTTGTACCGCCAACATCTGCCAGCAGATAGCGGAAGAAGTTTGGAGTTCTTGCGACTGCATCTTAGAAATCTAGTGCGAGTGTGCCGTGGTGTGTACCTAATCCTTGCGTATGGCCTGCTGCTGCCACAGCTGCAGTTGGGGACCAACACAGCACAGCAGATGGCGGAGGCAGCATTCAGGGCCGGGCTGCAACAGCAGCAGCAGCTGGACCAGCAACAGCAGCAGCTGCAGGATATTGAGGCCAAGATAGACAAGGAGCGGCAGTACCAGCAGCAGGTGCGTGTTTGGTGTGCATGCGGCGCAGAGGGTGGCGTCGTTGTCGTGCTTTGGCTTCCTTGTCTATGGCAGCAGCGCAGCTGGCGCTGCAGCAAGAGTGGTTACAGCAGCAGCAGAACAAGGTGTACAGTGCCAACGCCTTGCACTCACGCACTTGTTGCCGCAGCAAGAACAGCAACAGCGGCCGCCATCGCAAACAAGCTGGCGGACAGGACTTGCATCTTTCGCACCGCGCACGCGCCAACCTGTGTGCCCGTCTTTGCTGTGCAGGTGCTTGGCACTCCCTGTGTGCCTCTGCGTGTGGGTGACACGGTACAGCATGTAGGCATCAGCACGCTGCTCACCCAGGCACCTGGCAGCTACTTCAACGGCATGCTGAGGATGTACGGGGTGGACGGGACCAGCGACGCATGCGAGCAGCTGGAAGAGGCGATCAAGAGGTGCGTGGTTGGTACTAAAATAGTATCGACGGGGCTGTGGCGGTGACGCTTGAGTGGTTGCCATCAGGCTTTGGTCTTGGGTGGGGCGTATCATGCATACAGAGCAGCAGCCGCAGGCTTCAACCAAGGGCCGATGGGCGGGGCAGCCGGGGATGTTCCCCCGCCTGGTTCTGCTGTGATTGTGACAGCATTTGTGTCTGTTTGTGTGTGCTGGTGCTGCTGTTGCTGCAGGCAGGGTGGCGCGCTGCCCGTTGATGAGGACCCTGAGGCATTCAAGTACATCATCAACTATCTCAGGTGCGGGATGGGACGGGCGGGGGGGGGGGGGGGGGGGGGGAGGGGGCGGTGAAAGAGGCAGGGGGTGGGGCATTTGCGTCGAGAGATGATGCATCTCATGTCTCGTACGGCATGGCATGCATCGTGAATGACCCACCCCCCTGGCTTGAACTTGCTTGGTGTGTTTCCCGCAAGACTCTGGCGCCAAACCCTTCTACACAGGCTGCACAGGGACCCCCATTCCCGTTTTGTTGTTGACCAAATTCAACAAAGAATGGCATGGTGCTACCCGCCTTTTGTCAACGCTGCGCCTCCTTCACCCCCACTCCCCCCCCCCCCAGGTACGCGTCCAACCCCACCATGACAGGCAAGGACCCCAAGGCTCTGCTGCTGCCCGCCAGTGAGCCGCTGAGGAGCATGGTGCTGGCATCGACAGACATCGTCAACCACCTCACACACGAGTGAGTGGGGGTTTGTTGGCGTGTGTGGAGGCTTCAGGCTGGCAAGAGTGCAGTTGCGTTTTGGGGGAGCGGGAGGGGAGTGGGGAGGGCTGTCGCAGGTGGCAACTGGGTAGCGGAGGCAGGGCATTCGTCTGGGGCTGGAGCAGTGTTGCGGCAGGCTGGCGCCACCAGGAGGCATTGTCAACCACCTCACACACGAGTGAGTCAGGGGGAGGAGCTGGCTTGGTGATTTTTGATACTGTGCTGTCGGCAGGGGAAGGGGTGTGGCATGCTACAGCTGGGTGACCCTGTTCCCTACTAGTGAGGTGGGGTTGCCAGGCTCACAAAGGGACCCTCAGCCATGGCAGACATACAGTTGATAGAGTAGAAGTGTATCTAGGCGGGTGGGCGACAGGTAGGCAAGTAGAGAGCGCCTCGGTTGGGGGCTGTAATCAGGGCCCCGGGTGTTAGTGCAGGGTGGGAGAGGCTCAGCATTTGACTCGCCAGGGCGGGGCTTGGTTATCATGCAGCCGGCCTCACAGTATGCATGTGTGTGTGCCTACATGAGAGATGTGTTGCTGCTGCTGCTTCTGCAGAGATGCTGACATGCGGTGTGTTGAGGAGGGCTACCGTGAGTCGTTTGTGTCCCGGCCAGGCTCCATGGTGGAGGCGTGGCGGCAGGGCAAGCTGCTGCTGGACGTGTTCAGCACAGACACACTGCCAACATTCGTGTACCAGGTGGGTGTCGTGCAGGCCCGCTGGGCGTCTTCTGTGGGATTTTAAGGGGAAGCTAGCAGGTCTGCTGTGACCTTGCGCAAGTTGCATGTGCCGCAAGGGTGTGGCGCATGCCCACAGACTGTGATGGATGTTGCAGGGGAAGGGGTGCTTAGTGTCTGACAAATTTGCCCCCACCCCTGGGGTAGTCCCCGTATGTAGTCTCCGTATGCAGTCTCTGTAGGACACCACGTACACCTGGTACATGTGAAATGCTGCATATATTCCCCTTAGTACTGACTCCTTCTTTGCATTGTCTGCTGCAGGGCCCCTCCCCGTACCCTGAGCTGTTCACGCACCTGGACTACCCACAGCAGGCCTGCCCAATGGCACCCGCTCAGTGGTGGAGGACCTTGACACATTCAAGCGACACTTCAAGTACTTTACGTGCGGGCTGTTTGAGGGCTTTGACTGGTCAAACATGATCGTGGCAGGTAACAACGGCGTGTTGGCAGAAAGAAGTTGGGCCATGTGTGTGCAGGGGGGGGGGGATTGTCACCCAATATAAGCGTGGCATGAACAATAGTGAGTGCGTGCGTGCTTGCGTTGTGTGGGGGGGGGGACCAACATCAGCGTACCAGGTGCTAGGGTGTGGCACGCCAACTGGCATGCTGCCTGTTTGGTGGGTAGGGGGGCGGGTGCGCCCAGCGTGTACCCACTGCCAGTAAGTAGTCCTGCAGGGTTTGTACAGCGGCAGTTCCATTGCACTCAACCCCACTCACACACCAACCTTGCACTTGCGATGGAGGATCAAGCTCTGCTTTTGATGCCCCCGTAAGCACTGCTGTGCATGCTCACCCCCCCCCCCCACCCCACCCCCCTGCATCATTCACAAGCTGCCGTCTCTGCCGATGCTCCAATTCTGCAGGTGGGTCAGTGATGGGGTGCTTGCTGCGGCCACCAGAGTCCGCCCAAAGGGAAAGCAAGGGGTTCCCATGGCCAGGATCCAATTGGCAACTTGACAGCCGTACCGCCCTCCCTTGGGGCACAGTCGACTGGCTTGGGCCTGATGCACCGTAAGTTCTCTCCCCGTCTCTCTGTTGTAGGCTCTGCGGTCCCAAAAACCACCCCCCCCCCCGAGTTTTAGGCTCGTCGTTGGTACTGCTGCCTCCTTTGCTGACGAGCCGCTGACCCCCCGTGTCCCTCCGTAGTTGGCTGTTTTCGCAACCCTCCCCCCCTAAGCCGGTTTAGGCCTGGCTTCACGCCTTGGTGATAGGTTTATGGTGGAGGCGCAACGACCTATAGCTTTCTGCAACAGCAAGGGCATGGGGTCTCCATGTCTAATGAGAACATGGTTGCAAGCCTGGAAACAGGTAGCAGCTTCAGGACTCAACGGATGTTTGCAACAACCCCCACAGAAGTCTGGTTGTCACTCGTGTGGTTGCTCAGGTGGTCCCGAGATGAGAGGGGGTCCCCCGCTACCTATGACCGTGGGCATCGCCTCTTCCGTAGGGGGTTCCAGGAGAGGGTTGTGGCCAGCTCTGGTTTTGGCGATAGTGACATCGACTTGTTTTTTACGGCCTCAGCCCATCAGAAGCCACCGCAAAGCTGGAGGCACTCGGGGCACACCTCAAGGCGGTGAGCACTGTCCTATGTTTGCTGAAGATCAGTGGTATCAGGAAGTTCAGCAACGGTTGATGTTCCAACAGCTGAAGTTCAAAGGCTTTGATGGACATCTTCCAGGGACTTGCATGACCACTGCAAAGAACGCAACCTCGTGGGCTATGGCATCTCTGGCTTCGGATAGGCTGTACGATACAGTACTGATATGGGGAAAAGGTCCCACCCTGCCACTACGTTGCGAGCCAAGGGCAGGGTCACTCTCCCAGGGCTTGACGAAAACCAGACATGAACTGTGGGCAAGCAGAGCACTTGCGAGCAAGCCATGCAACCCCTCCTTAATTCCTTGTGCTGCAGATGTCAGCCGAGTATGACTGTTTGGCGGTCCGCTCGGAGCATGCCGTTACGTTCATCGTGTACGACAACAAAACTTGCAGGATGTCCGTACACATTCAGGTGCGTGCAACTCGATTCGCCTGGTACAAGAACAACTTCAGCATTCATGGCTGCAGCTGCCGCGGCCGCTGGCGCCAATGCAGTGACTGCTGCTGGGGACATGCGCCGTGCTTGCAGCTGCGCTTGTGCAACAGAGGATGTGGTGCCAGTGCCTTAGCCCCCGTGCCTGCATGTGATGAGGCGTCCTCAAAGGATTCGGAGCCAATGGGAGGAAGCCTATGGCGTTACGATACAATCGGGGGTGTATCGGATTCTTTCATCCCTCTTTGATGTGGTGGCATGCTGCGGGTATCAGGTTTGCACACATGGTCACGGCACACATTACTGACGGCATATACACGCGTACTTGGGGTACATATTGCATCGACCTCTTTAGAGGAAGATGCTAATGAGGCGGTCTGGACATCCCCCCTCCCCGAGGGGTGGTCAAATAGGGAGGACAAACCGGCCGTTGGCGGACCGGCTGCGTGCAAGGCGTTTGTTAAACATCATAAAAGCGAAGAATTCAATCCGTTTGAACAGCAGCAGTGCGTTGATCGCGCAGTCGAAATTGCAGCTCACACATGGGGCCACCAACCGAGCATCCCTGCGACCAAAAGTGTAAAATTGTCTTGCTGTCAATGCTGAAGGTGTCCGTTTGGCTTCATCGTGGCTGGTTGCAATTCGCAAGGAGGCAATACACCGACGTGTTTCCTTGCGAGATAGGCCCTGCATGTCCGCCTAAGATTTGTCTTACTGATATTTATGACTTCTGTTACCTTCATCGCAGTGAATGGCAGCATGTAGGGGGCAATACTGTGGTGCGCGAGGTGCAGCAGCAACAGGACGGTTGCCTTATTTATGCTTATTCATCACGTGTAAGTCGATTGCAGCGATTATTGCTCCATCCGTTGATTGTCACTCGGTTGTCACTCATCCCGGGTTGGGACTCATCCCGGGTTGCCAGCGGCTCACAGGTTTTCCAAAATTTCAAAAGGTTAATGCTGTTTGTTGGTCCACCACGGACCTAAGATGACCAGGCAGCACGGTACTTTCATGTTCTGCCGCGATTGCGATCGGACAGGCAAGGGGAGGGGAAGTCAGGGAACCCAACAGCTGGAGACCTGACAATTAAGAAACAACATGCAAGTCATAAGGATATGCACAGCATGACCAACGTCCGCCAGCTGGTCAGCAGACCACCAGTCCCCATGCAGCATGAAGCAGTGACAGAGTCTCTGCTGCACTGAGCGGTCTGTCTGTGCAAAATTGCTGCGACTCAAGAACATGGTTTTGGGGCATGTGATGCAGGTTTGGTAGGCGCAGAAAATTTTGCACAGAGCACACACCAATTTCTCATCTGGCAAACCCCCTCCCCCAGCAGAGGTCGATGCCGCACTGACGCCACGGGGGCGTTAGACGTTCTATCTCTGGTGCATTTCCTGTCCACGTATTGCAGGTGGTGCTGCGTCTGTACAGCTGCCCGGCCGAGGTGCTGATGGGCTTCGACATCGACTCATGCTGCGTGGCCTTCGATGGACAGAGGTGAGAGCTTGTGCGTTTGGTGTTGAGGCTTGGCTAATTTCGTGGATTCTGTCCATGACTTACTATGTTCGCTTGCATGCACTGGTGACCAGCTTGCAGCTCTGCTTGGACACCCACCCACTGGTACCAAGGTACCAATCAACTAGTGCATATGTATTTCTCTCTTTGTGCAAGGCCATGGACCGCGATAGGCCCCATCGTTCGAACTGTACTCAAAGCATTTTGCGATGGTAACATCAGTACACCCCACCCCACCCCCCTTGGCGATGCTGCAGGGTGTTTGCGCTGCCGCGGTCGCGCCGTGCCATCAACAGGCGCCAGAACGTTGTGGACCCCGGCCGGCTGAGCCCCAGCTACGAGTCACGCCTGGCTAAGTATGCCCGCCGCGGCTTCAAGGTGGCAGTGCCAGGGTTCCCTGGCAGGGGGGCAGTCAACAGCAGCATCTACCTGATGCCATACGAGCAGCTGCAGGTACGTATGCTGTGCTCATGTCTGGTGGGATGTTGCTCGACTTTGGGCACTTCCATGGTTGCCCAGCTGTCCGCATCCCCCCTCGAGTGGGTTTGACATTGCCGTTGTGTCCTGTTGTGGTGCAATACATATCACAGGGGCTGTCACGCCTGCTGCGACAAGAGCAGAGCAGTGCACTCAACAGGAAGCCTCGCTTTGGGCTGATTTTGGAGCCCTTCCGCCTGCTCAGGAGTAGGCGGAGCTGGCTGCGGTCACACAAGTCAGATGTCCCCACCTCTACGGACGCAGCCATCAACAGCACACCAAAGCAGCAGGGTGCTGTAGCCGTGTCTGAAATGAGTCGGACTACTCCACGGTCTTCATACCCAAGAACGCATCGCCGGGTACAGTGCAGGCTCACCTGTGTAGGCTGACCGTCAAAGCACAGGAGGCTGGCATCCCCTCAACACTGGTGGGTGTGGTTTCTCAGCAGCAGCAGGCCCTAGTCATGTTTATCTTGGGTAGAGTTGCTTTTCACTCAAGGCAATTGCACCACCATCTGAAAACTTGCATGACCTTGCCAGCAGCGATACCATACCCTGAGCTTAGAAGCGTGATTGTGATTTCAGCATTGAATTGAGTCAAAAAGCTGCCGCCAATGCAGCAAGTTGTTTTTAGCATGTGGCACAAGGATATGGCCTCCATTGGTTCTTGCATCCGGATTATCTGGCGGCGCGTCCACACCTGCCGTGGTGTACGTGTGCAGGTGTGGGCAATGGATTGGCCACCGGCCCAAACTCCTCAAACGCGGACCCCATGGACCCAAACTATGTCCTGCACACAGCCCCACTGCTCACCAAGTACCCCAACTTGGTCCTTGATCTGCCTCAGGAGGTTGAGTGGATGACTGAGAACCCTGGGCAGCAGGGGCGGCTGACAGGCAGCTTCCACCACTGGAGGGGCGAGACTGGACGCAGCAGGCATACGCAAGGTGGGTGGGTGTGGGAAGCATGCACATGTGTATGGCTGAGTGATGAGATTGATGCAAATCAAGTAAAATGTGTTAGCACACGTCTTTTGGTGGGCGAGGCTGGCATCGAGCAATGCAGTTGAACAGAGGCGGCTTCCCTGGTTATGCCACTGCCTGGGAGGGTGGTGATGACAGCAGCGTGTGTTGCCCATTGTGCTGGATGGGGTGCGTCACAAAACGCACATAATCACGCACACCCAAGTGTCACATTTGCTCCCGCACTTTGCTCCACTCAATTCAATTGAGTTACACATACCCAATTCAATTGGGTATGTGTAACATGCTGGGGCCGCTGCTGTTACTAGTAGCGAGGGGAAACCTGCACCAACAGTGGACGCCTTTCGTGGCTCAGTTGCACAACATGCAAGAAAGCATCTTCCATTTGATTACACACACTGCTCGTTTGCATGTCGCGTGTGCTGTTTGTGCAGGGACGCTGCCTGAAAGCCCCTTAGGGTCGGCTGGCGAGGAGGCTCCATGGGGCACCCTCAGGCAAGCTTGCTGCACAATGCTGGCAGTGCCGCTGGATTGCGCACACTGGAGGAGCTGTTTGTTTGTGATTGGGTGTCTGTACATGCTGGTGCGTCCAGTTTTCAGCATCAAGCTGTCACCCCATGCCTGCGTGGCTTGGTGCATGTGCATGATCAGGGTTGAGGTTTGGGCTGCACCCATGCACATAGTGCATGTATATATAAGTGTGCATACTTGTGAGTTGTGAGTGCGAGAAGTCAGCAGGACTACGCCGAAAGTGCAGGGTGGAGCTGTGCGGCAGAAAAAAGTGACACAATGCCATGCTGCGTAGACCTCAGCACGTTTTGTGCTGTGCCTTTGGGCAACAGTCCGCAAGCACCGGGGAGGTTGGGCTTGCACTGCTGGTGCATTGTTTGATGGGCTGGAAGAATCACTCAGAGTCTGCATATGTGCCCTGTCTTGCGCTGTACTGACTGCACCCCGCGCAACCTTGAAATGCGGCTTGCAAGCAGTTGACTTGATCTTGTGTGAACTGATCAGACCCCTCTTACTGTCACATGTAAACTGCCACTGTGCAGCTTCGTTGCGCCCCGTCCTGGGTGTTTGTTGCTCATGTCGCTCAGGCTTGAGGCTTGAAGCCGCAAGTCCCCGCATTGACCTTGCACGCCTTTCCCCACCATGATGCATCAAGTGCTGGTTGCATAAGGCTGAGCTCTTGCGTGTTTGTGTGTTGGGAGTGCAGTTGTTTGTTGTGTTCGCAAGTGCACACTGTGGAGCAAGCTTGTTTGCATCTTGAACTTGTGCTCTGCATGACTTTGGCAGCTTGCCCACATGGCCCCAACAATACACTGGCACCTGCCCTGCATGGCATCAGGTCTGACAAGCCCATTTAGTGTGTTTGCCAGTGTGTGCGTTGGCTTTACATGACGGAGAACCGTCAAGGGTGTATCTGCTGCCTCCGTCTGGTACTACATGCACACGCCTTGTGCCCTGATTAACTGTGAGCTGGTGTTGTGTAGGTTTCAGGCTTGGGTTGTGAAACAGGCGCGTAATCACATCATTGCCTTACCAATAGGGATGTTGGCAGCCGTAGGTCTGAGGGTCACCTACTGCCATAGGTCCGTAAAATCTACCCCGTATGGCGTAGTTCGTATTTCGTAGGCGTAGACAGCAAGGGCAACTTTTCTGTTAGGGACCAGTTCCGATTCTGAAAATTGGAAGTGGTTTTATGTCTG
>VIIQ02000035.1:0-128527 GCA_007449985.2 Desmodesmus armatus
AGATCAATCATCATCGTTGAGTGCGATCTGAGGCCTGGGCAGTGCTTCGCGACTATACTGCTCTGCTGTTTGTGCCAAGATCTGGGCTGCAGCAGAGGGCACTTCTGTATGTTGAACGCAAATGTCAGTCTCGTTTGCACACATCTGATACTTATATCAAAGGCAAGTTTTGCAAGCCCCCACAGCCCAGCACAGCTGATGCAGCAGGCGAGCATGAAAGCTGGCACCACAGTGCAAGCAAGATGGCACCGCCAAGTGCATCGCAGCACACACAGGAGTTGCTGGAGTCCGTCACCTGTCTGCAACGATAGAGGAAGTACGGGGGTCCCAGAAATGGGCTGATCAGGCGAAGCTGAGTTTCAGGCAAGTGCAGTATCAGCGAGGCCCTTCCAGGCTGTGGCCATTGTGTGCCAGCAGGTAAGCAATGGGCATTGAGGAAGCATGCAGGAACGGTATTCACATGCTAGAAGATACTTGCAAGTTGACTGGTTCGGGATTGCAGCCACAACAGCAGCTGTCTTGAAGAATGTGACTTGCAGCAGGTCCCTAGCCTCTACGTGCCGACACATGCAGCATGTGAACCAGCAGCAGCAGCTGCATTGCAGACCCCGCCCTAGCTAGCACACTATAGAGCCTTCTTGTCACAGAAGCAGCATGCACGGCACATTTCAGCAGCAACCAGTACCATAAGGTGGCTGTGTTCTTCTGCCCGTCTGCAAGGTGGTTGATGCAAGCGCAGCAGCGCCTCACATTTGGGAGGTGTTAAGGCCATGTGCAGGCAACCAGTTGCAATATGGTGTTGCTTTGAACCCCAAAGTAATTCAGCACAGCGTCTCTAGGCGCAGGACAGCATCAGTCGTTGGGCCACATGCATGTAACAACCCCTTGCAAGTACAAGTGCTGTGAAACAGCAGAGCATTGCACGAGCTGTGCGGGCCAGCTGCAGCATGGGGTGGTGGCAATGTGCAGTACTAGATGCCTGCCAGACGCAGCAGATCTCTGCACCAGCCAAACTGGCAGAGTAAGTGCAGGTGCCACCTCCTCTATGTGCAAGTCGCATGGACTGAGTCCTAACAACATGCAGCAGCCGTCGATGGCGGCATGCCTCACTGTTGTGTGGCCCTAAGGCTGTCTACACACCCAGTCTTGAGCAGCCGTTCTAGCCTCCTTGCTGACTGAGGTCGTATGATGCTGCTACCTGCAGGTGACCTTCCAAAGGGGGGTCAGAGGTCGCATTGACATCAAGCTGCGTGCAGCCTTCCGAATCAGGCGCCACCCATTGCAGCTGTGTTGGTGTTGTGTGGCTCAGCATCTGCAGCTGTCGGGTTGTTCACGTGCATGCTCCCTTGTCGGAGGGGGTGCAGTGCTGTACAAAATCTGTTGGTGGCTTGGGCAGTGGGCAAGCGGTGAAGCTTGCAGAACGACCCTGATTTTGTTGTTCTAGCAAAATGCATTGAAGGTTGTCACTGTTGCATGTATACTGCCTTTGGGGCCAGCAAAGCTTGCTGCGTGTTGTACGCACATTGGTGTCACTGTACCCCATTCTGGGCAAGGGGCCATTGGAGCAAAATGGGGCCGTTGGTGCCTACGCGCACAGGCCACAAGTCAGCCTCAATTGTGGTGTGTGGTCTTGCCCTAGTGAGTTGTGCATGGTGCCAGGGTGGCACGTCATTTGGCCGGCGGATGGCAACTGCGCCCAGATCAGTGGGTTCGGAAATGTTTCCCACCCCCGCACGTACACACAAACTAGAGACATATGGCTATCAGGAACTGTGCTTAAGTCGTGGCGAAAGTGTTTGTATGACGAGTTATAGCAATTTACGGATGGCCCTCCCCACGCTCTGCGTCCGAGAGCCTTTTACAGCTTCTGGGGCTCTGGCAGGGCCAGCTGAGCCTCGGAAAATAATTTCTGTTGTTTTTTGGGCTTGCGGCCGTGCCTGCTGAGGGTCTGATTGTCTTTTTGATGCTGCTGTGCAGCTTTCTGCTGCTCTGCCTGACTTGCTTTGGCTTCTGTGTGCCACACGATTCCATAGTCTGTTTTCGACAGGGACTAAAGTTGAGGACATCGATGCATCTGTTTTTGTAAGGCAGCACCCTCTGTGCTGCAGTAATTTTGTAAAAGTGTGTGTGTAGTGTGCAGTGCTGCCCAGTTTCTCCTGCTTAGAATGCCTGATCAGGCACGGCACTGGTCAAAGTGTGACATTCAAACATCTGTTACTTCAACGGTTTCAACGGCCTGCTCTGTGCTCAGTGCCAGCTGGCCTGCCAGGCACTACAGGGTGTAGGAGCAGTAGGAAAGAAACAGCTTGCGAGGCTTTGGTCAGCGCAGGACACGCACGGTGAAAATAGCAGCCCCAGCTGTCTGGAAAAACATTTCCGAACCCACTGATGCGGGACCGGTGACAGCCGGTTTGTGAATTTGTCATGACGTCGTCCTGCACCTGTTTGTGGCGGCTGCGGTGCCTCCATCACATAGGAAAGATCAATCATCATCGTTTGAGTGCGATCTGAGGCCTGGGCAGTGCTTCGCGACTATACTGCTCTGCTGTTTGTGCCAAGATCTGGGCTGCAGCAGCAGGGGCACTTCTGTATGTTGAACGCAAATGCAGTCTCGTTTGCACACATCTGATACTTATATCAAAGGCAATGTTTTGCAAGCCCCACAGCCCCAGCACAGCTGCATGCAGCAGGCGAGCATGACAGCTGGCAACAGTGCAAGCAAGATGGCAGCCAAGTGCTATTGCAGCACACACAGGAGTTGCTGGAGTCCGTCACCTGTCTGCAACGATATGGAGGAAGTACGGGGTCCAGAAATGGGCTGATCAGGCGAAGCTGAGTTTCAGTGCAAGTGCAGTATCAGCGAGGCCCTTCCAGGCTGTTGGCCAATTGTGTGCCAGCAGGTAAGCAATGGGCATTGAGGAAGCATGCAGGAACGGTATTCACATGCTAGAAGATACTTGCAAGTTGACTGGTTCGGGATTGCAGCCACACAGCAGCTGTCTTGAAGACTTGTGACTTGCAGCAGGTCCCTAGCCTCTACGTGCCGACACATGCAGCATGTGACACCAGCAGCAGCAGCTGCATTGCAGACCCCAGCCCTAGCTAGCACACTATAGAGCCTTCTTGTCACAGAAGCAGCATGCACGGCACATTTCAGCAGCAACCAGTACCAATCAGGTGGCTGTGTTTTCTGCCTGTCTGCAAGGTGGTTGATGCAAGCGCAGCAGCGCCTCACATTTGGGAGGTGTTGACAAGGCCATGTGCAGGCAACCAGTTGCAATATGGTGTTGCTTTGAACCACAAAGTAAGTCCAGCACAGCTGTCTCTAGCGCGCAGGACAGCATCAGTCGTTGGGCCACATGCATGTACAACCCCCCTTGCAAGTACAAGTGCTGTGCAACAGCAGAGCATTGCACGAGCTGTGCGGGCCAGCTGCAGCATGGGGTGGTGGCAATGTGCAGTACTAGATGCCTGCCAGACGCAGCAGATCTCTGCACGCATGCCAAACTGGCAGAGTAAGTGCAGGTGCCACCTCCTCTATGTTGCAAGTCCGCATGGACTGAGTCCTCAACCATGCAGCAGCCGTCGATGGCGGCATGCCTCACTGTTTGTGTGGCCCTAAGGCTGTCTACACACCCAGTCTTGAGCAGCCGTTCTAGCCTCCCTTGCTGACTGAGGTCCCGTATGCTGCTGCTACCTGCAGGTGACCTTCCCAAAGGGGGGTCAGAGGTCGCATTGACATCAAGCTGCGTGCAGCCTTCCGAATCAGGCGCCACCCATTGCAGCTTGTTGGTGTTGTGTGGCTCAGCATCTGCAGCTGTCGGGTTGTTCACGTGCATGCCCCTCCTTGTCGGAGGGGGTGCAGTGCTGTACAAAATCTGTTGGTGGCTTGGGCAGTGGGCAAGCGGTGAAGCTTGCAGAACGACCCTGATTTTGTTGTTCTAGCAAAATGCATTGAAGGTTGTCACTGTTGCATGTATACTGCCTTTGGGGCCAGCAAAGCTTGCTGCTGTGTTGTACGCACATTGGTGTCACTGTACCCCATTCTGGGCAAGGGGCCATTGGAGCCAAAATGGGGCCGTTGGTGCCTACGCGCACAGGCCACAAGTCAGCCTCAATTGTGGTGTGTGGTCTTGCCCTAGTGAGTTGTGCATGGTGCCAGGGTGGCACGTCCATTTGGCCGGCGGATGGCAACTGCGCCCAGATCAGTGGGTTCGGAAATGTTTTCCCACCCCCGCACGTACACACAAACTAGAGACATATGGCTATCAGGAACTGTGCTTAAGTCGTGGCGAAAGTGTTTGTATGACGAGTTTTAGCAATTTACGGATGGCCCTCCCCACGCTCTGCGTCCGAGAGCCTTTTACAGCTTCTGGGGCTCTGGCAGGGCCAGCTGAGCCTCGGAAAATAATTTCTGTTGTTTTTTGGGCTTGCGGCCGTGCCTGCTGAGGGTCTGATTGTCTTTTTGATGCTGCTGTGCAGCTTTCTGCTGCTCTGCCTGACTTGCTTTGGCTTCTGTGTGCCACACGATTCCATAGTCTGTTTTCGACAGGGACTAAAGTTGAGGACATCGATGCATCTGTTTTTGTAAGGCAGCACCCCTCTGTGCTGCAGTAATTTTGTAAAAGTGTGTGTGTAGTGTGCAGTGCTGCCCAGTTTCTCCTGCTTAGAATGCCTGATCAGGCACCGGCACTGGTCAAAGTGTGACATTCAAACATCTGTTACTTCAACGGTTTCAACGGCCTGCTCTGTGCTCAGTGCCAGCTGGCCTGCCAGGCACTACAGGGTGTAGGAGCAGTAGGAAAGAAACAGCTTGCGAGGCTTTGGTCAGCGCAGGACACGCACGGTGAAAATAGCAGCCCCAGCTGTCTGGAAAAACATTTCCGAACCCACTGATGCGGGACCGGTGACAGCCGGTTTGTGAATTTGTCATGACGTCGTCCTGCACCTGTTTTGCCGGCTCTGCGGTGCCTCCATCACATAGGAAAGATCAATCATCATCGTTTGAGTGTGATCTGAGGCCTGGGCAGTGCTTCGCGACTATACTGCTCTGCTGTTTGTGCCAAGATCTGGGCTGCAGCAGAGGGCACTTCTGTATGTTGAACGCAAATGCAGTCTCGTTTGCACACATCTGATACTTATATCAAAGGCAATGTTTTGCAAGCCCCACAGCCCCAGCACAGCTGCATGCAGCAGGCGAGCATGACAGCTGGCAACAGTGCAAGCAAGATGGCAGCCAAGTGCTATTGCAGCACACACAGGAGTTGCTGGAGTCCGTCACCTGTCTGCAACGATATGGAGGAAGTACGGGGTCCCAGAAATGGGCTGATCAGGCGAAGCTGAGTTTCAGTGCAAGTGCAGTATCAGCGAGGCCCTTCCAGGCTGTTGGCCAATTGTGTGCCAGCAGGTAAGCAATGGGCATTGAGGAAGCATGCAGGAACGGTATTCACATGCTAGAAGATACTTGCAAGTTGACTGGTTCGGGATTGCAGCCACACAGCAGCTGTCTTGAAGACTTGTGACTTGCAGCAGGTCCCTAGCCTCTACGTGCCGACACATGCAGCATGTGACACCAGCAGCAGCAGCTGCATTGCAGACCCCAGCCCTAGCTAGCACACTATAGAGCCTTCTTGTCACAGAAGCAGCATGCACGGCACATTTCAGCAGCAACCAGTACCAATCAGGTGGCTGTGTTTTTCTGCCTGTCTGCAAGGTGGTTGATGCAAGCGCAGCAGCGCCTCACATTTGGGAGGTGTTGACAAGGCCATGTGCAGGCAACCAGTTGCAATATGGTGTTGCTTTGAACCACAAAGTAAGTCCAGCACAGCTGTCTCTAGCGCGCAGGACAGCATCAGTCGTTGGGCCACATGCATGTACAACCCCCCTTGCAAGTACAAGTGCTGTGCAACAGCAGAGCATTGCACGAGCTGTGCGGGCCAGCTGCAGCATGGGGTGGTGGCAATGTGCAGTACTAGATGCCTGCCAGACGCAGCAGATCTCTGCACGCATGCCAAACTGGCAGAGTAAGTGCAGGTGCCACCTCCTCTATGTTGCAAGTCCGCATGGACTGAGTCCTCAACCATGCAGCAGCCGTCGATGGCGGCATGCCTCACTGTTTGTGTGGCCCTAAGGCTGTCTACACACCCAGTCTTGAGCAGCCGTTCTAGCCTCCCTTGCTGACTGAGGTCCCGTATGCTGCTGCTACCTGCAGGTGACCTTCCCAAAGGGGGGTCAGAGGTCGCATTGACATCAAGCTGCGTGCAGCCTTCCGAATCAGGCGCCACCCATTGCAGCTTGTTGGTGTTGTGTGGCTCAGCATCTGCAGCTGTCGGGTTGTTCACGTGCATGCCCCTCCTTGTCGGAGGGGGTGCAGTGCTGTACAAAATCTGTTGGTGGCTTGGGCAGTGGGCAAGCGGTGAAGCTTGCAGAACGACCCTGATTTTGTTGTTCTAGCAAAATGCATTGAAGGTTGTCACTGTTGCATGTATACTGCCTTTGGGGCCAGCAAAGCTTGCTGCTGTGTTGTACGCACATTGGTGTCACTGTACCCCATTCTGGGCAAGGGGCCATTGGAGCCAAAATGGGGCCGTTGGTGCCTACGCGCACAGGCCACAAGTCAGCCTCAATTGTGGTGTGTGGTCTTGCCCTAGTGAGTTGTGCATGGTGCCAGGGTGGCACGTCCATTTGGCCGGCGGATGGCAACTGCGCCCAGATCCGTGGGTTCGGAATGTTTTCCCACCCCCGCACGTACACACAAACTAGAGACATATGGCTATCAGGAACTGTGCTTAAGTCGTGGCGAAAGTGTTTGTATGACGAGTTTTAGCAATTTACGGATGGCCCTCCCCACGCTCTGCGTCCGAGAGCCTTTTACAGCTTCTGGGGCTCTGGCAGGGCCAGCTGAGCCTCGGAAAATAATTTCTGTTGTTTTTTGGGCTTGCGGCCGTGCCTGCTGAGGGTCTGATTGTCTTTTTGATGCTGCTGTGCAGCTTTCTGCTGCTCTGCCTGACTTGCTTTGGCTTCTGTGTGCCACACGATTCCATAGTCTGTTTTCGACAGGGACTAAAGTTGAGGACATCGATGCATCTGTTTTTGTAAGGCAGCACCCCTCTGTGCTGCAGTAATTTTGTAAAAGTGTGTGTGTAGTGTGCAGTGCTGCCCAGTTTCTCCTGCTTAGAATGCCTGATCAGGCACCGGCACTGGTCAAAGTGTGACATTCAAACATCTGTTACTTCAACGGTTTCAACGGCCTGCTCTGTGCTCAGTGCCAGCTGGCCTGCCAGGCACTACAGGGTGTAGGAGCAGTAGGAAAGAAACAGCTTGCGAGGCTTTGGTCAGCGCAGGACACGCACGGTGAAAATAGCAGCCCCAGCTGTCTGGAAAAACATTTCCGAACCCACTGATGCGGGACCGGTGACAGCCGGTTTGTGAATTTGTCATGACGTCGTCCTGCACCTGTTTTGCCGGCTCTGCGGTGCCTCCATCACATAGGAAAGATCAATCATCATCGTTTGAGTGTGATCTGAGGCCTGGGCAGTGCTTCGCGACTATACTGCTCTGCTGTTTGTGCCAAGATCTGGGCTGCAGCAGAGGGCACTTCTGTATGTTGAACGCAAATGCAGTCTCGTTTGCACACATCTGATACTTATATCAAAGGCAATGTTTTGCAAGCCCCACAGCCCCAGCACAGCTGCATGCAGCAGGCGAGCATGACAGCTGGCAACAGTGCAAGCAAGATGGCAGCCAAGTGCTATTGCAGCACACACAGGAGTTGCTGGAGTCCGTCACCTGTCTGCAACGATATGGAGGAAGTACGGGGTCCCAGAAATGGGCTGATCAGGCGAAGCTGAGTTTCAGTGCAAGTGCAGTATCAGCGAGGCCCTTCCAGGCTGTTGGCCAATTGTGTGCCAGCAGGTAAGCAATGGGCATTGAGGAAGCATGCAGGAACGGTATTCACATGCTAGAAGATACTTGCAAGTTGACTGGTTCGGGATTGCAGCCACACAGCAGCTGTCTTGAAGACTTGTGACTTGCAGCAGGTCCCTAGCCTCTACGTGCCGACACATGCAGCATGTGACACCAGCAGCAGCAGCTGCATTGCAGACCCCAGCCCTAGCTAGCACACTATAGAGCCTTCTTGTCACAGAAGCAGCATGCACGGCACATTTCAGCAGCAACCAGTACCAATCAGGTGGCTGTGTTTTTCTGCCTGTCTGCAAGGTGGTTGATGCAAGCGCAGCAGCGCCTCACATTTGGGAGGTGTTGACAAGGCCATGTGCAGGCAACCAGTTGCAATATGGTGTTGCTTTGAACCACAAAGTAAGTCCAGCACAGCTGTCTCTAGCGCGCAGGACAGCATCAGTCGTTGGGCCACATGCATGTACAACCCCCCTTGCAAGTACAAGTGCTGTGCAACAGCAGAGCATTGCACGAGCTGTGCGGGCCAGCTGCAGCATGGGGTGGTGGCAATGTGCAGTACTAGATGCCTGCCAGACGCAGCAGATCTCTGCACGCATGCCAAACTGGCAGAGTAAGTGCAGGTGCCACCTCCTCTATGTTGCAAGTCCGCATGGACTGAGTCCTCAACCATGCAGCAGCCGTCGATGGCGGCATGCCTCACTGTTTGTGTGGCCCTAAGGCTGTCTACACACCCAGTCTTGAGCAGCCGTTCTAGCCTCCCTTGCTGACTGAGGTCCCGTATGCTGCTGCTACCTGCAGGTGACCTTCCCAAAGGGGGGTCAGAGGTCGCATTGACATCAAGCTGCGTGCAGCCTTCCGAATCAGGCGCCACCCATTGCAGCTTGTTGGTGTTGTGTGGCTCAGCATCTGCAGCTGTCGGGTTGTTCACGTGCATGCCCCTCCTTGTCGGAGGGGGTGCAGTGCTGTACAAAATCTGTTGGTGGCTTGGGCAGTGGGCAAGCGGTGAAGCTTGCAGAACGACCCTGATTTTGTTGTTCTAGCAAAATGCATTGAAGGTTGTCACTGTTGCATGTATACTGCCTTTGGGGCCAGCAAAGCTTGCTGCTGTGTTGTACGCACATTGGTGTCACTGTACCCCATTCTGGGCAAGGGGCCATTGGAGCCAAAATGGGGCCGTTGGTGCCTACGCGCACAGGCCACAAGTCAGCCTCAATTGTGGTGTGTGGTCTTGCCCTAGTGAGTTGTGCATGGTGCCAGGGTGGCACGTCCATTTGGCCGGCGGATGGCAACTGCGCCCAGATCAGTGGGTTCGGAAATGTTTTCCCACCCCCGCACGTACACACAAACTAGAGACATATGGCTATCAGGAACTGTGCTTAAGTCGTGGCGAAAGTGTTTGTATGACGAGTTTTAGCAATTTACGGATGGCCCTCCCCACGCTCTGCGTCCGAGAGCCTTTTACAGCTTCTGGGGCTCTGGCAGGGCCAGCTGAGCCTCGGAAAATAATTTCTGTTGTTTTTGGGCTTGCGGCCGTGCCTGCTGAGGGTCTGATTGTCTTTTTGATGCTGCTGTGCAGCTTTCTGCTGCTCTGCCTGACTTGCTTTGGCTTCTGTGTGCCACACGATTCCATAGTCTGTTTTCGACAGGGACTAAAGTTGAGGACATCGATGCATCTGTTTTTGTAAGGCAGCACCCCTCTGTGCTGCAGTAATTTTGTAAAAGTGTGTGTGTAGTGTGCAGTGCTGCCCAGTTTCTCCTGCTTAGAATGCCTGATCAGGCACCGGCACTGGTCAAAGTGTGACATTCAAACATCTGTTACTTCAACGGTTTCAACGGCCTGCTCTGTGCTCAGTGCCAGCTGGCCTGCCAGGCACTACAGGGTGTAGGAGCAGTAGGAAAGAAACAGCTTGCGAGGCTTTGGTCAGCGCAGGACACGCACGGTGAAAATAGCAGCCCCAGCTGTCTGGAAAAACATTTCCGAACCCACTGTTGTGATTTGCCCTCGGCGTGCGTGCTGGCTCCCTCCTGCACTTGCAGGAAAGTCTTGGAAATGTCTTGTGCCTTCTGTAGGTAGCACTGGTACTGGTACCATCATCATGTCATCATCATGCACCACACTCCCACTGATACACTGATTCAGTCTGTGGCAGCAGCACTAGTGCCCTGCCGGCAGTACTGCTGGGACGGTGCAGGAGCTATCGGGCTGGTTGCCCTTAGGCTGTGCATGCGCCGAGGTCTGTTTATGCAGGACGGAGGGGCTGGTGTGTTCAGGCGGCGTGCGGATAGACTGGAGAAGGAGCTGGCCGAGGCTGAAAGGGAGGCAGGTGGCAACAAGGAGGAACTGGAACTGTTCATGCGGCGGGTAAGATTGACGCTACCTTGCTGCCTTCCCGCTACACACACCCCGCGGCCTCTGTAACCATGGTGATATCCTCTACTGCAGAAAATTCCCGTCATGTCCTATCCTGGCCGAGCGCAGCTGACACACTTTTGCGCGTGCTCTCACACCTTTGTTTATTGTGTCTACAACACTCATTTTATTCGTCGGCGCTGTGTCGGCTGATCCCAACGAGCATCGACGTTACTGCGCGGTTCTCTCCTGCAGGCAGAGGCAGAGTTCGAACGCAACGATACGTCTGTATACAAAATACGCACGATGGTCCGCATCTGCGAGAGGGCTATCGACGACCGCTGGCAGAACTATGCCGTGATGTTTGAGAGCGAGCGCAAGACGGTATCCTTGAAATTCTTGAGATACATGTACCGGCGTGGCCACCTGGTGAGAACTTTCTAAAACACTTTGTTGTGTCCTTTTTTGGTTTTTTCCGTGCAGCTTTGGATTATGTTGGGCGAGTGTTCTTTGGGGGAGCGTTCACACGGTTGTGTGGGCATGCTTCAGTGCAAAGGCTTGCAAGCGCAGTAGGGTCATCGGGGTCGTCGCCAGTGGAGGACTGCTCGTCTAGTCGCCGAGCGGTTTGGCCCAGGATTCATGGCTGTTTCGTGCCGCCTGCCTTGCCCTGTTGCGCCATTCGTCATCACTAGTGATTACACCACGCTGCACTGTATGTGAGTGTGACAGGCGCGCTGGTTTGTTGCATTTGCTGCGCCCTACAGGGACATTTGCGCGTGGATCAGGACAGGGGTGAGCTGAAGCTGCTTGTGGAGATCAATGCCAAGGCCCAGGGGGCAGGGGCAAAGAAGAGCAAGGCAGTCAAGGACCTCAAGCAGCTGTCAGGTAAGCTAAGAACCCTTGTGCATATAGGATGACCTAATGCACTTCTTCTGGTGGGTCAAAGGAACCTTGCGCAAGCCTACGCCGCAGCTGAGCCTGAAATGACTATCAGCCTCAGCACTCCAGACCAACCCACATCGTGACAAAGCGGTTGTGTGACAAGTGTCCGGACTTCTTCTGTTTTCCAGGTGGCGAGCGCTCATTCTCCACACTGGCTTTCATCCCTAGGCGAGCGGGCGGAGAGCCCCTTCCGCGCCATGGATGAGTATGACGTGTTCATGGACGCCATCACCCGCCGGATTGCAACACAGACACTGCTGCAGAATGCCATGGAACAAGATGGCATGCAGCTTTTGCTGCTGACACCACAGGTTTGCACAGAATTGAGGACAAATGTGAACTCGTGCAGGTTGGGGTTGTGCATGATGTGGGCTTATCAGTGCAGTGATGATGGTCAGGCTCGTAGCCTACGCCTGATACGGGTCCTGAAGGGTGTTAGGCACAGAGAATACATGTGTAGCTAGCATGAATTTGCCAGTCGCATGTGGTGTGTGCAAGTGTTTGGGTGACCTTGGTTTTGATGCCATATCAATATGAAACATGTCCTGTCAATACCTGTGCCACTACTAATACTATAGTATCTGCACAGTGCGCAAACTGGTATCAGTTACGAAATCAGGCTTGCAACAGCCGACAGTCCTTGTGCTGCCCCCCCCCCTCTCCGTGAAGACCTTTGCATGTCCAACATGCATGTTTTATGCTGTGCTGCAACCCCTGTGCTGTGACTACAGGACCTGGCAGTGTTTGAGGATGCCAAACAGCAGCTGGCCAAAAACAGAGGGCATGTCATCCCAGAGTCCTTTGTGACAGTCATAAAGATGCGAGAACCCAGGGATGGCACACAGAGAAGGGTGACCTTTGCGGACATCAATTACTTTGGTGAGGACGGGCAGCAGCGAGAGTAGGTGCAGGGCCCTACAGCAGATTGAGAGCAGCACACATCAGGCCCTGGCAGATGTCTGGTGTATGTGTGTCACTCACAGTGTTTCCATGTCGGTGCTGAACATTTCAATCTGTGGGCGGCCAAGCCTGCATTGGCTGCACACTGTGACAGTCCCAGCACACAGTGCTTGATGTGACACAATCAGGTAGTGCAGTCCTAATCTGGCGGACTGTGGCTTGGTGATTGCCCAGCCGCCTCTTTGAGGTGTTGACTTTGGCCTTTCTGAACAGCATGGGGTTTTGCTGATAGTGCCACTGTTGTTGTGCCAGTCCTTGACCACTTTGGTGCACTTCCAAGCGCAGCTAGGTAGGGTGTGTTGGCTCTGCCAGGAGCTTTTATTGCATGTACGTTGAGTTCATGTACAGTTGTACATGTTTTTATGTCCTGAGAGCAATTGCAGCATCTGCTGCAGAGTATGTTGTACAGTAGCGCACAACCTCCATGCGTGTCTGGCTCCCTTGTGGGCTGCTCAGGTATTTGCTGAACCAATCACTGTATTTTGTAACTGTAAAGACCCGGCACGTAACGCTGCCGAGATTGGTACATCTTTGCTTGCTTTCAATCCTGTCACGACACATGTATTGGGAGGAGGTTGTCACAAGTAGATACTTTCACCGCAAAGCGGTGTATTCATGGTGGTGGGGGACCCACCCATGCAACCGCCCTGGCTAGCTCTTTCAGCGATGCACTATAAGGCCGTACGTTACAAAACTGCAACACATGCAAGGTCAACCGGTGGTGACCAGCGCCCTTCATGCAGTCTGCGCAGACTTGCGAGCAGGAGCTGCTGCACAGGCAGTACTATGCTGCAGACACATGTGTTACTAGGCTAGGCCCATGTTGATGTCACAACCCGAGTGAATGACCCATCTGTGCTGCAACCTCGTCAACACAACCACCAACACAACCGCCATCACAGTCACCATCACAACCACCGGCGCAGTCGTCGCCAACAATGCCGCCATCAGTGTGCTGAGGCGGTCTGTGCTGGCATGCATTGCTGCCACGACAGCGTTGTAGAAGCTGCTCCCAAACATCAGGCTCACCAGCATTGGAGGTGACCTGCAGGACAAATGTGAACACAGCAGGAGCAGGCAAACCGTGACCAAGACCTGAGGAAGCCAGACCTGGACAGCGTGCCACGCAGCCTGTCCCCGCAACACATGGATGCACAGCAGAAGTGCATCAAGCGCCCACTCAACATGCTAGCACCAGGCTCAAGGCTGCGCACTGTCTCCAGCTGCTATTTGAAACCACCACCAGCAGAGCAGCAGTTTCATGGGTGATCATGTACAAAGCACGTGTGTACCACCCTCAACGTTACTACAGCGCTATACTTGCCAGCTGGAGGACTCCCCTGGTGCCGGGCCGTTCTTGACGTGACGCGCACAGCTCCTTACTCAGCCCCTCGCTCGCCACCCGCAAGCTGTTCAGGTGCTGCAGCGAAGTGAGCTGCAGCACACCCAAGTCTGTAACACTGCTGGGCTGCACAATCATCAATGAAGACAGCCCCGTCAATGCTGCCAGCACATGGCAGCACCACTCATCCCCCACATGGCTGATGCTGAGTTCTGTTAGGCTAGAGAGCTGCTGAAGAGCTGCAGAGCTGTCTACTGCATGCAGATGTTGCCGCGGGCCGTGCAAGGCGAGGGACCGCAGCCCAGCACAGCGCGCAAGGCCCTCCAAGCCATCAGCACTCACGGGTGCCTCACAGTAGGACAGCTGTACGTGGGTAAGCTGGGTCAGCTGCCGCCCGCCCCTTGCAGGGAACACCCACTGCCACGCTGCTGCTGGCATGCTGAGTGCCGAGAGCCGCAGGCTCTGCAGCTTGCTGCTTGCTGTCAGTGCTGAATAGGCGCTACTGGGTGAAGTCACTGCATGTGGCAGTGCTGCATGTAGCTCTAGCTCGGTCAGGCTCTGCAGCTGTGCCAGCAGGGACAGGAAGGATGCAGCGCCTTCTGCTGCACCTTCAACGGGCGTCAACTTCAGCTGCAGAGACTCTAGGGCTGTGAGGGGCGCTAGAACCTCAGCCTCTATGCCGTTGCAGGCATGCAGCTGCAAGGAGCGCAGCTCCGTCAAGCTGGCTATTGGGCTGGTGCTGCTGCTGGGGCTGTGCGCTTTGAGGGTGAAGTGTGCACCCTCAAGCCAAAGGCCTGTTAGGTGCTGCAGGCAGCTGAGCGGCCCTAGTGCTGCAGGGGTGGTGTCTGCACCCAGGCGCTCGAGCTGCAGGTGTTGTAGGCTGGTGAGGGCGCCTAGATGCGCTAGCGCTGCATCTGATAGGCCACACACAATCTGCAGGTGGGTAAGCTGCAGGAGATGCAGCAGTAGGGAGCTGGGTAGGGCAGCGTACTGCAAGGAAGGCTCCTGCAGCTCACTGAGCACAAGCTGCTTTAGATCTGTCAGCACAGATAGTGCAGTTAGCTGCTGAGAGCCGCTCAGGACTGTAACACGCAGGAGTGCTAGGTACGTGAGGCCCGTTGCTGCATGCAGGAGGCCTGGGAAGCTGCCACGGGGAGTCAGCTGAACCTTGAAGCTGTCGAGGGCCAGGTACTGTAGATGCGGACATGGGAGCGCTGCGATTGGCATGCTGTGGCCTCCATGCAGCTCGAGTCCTGTAAGCTGGTGGGGAGTGTGAAGCCATGCCAACACACCCTGAAGCTTGTACAATGTTGCTGAGGCAGTTGTGATGACTATGTGCTGTGTCGCTGCTGCAGCTGCTTGCTGCCAGGTTGTGCAGACGAGAGCAGCAGCTGTCATGCGATCGTGGAGATTGAGCTGCAGCATGATCTGCTGGAGGGCACACTCGGGCAGCACAGACCAAACCATCCTGGACAGCAGTCCTGATCCTTGTCGGAAGGTTTCGAAACCGTTCACACGCACTCAAGGTCTCGGCATCCTCATACTGTTACGTTAATTGACACATATGAAATCCACGAATCACCCAATGCAAGCTTTAAGCCGGCAGCTCGTGGCCAGGCTGGGCTGTAGCACTGCAAGACCAGGGCAGTAGCAGTCAAACCAGGAAAGCTGTCAACCAACAGTGACAATCTGGGGAACCAACCCCAAATCACACGGGGTATATACATGTATCTTTGTGTTGTTTATGCCACCAGCGGTGCTCAGGCAACTGCTGCGCTGCGGTTGGACCAAATGCACTTGCACCCACACCACAGACCGCCTGCCGAGCATTCCAGTCCTTAGCAATAACGTCAAAGCACATACCACACAACAAACCCAGACTGGCAACCCATCAACGGAGACACATACATCTTTTCTACCACATACTGTCTACTTATCATTCCAAGGTCTGCCACGCATCATCCACCAGCTGCTTGGTCCTCTGCTTATTGTCCTCATGCAATATGTCCCGCACCAGCTCCTTTGCTGCATCTGGGACCAGCTGCATGTGCTCAGCAGATGTCAGCTGCGGCTGAGACTGCTGATCGGACATTGCAGCGTCAGGCAGCTGCTGCTTCGGGCTGCCGTCACTACTGCTGGAACCATCAATGTTGCTGTCATTGGCAGACTGTGGAGGCTGCTGGATGACAGCAGTGGCGGCAGCTTGCTGGGTGGTCCTTAGTTGCTTCTCCTCCAGCTGCTGCTGCAGTCGTGCCGCAAGGCGCTGCTCGGCAGCGTAGGCAGGCTGGTATATAGCCTGGCAGTTTTGGCCATGTGCCCCCTCCACACCTGCAGGAGACGAAACAGCAATACTATGGCTGGACCCCTGTGGATGCGTACAACGCATACCTGACTCTTTGTACATTGTTCATGTGGAATCACTGCAGTTGCATTCATTTTGTGCTGCCTGCGGCCAAGGTTCACCATGACAGGGCTGGCTAAATGGAACTGGCGTTGTTTGAAGCCTGCTCACCAGTTGCATAGAAGCCGCCCTGTGAGCAGCCAGACCAGGGCAAGAACGCCAAAGCCAGGCCGGCTGCTACATCTGCTGGCAGGGCCTTACAGCAGTGTCCGTGCCCCCTGCTGGAGGTGTGCCTGGTGACCCTCAGGCGGTGCACTGTTTGGCAGCGCGTCAGGTGTTTGAGGTGTTGCTGTGCTGGCTGGAGAGGCATGCTGCCTGCAGAAAGGTTGATTGAGTGAAAAATGACACTTCTGCCCAGTCCCTCAAAGAAATTTACAACTCTGCCCAATACCCTGCACACAGTCACTAAGCCCTAGAAGATCACACTGGCGAAGCGTCCAACAGACGCTTCGTCATTTGCGCATCTGATCCGAAATAATTGCGTCAAGTCGCGGCACCTACAGGCAACGAGCTGGCAGGACAGGCTGGCAAAGCATCTACATCTTTCACACAGCTGGTGCAGCTGGTCGTCGATCGATCGACAACAGTTTTGTCTTGATTTTGTCTCAAGGCGCTGCACAGCCCGTTTCTGATCGTGGAGCCTAGGTCCCATAGACGATGCTGTCAGCAAAGTCTTGCCGCTTGGCAAGGCCCCTCTCAGGCCGTCCAGCTCACAGCTGTCTGATCAGGCAATCAAACTTGATCTCAGCCCCTCAGGCATGCCGACCCCTGCTTGTGCAAAGGGCAGTAGGGGAAGGACAGGGCAGCAGCAGGGTGGGTGACACTCAGGCTAGTGTGGTGAGTTCAGCAGCTTTCAAGAGCCTCGAGATAGTGTGAACCATGCCAAAGCGCTGAGTTTGATGCTTGTGCGAATCCGTGGTCTTGCTCTGACTCTGCTTTGATGATTCTGCCCAGGCACCTGTGCTGGCTGTGGAATATAAGGAGCACGTGGCAATCAGGATCGCCAAGGTACGGACAGGCTTCAGCACAAGCGTTTTTTGCGTGATAAATGATGGCTTACTTGGACGCGCACCCAATGCACATGCATAGCGCTGTCAAGCCTGAGCAATTGCACTTCTGTGCTGCCTTCTTGCTGTGGGAGGTTTTGAAATGTGGCATCACTGCATCGATGTGTCCTGCCAGCTGGTGCATAGCAACCAGCGCATGTCCTGTGCATGTCCTGTGCTGACCCTGCAGATGGCGCTGCTGGTGCCTGTGCTGATGAGTGTGGTCTGGACAGGCCCTGCGCATGCCGCCAAGAAGCCCCGACAGGTGCGTCCAACATGCATGTTGGGTATTGTACGACTTGCCTGGTGTCAGGCACGTGGAGCATGCATGCACTCTGAAGGGATCTGCTCTGTTCGCATGATGATGCAGTGATCTTGTTGGTTTGGCACCATGACTGTATCCACAGTTTTGCTGTGCTGACACCCAGTATGTGTCTCTCTCCCCAGCACCTTTCAGTATGGGTTTGTGACAGCTCGTCGCTGCTTGCAGCAGCGACCAGTGCCAGCAGTGCACCTGTACCTCCTGCACACTGTGACGAAGCGTGTCTCTGTCTTGGACGGCGGTGCTGCTGCTGGTGTTTCACAGGCTGCAGCCGCCCAGGTGGTGCAGGAGACCGCACCCGCCACTGCCACCCCCCTGGAGCAGCTGCAGGCACAATTCCAGAGCATGTGGCAGCAGGTGACACACAGGCAAGTTTTCCGCTTCAACCTAGCCCTAGCAGATTATTAGCAAATTGCTGCCTTGACCCCCTGCTGCCACCATCCCGGGCTGTCTTTCAGTCAGGTTGCCATCACCTGCAAGGTTCAGGCTTTGTTGGACCCTCTCACACACCCTTACATCCACACAAGTGTATTTGATCAACTATTACAATGTGTCTTCCCGCCGTGTGTGCATGCAGGGGCAGCAAGGCAGCTGAAGAGGTCAACCAGCAGGCACAAGCCCTCTCAGCTGATTATGAGTCAGGCACTCTGCAGCAGAAGCTGGCAGCAGAGCTGGAGAAGCCCCAGGTCAGGAACGGCCTGGCAGCAGTTGCAGTGCTGTTCCTTGTCATGGTTGCTTTCGGCAACTCAGGAAAGTCCAAGAAGGAAGACAGCACCACTGACAGCACCAGCACCACCAGCGCAAGCAGCAGCGCAACTGAAGGAGCCAGCAAGGCGAGTGACAGCAACAGCAGCAGCGGGAGCACCCCCACTGGTGGCAGCAGCACCAGCAGCAAGGCTGCTGGACCTACAGTTCCCAGCAGCAACGGCGTCGCCAGCAGCAACGGCCGCACGGCAGCCGGCCTGGCAGCTGCTGCTACTGCTGCTAAGGAAGCGCCATCCGCAGCACCAGCCGCAGCTGCAAAGGGCACTGCTGCTGCTGCAGCCGGCCTGGCAGCGGCTGCCAACGCTGCTAAGGATGCGCCATCCGCAACACCCGCAGCAGCTGCTAAGGGCACTGCCGCTGCTGCAGCTGGCCTGGCAGCTGCTGCCAGCGCTGCTAAGGATGCACCAACCGCAACACCAGCTGCCGCTCCTGCAACTTCCAAGGCGCCTGCAGCACCTGCAGCAGCACCAGCTAGGCCCCGCAGCCCCCAGGAGCTGCTGAAAGCTGTCAAAGAGTCAGCAGATAAGGTCAACGCAGCAGCAGCAGCAACCGCAAACGAGGTCTCGGCCTCTGCAGCAGCTGCCGCGGCTGCTGCTAAGCAAGCTGAGGCGTTTGCAGCCAAGGCGCAGGCGTCCGTGGCTGCTGCTGCTGCTCAGACAGAGGCCCAGAGGGCGCCCTCTCCCCCGAAGATCGTGAAGGCTGAGCTCCCAGCCACCAGCAAGCTCACTGGCAAAGCAGCAACACCAGCTGCTGCCGCACCAGCAGCAGCAGCAGCAGCAGCAGCAGCAGCAGCAGCAGCAGCAGCAGCAGCAGCTCCTAGGGCTGCTTCCCCAGCGAGCAGCAGCAGCAGCAACAGCGGCAGGTCCTCGCCTCCAGCATTGGGCAAGCTCCCAAACAAGGGAGCTGCAACCCCGGCTCTGGCTGTGCTGGGTGCTGGTGCTGTAATCCTGGATTTGATGTCTCCCTTCGCCAATTTGGCGGTGTCTAGCCTGACAGGCAGGAACAATGGGGCGCGTAAGAGCAGCAGCAGCAGTGGTGTTGCAGCAGCTGCTCCAGCTAGCAGTGCTGCACCAGCTAGGGCCAGTGGTGCTGCAGCATCTGTCAAGGCAACCAGTACTGCCAAGGAGGACAGCAGCAGCAGGTGGGTGCTTGGCTGATGGGCATGCAGACTTGGCATGCGTCATGAACATGGTGGCATCAAGGGTGCATGGTAGCATGTGGCACAGTGATTATAGGAAGGAGGACAGCAGCAGCAGCAGGTGGGTGCTTGGTTCAGTCAGTGGGGGCCATGCAGGCTTGGTATGCGTCATGGGACAGGGTACCATGGATCATGAGAGCTGTAGTGTGGAGGCATGTCAGGGCATCACCGACTATGGTTGGAGGGCATGCAGGCTTGGTGTGGATCATGGGACAGGGTTACTTGTGTCATGAGGACTGCAGTGTGGTGACATGTCAAGGCATGACTGGCTGTGCTGAGTGTTTGTACAGCACAGTTGAGCCACCCAAGCGCAGCTTGTGCAAGCCAGCTGCAACCTGCGGGGGTTGACGAAGCATTGTTCAGTGTGCTGGGTGTCCCTGTCTTGGTTACATGCGTGCAATGACCTCTGCCATCCCAACCTGTTGCTGTGTATCTGTGCGCTTGCTGCATCCTTCTGACTGTGCGCAGAGCAGCCCCAGCAGCAGCGGCAGCAGCGACACCAGCAGCAGCAGCTGAGGAGAAAGAGGAGCAGCAGCAGGTGCCAGGGCCCCGCCCGGCCTCACGGCTGGAGCAGGCAGCAGCTGCTGCTGTTGCAGAGAATGCTGCCAGCACTCCTCGTAAGACACTGATTGAACTGCCGGTGGTGTCACTGGATGAGCTGGAGAGGGCAGTGGGTGCTTCAATGAAGAAGTGAAGCTGTTCACAGCGCGGCACAGCACGGCACAGCATGGGATGAGGAGGGGTTGGATGATGGGGTGGTTGTGGGATGTGGGATGGGGGTGGTTGCAAGGCAATGGAAGTGGCAGCAGGAGGGTACACAGCCTGTTGGTGAGGTTTGCAGTGGCATGCAGCGTGGGGTGGGGCAGGTGTATGGTGCTGCTGTCTGGTGCTGAAGAGCAGGTGTATGGGCTTCATAAGTTTGGCTAAGCATGGGTCATGGTGCTACATGGTTGACAGATCGGCATTTGTGAGCCCATGACATGTTACTGCACCAGTGTCGTTGAGCTTTTGTGCCGTTTCGTTGCGGTGAGGCTGGAAGGGCTGCCGTCGGCATTTGGTGCATGTGTTTGAATGTGTTGTTGCAGCGTTGTGCTGGCGGTGTTCAGTGGGCACATATGCAGCTGCATGGTCCATGGAGGCCATGAACAATGCAGGCGTTCATGGTCGCTGCTTGTTGTGACGCATGTGAGAGTGGATCGTGCCTTTTGATGTGCCGTCTGCCACAGCAGGGTGCAGCGGCCACCTGAGAGTGGGCCCCAGCACGGGCATTGGGTGTGGTTGAAGGTGTTGTGTCCTGCAGGATGTGTGCATAGGTCCCATGGGCCAGGAGTTGCAGCAGGATTGACTTGGATGGTTGGGTCAGGGGTGGTAGCAGGGCTCCTGCTGCCGCCAATTACTTTGGCTTGGATGCTCATGACCCACATAACCTGCAGGATTTTGTCTCTGTTGTGTGTCTGTTGAGCCTGGTCAGCTCTCAGCACTTATGCCGCTGGCTGGGGTGTGCTCTTGTTGGTTCCAAAGGGACTATCAGGACCTGCAGTGTTGTTGTGTCATGTCCTGCGTATGTGTGTGGTGTGTGGCATGAGTGCTTGGCAGTGACGGCTGTTGGCAGCGGTGTTCGCAGCTCTGTCAATTGGCCCCGTTGGTTGCTGGCATGTGCTGGATGCAGGCCAGTTGCGGGCTGCGTGCATGCAACCAATACTGGGACCGATGTGCCCCCTTGCATGCAGCTTGCACATTTCCAGCATGGGCAAGGTTGGCAGTGCGAGAGTGTGAGGGCGCTGGGGATTCACTGCTCGTACATGTACCTGGCGTGGATGCAGGTGCCTGCCTGTATGGCAAGCATGCGGCAACGGTTGTTCATGCTGGCGCTGACTGTGTGAGAGTGTGAGGCAGCAAGCAGCAAAGGCCACCCACGTTCATTTACACATGTGGTGTGGCCTTGTCCTGCGGCAAACACACGTTTTTGTACACACAGGGAAAGGGTCCTGCTTTTGAGGGATCAGCTGTGCTGTTGGTTTGCATGCAGCATGGGCTACATGAGGTGGCTGTGCAAGCTTGGGTCATCGCAGTATCGTCGTATGGCTGCTTGTTACTCGCTCTCCTTTGCAGCTGCAGGGTTGGTCACAAGCAGCGCCCCCATTCAACTGCTTGGCAGTTGCCTTCATCAATCCCGCCATCAATCCTGCAGAGTGTGTTGTGTGCATGGACCTTTCACTATGCACAGTCTCATCAGTTGTGCAAGTCCAACATCAACATTGTGCAGCGTCGGGTGGTAATGTTGTGAGCAGCTTTCATTTATGACGCATGTGGTGAGCATATGGTGTGGTGCTGAGGCTTCATGGGAGAGTGCTGGAGTGAAATCATGATTGCCAGCATGGCTGGGATTGGAAGGAGTGATGTACACTGGCAGCAGCATGACTATGACTGTCTGGATGTCAGCAGCAGCACTATTGCTGTGACAAAGTTGAGGTCATAGGTGTCACAGTATGTGTCATACATAGTGATGTGACCTTACTGTTGTGTGCCTTGCTTATGCAGTACACCATGGATGTAACAAAGCGTGAATGGCAATGCATGCAATGGTGCGCAACCCTGAAGGTGCCAGTAAGTGAAAGATTACACGTGCGTACGCGTGTAATTTGCGGGATTTGTGTAAGAGCTTTGGGGCGAAAGTCAAACGCTAAGACCTATACCCACACGGAATCTCGAACGGGAGGCCCTAAGGGCCTGGGCAGGCAACAGACCGATACCGTTTGTTGCCTACTGCATCTGTCGCTCCGTCAGTGCAGTCTTTGCTATCACTTTCTTTTACCCGCCCTTACCCACCCATTTGGGGTTCACGGTTAGTGTGCAGCCTGCCTACAAGCACCAGAAGTCTCTCCGGGACCACTTGGAGATACAGTCTCTGGCACACTCAACTGAAGACCTTTTACCCACACGGAATGACCGTTTGTTGCCTACTGCATCTGTCGCTCCGTCAGTGCAGTCTTTGCTATCACTTTCTTTTTTGCCCGTGATCGTTTCACTGTGGCCCAGCAAAGCGGCAACAAGCAGGCTGAGGCCAAGGCCCACGCCAAGGCTACAGCCGAGTCGATCCATCTGGGCTCATAAGCTCAACACTCGATCTGCAGCAGCTACTGCAGGCGCTCCTGCTTCCAAGAAGCAGGAGTCCCATGCCGCTCACTCCTAAGGAGCTGGAGCCTTACAAGCAACATGCATAAGCAACCGTTGCAGTATAGCAAGGCTGCTCGCGCCCGGAGCCCCTCTCTGCAAAGGATTGGCTTCGATATCACAGCAAGCAGGCGTTCACCCCTGCATACAGCAGCTGTTAAGGCGCTAATCGATGAATCGAGAATGCCTCATTTCTGAAAGCAAACTTTCGGATCTCTGAGGGCATCGTCCTCACTCGCCAGTGGCACCGGTTTGCTGCTGTTCACGCAGATCATCATGCTGCACCGCACATATGCAGGCTTCATCACAGCTTGGTACACCCAGTCTTTCAGACAGCGCCCCATACCATCATGCCGACAGCATACTGTGATAGCAGCTGTTGCACAGCTGTGAACTGGGGGTCCCAGCAAACAGCAGTGAACCCCAGTGCCCTTCAATCACAGAGGAGATTCCCTGGTGTTTAACCTGCAGCGGTGCATGCATTTACCAGATTGATCTTCTCTAAACTCTTTACACCCGATCCACTCACACTGTCAAACACGTCCATGTTCCTGCCTACCTGCCCTGCCACTGCCCTCTGCCTACCACTTCACTCCCTCCCTCGCTGCATCCTCCCCCTGCTACAGGTGCGGAGGATATTCAGACTAGGAGGGAGCACTGGCAGTGGCGGCGGCAGCAGCAGCAATGGACCCCCCCCCCCCCACCACCCCTAGCCTGCATGCTCAACCCACCTACCAATGGTTTGCAACCCTTGCGACACCCTTCGGGTCGTCAGCAGGTCCACCCTCAACCGCCCCCTTGTGGGGTTGGACAACTGTGACCCATCCGTTGAAAGGCCTCTAGGCACTTTTGACGGTCGACACGTCTCATGCCCTTCCCTCGGAAGTTTAGGCCCATGTCCGGACATACATTGCTAAGCGATGGAGTCCATGGTCGAGGCGTGGGGTTGTGCAAGTGCCCTCGTCAAGCTTGCAGTTTGTATCGAGCTGGCACATAAAGGGACTGGAAGACGGCATACAAGTTGTTCATCCAGTCCAAGGGGGTGCATGCAAAGGGTTTGAACGGCATGGCGATTGGGGAGCTTCTAGGGGTTGCCAAAACCCATGAGCTTCCTCTTGCCATCAAAGTACAAGAACCGCAACGGGAGCTTGTCCGCGCTGACAAGTACTATCTTGTAACAGCTAAGTGGGGACAGACAATGGGTGAGGAAGGCATTATATAGGTTGGACTCCTTAACCTTCATCCTCATTTATTGTGGGAACATCCCCACTGTTGATGCCATCATGCTGGGTTGTGCTTGGGGCAAGGCGAGTGTGATGCGCAACAAAGCAGCAATCACCGTTGATACCAATCAGCCTTGTGCATGTTCAGGGTGACGTGGTGCTGACTGTCGACATGTTCACGCACTAGGGGTGCTCAACTGGAGCCATGGGCCAGCTTGATTGGGTTGGGATCCCGTCAACGGGACATCCGCCTCCCCTCCCTATACCTATGACATGCCAAACCACCGCTCAGCGGTGGGACATACTGCTCAGCTGGGTGCTCACCTTGATGATGCAGCACGGTTTGGGCATGTTCAAAGGTTATGACCCTTCTGTGTGCTGCCGGTAAAGGACTTTGCACACAAACATCATTCCCCAAGAGGTCCGGGTGAAGCCATCAAGCAGCACCCGCAGCCATCAACCCAAATCACCTCTGGCATCAACCATTTAAAGCACAAAATGGCTTTTTCTACACCCACAATAGAAGGAAACCTCTACCCCTTTTGGGTCAATCTGCCATTCTACTTTATCGGCCCCATACTTGATGCGGTCGAGCACGCATGGCGCAAGGCACCCACCTCCACCATGGCAATCAATTCGGTGCCTTACAGGCCGGAAGCAAGCAGGCACAACAAGTTCCTGGCACTGCGGACGGCATCTCGCGCGCGTGCTTTACACATACTCGGCAGGTTTCAACACACCAACACGCACGTTCATAGTCCCTAGCCAAGAGACTATTCTCATTCACTCTACGTGCTTAGAGACGAACGAGCTCTTTCCGTTAGGCCACACAAGGTCCTGCTGGCTTCCCCACCGGCATGGTCTCACCAAGGGCATGCTGAAACTGCTGTTGTACCACCTACATAACCAACAAAAAAGCCCAGTCCGCTATGAAAGCAAGTGCATACACTTCTCTTGCGGGACGAGTGTGCCATCCTCCTTCAAGGAGGATCGTAGTATTCAAGGCTTTGATACTACGGCATGGTGCGGTGGTCTGAGATTGCTGCACTCACTCTTTCCAACATAAACGTCGGGAAGAATGGGCCGACAAGTACTTGAAAGTACATGTTGCACGCTCCAAGTCAGACACGGTCCGTGTGGGGGCCACTGCCTGATATTAGGTAACACACACACAACGGCATTGACATAGCAGGACCTCTGTCGCCACATTCAGGGACGCTCTCAAAGCAACCCTGACTCTCCCCTCTCACCGCCTAGACTTGGATGCTATGACATGTAACCCCTCAAAGGGTCAGTGCACACAAGCATTCACCAGGCGCGTACATCACCACCTGACGGCTCTCAAAAGCCAAATCATGGATCGGGTGTTCTCTCCTTGGGGAGTCTATTCTTGGGGGTTCACGGTTAGTGTGCAGCCTGCCTACAAGCACCAGAAGTCTCTCCGGGACCACTTGGAGATACAATCTCTGGCACACTCAACTGAAGACCTTTTCTGGAAAAGAAGACTTGACCAGAGACTAACCACACCCCTCCAAGGGGTCTGAGGGATTGGGTGCAGACTGTCACTGCGGTGACTATGGCAGCCTGTACACTAACCAATTTTCTCACCAAACACTCAAATCATTTGGCAATGATGACATACCCCCAACCAACATTACTACATACAGCCTGCTGGCTGTATCATATTATTGGGGAGGCCTAGCGCCTTTGTCTGAGCCCCAAACTCATTACACACAAATGTGAAAGATTACACGTGCTTACGCGTGTAATTTGCGGGATTTGTGTAAGAGCTTTGGGGCGAAAGTCAAACGCTAAGACCTATACCCACACGGAATCTCGAACGGGAGGCCCTAAGGGCCTGGGCAGGCAACAGACCGATACCGTTTGTTGCCTACTGCATCTGTCGCTCCGTCAGTGCAGTCTTTGCTATCACTTTCTTTTACCCGCCCTTACCCACCCATTTGGGGTTCACGGTTAGTGTGCAGCCTGCCTACAAGCACCAGAAGTCTCTCCGGGACCACTTGGAGATACAGTCTCTGGCACACTCAACTGAAGACCTTTTCTGGAAAAGAAGACTTGACCAGAGACTAACCACACCCCTCCAAGGGGTCTGAGGGATTGGGTGCAGACTGTCACTGCGGTGACTATGGCAGCCTGTACACTAACCAATTTTCTCACCAAACACTCAAATCATTTGGCAATGATGACATACCCCCAACCAACATTACTACATACAGCCTGCTGGCTGTATCATATTATTGGGGAGGCCTAGCGCCTTTGTCTGAGCCCCAAACTCATTACACACAAATTGGCTCGATGTGGTGTACTTGATTTGCAACTTACACACTGTGTGACACATACATGACAGATGATGGCCCAGTGCGCTCAACTCCCAAGTCATTGCTGGAGGCAAAGCCGCCCGGGCGGGCCCTTCCTGTCACCAACACTCACGCAACATAAGACACAAAGCCTGCAGCTCGCCACATGATGGCTTGGCTTGCCTGTAAAGTTATGACATACTGCACAGATACACAACAACAGTACATGCTATACACTCGCACCATACATCAGGTACATACGTCCTGCAGCTGTGCTGGGGTACAGCCAGCCCATCTACGGCAGCCACTGGCCAGCCTGGTCTTCCAGGCAGGACGAAATGGAAATGGGAAACTGGCCCCGGGGCCCCACGAGCAAGGCAGGCGCCTTCGCAAGCATAGCAGTGCAGTGTGCACACAGATTGTTGCTGCTTGCTGTTGGATGACTCGGCACCCCAGCATCCAGTCAGTGCATCTGCTGTGTGTGAAGGCTGCCTAGCACCGGCGGTGTGCCAGCACATCATGTGGAGATGATGTCCCCACTGACTCAGCCTGCAGCGGACAGAATATATACAACAGTACAAACACCATTGGTCTGACAGGAGCACTTCCGCAGTGCCTGCAATCCTGGAATGCACATGTGCAGTGCAGAGCTAGGTCGACTGAGGGAACACTGTGTGCACCAAGCCAACACGCCAACCCATTGCTGTACATCCCATATGTGCAGCCCGCCTTCCTCCCTGTGTCCTTCACACATTGCACAGACACCACCCAAAATCAGATCACCCCACAGACACCACTGAAAGATGCAAAAGCGTGCACGTGTGCTCAAGGGTCTAGCCACACAACAGAAAACTGACACGGTGACGGCCTACTTGGTGCTGCCAGCCTACGCTGGGGGTGGGGGAGGACCCCCACCCTCCCCCCTTGTGCCTACATGCTCCTTCCTGGCATCCTGGTGGGCTGTTCCTGACGCTCGCTGCGCGGTGGTGGTGCTGCTTGCAGGTAATCCTGTTAGGCTTGATGGGGCTGCTGGACTCGCAGCTTTGGACTGGACGCCTTCTATTGTACTGTGAGGTTGCTTTGTTAGGCTTTTGTTGCCTGGGGTGGCGGTGGGGGACCCCAGTGCTAGCTACATTGTGTTACCATCTTGTGTGTTCCCAGTGTCTCCACAGGAAATCACGCTACCTCCCCGGTTCCGGGCACTGTCTAACAGAAAACTGACTGCAGAGTGTGTACAAGCGTCCTCGATTGATCACTTCACATTGCAGTCATTGCACCGAGGCTTGCTCACCCACCAGAGCTATGATGAGCACCCCCACCCAACCCAACAGAACAGTGACAGATTTGGGTCATGCAGTAGGTTGCCAAGCTTGTCAGTGGCTCTTGACAAGCCACATCCACCAACTTCACAAGATGTCACAAGGCTGCATGCAGCAGAACAAACGAGACAGGAGGCTTGCCAGCCTATTTCAGATGCCCAGGCGTCTGCGGGTACCGTTGGTCACACGTTTGTGCTAGTCCCAGCGTGCAGATGGAGTGAAAAGACGTCAGACCATTCAGGAGCAGCAGTGGTGCTGTGACTGCAACAACAGCACTTGGAGCTCCATACAAACAGCAAAGCAGCTGCTTTGCACACAGGAACTTGATTGTGGACCGTTCCATTATTCTGATACAGCACTAGAACCCCGTAGCAGTGCAGACCCTGCACTGATAAAGGATTTGGGACAGGGTCCATCGCAGCCCAACCTAGGCCCTGGCACAAGCTGAAAGAGCAAGATCACAACTGCACAAAAGTCACAAAAGTCACCGAAATGTACACACTGCACACGATGAAGATGTCACAACGCTCACAACCAGTGACGTCAGGTCGCTGGTTACGGCATAGCAGTGCAGGTTTCAACCTTACAGGAGCATCCGTTGCCCGACTCCAACGGCGTCCACCGCCACCACACCCACTGACCCTGCCCTCAGAACAGCTTTCTGCCACCCTACACCCCTGAGCCCTCAGCAACCCTACAGCCCCACTGCTGGTCCCGTGGGCTTGCTGCCAGCCGCAGCCGCTGCAACCTCCATTGCCTCCACACTGGCTGGCGCTGCCCCCAGCCTCGCCCTCTTCTTGGGATGCATCACACCAGAGTCCTCCCTCTGAAGCCCACCCCCCACCTCATCCTGCATGCTGTCACTGTGCTGGTGAGCCTTCGAACGTGCCCTTGTAACGCGTCCCATGCTGTCATCCCTTCTCAGGCCTGGGGATCCCTCAGCTGTTGGGCTTCCACCGCCGTTGTTATTCATGTTGTTGTTGCCAAGGGCAGCTGTTGGCGCAATGTTGGCTGTCGGGGAGCCGCCGGCGGCTGCGGCGGCGGCTGCGGCGGCTGCGGGGGCTGCTGCTGACAGGGTTACCCCTGCTGTGAGGTCATTAGCAACAGAGCTTATGGTACGCATGTTTGCAGCCACTGCCGCTGCCGCTGTTGTTGCTGCCGGGGATCCAACTGGTACTGGGGTCAACGGTGCTGCAGGTGCTGTGGGCAGGGAGGGTGGGGTGAGCCTCAAGGCGGGAACTGGTGGCAGCAGCTGCTGCTGCTGCTGCCCGTCTGCTGTTGCTGCAGCGCTGCCTGGTGCAGGGTTCATTCCCATGCTTGCTGCAGCAGCAGCGGCAGCCGCTGCCGCGGCATGTGCATTGCTAGAAGCCCTGCGTGCCGCCGACCTCAGCAGAAGATCATTAGCCAGGGCGGTTGTGGTGCTGACTGACATCGGGGACCCAGGGTTCACCTGGCCTCCTTGAACCCCAGCTGGTGCTGACGCTGCTGCCAGCGCTGCCGCAGCAGATCCTGCACTCACGAGCCTATGACTGTACTGCGCTGGCAGCAGTAGAGCATCGCCGACCCTTGCTGCTGCTCCTGCCGGCCCCAGGCTCCCAGCCCCTCTGAGGAACAGCATCTGCTGGTCACCAGTTAGTGAGAGGGAGTTGTAGGGCAGCAGCAGGCTCTGTGCAGCGCTGCTGCCTGAAGGGAGCATCAAGCTGCCGGAACCACCCATCAGCTGCCCCAGCAACATAGCGTTGGTGGCTGACGGTGCATTCACCACAGCAGCAGCCCCGGTAAGAGGGCTCCTAGGGCTTGCAAGAGCCTGTGATGCGTCCACATCCCGCCATGTGGTAAACAACATCTGCTCTTCTGTTGCACCCTGGGTTTGGAACACGTGGGGGCTGCCGCTGCCACCAGCGGCGGCGGCAGCCGCCGCCGCTGCTGCCATCCTTGCATGGGCAGCAGCAGAAGTTGGCGTCCTGGATTGGGTAAGGTCTCCAGAGCCGGACAAAGGCTTCCGGCCCCCTGACAAGCTGCTGCTGCTACGAGGCGTTCCAACTCTCACGCCTGCTGCTGCTGCTGCCGCTGCCCCGATACTGAGCTGGCGCGCTGTTGGGGACTGTGCAAAGGCGCTTGCGGCAGCACCTGCCGCCGCTGCTGCTGCAGATGGCGTGTTCCCGTCCAACAGTAGCTCAGTAGCCATATCCATGTAGTCATCCGGCAGGAGGAAGAAGTCCCGACCAACCTGACCCCTGTCCCCTGTCATCCCCATCAGATCAGGGTTTGGTATCAGATCTGCCACAAACCCTGACATAGACATAGATGGGGCTGTAAGGGAGCGGTAGAGGGATCCTGTCCCTCCCAAGGAGTTTGCTGCACCTGATCCAACCCCATCCATGATTGTGAGAGGCCTGATAGCCAGGGCTGGGTTAACGCTGGCAGCGGCTTGCTGTGCCGCTGCTGCTGTGGCTGCATCCACGCTGATTGTGCGAGGAAGCAGGCCGTCTGAACCTGCTCCCATGAGGCCGCCACTGCCGCTGCTGAGCCGGGATGGGTTAGTCATGGGGTTGACTAATCCCCTAGCCGCCAGCTGCAGCTGCCCCATATTGGGCCTGCCAGCTGTACCTGCGGCTCCGCCAGCAAGAGCAGCAGAGCCCCGCATCATCGCCAGCATCTGCTGCTGCTGTTGCTGCTGCTGCAGGAGCAGCTGCTGCTGCTGGCGCCGGTGCTTGCTCTCCAGCAGCTGCTGCTGGTACAGCCATTGCTCTCGCAACAGCTCCTGCTGCTGCTCCTCACTAACTGCCTGTGCTGATGCTGCCAAGCTCCCGGCGGCAGCACCAGCAGCAAAAGGCCAGGCGGGGGTACTGTTTGGGTCTACGAATGGGCTGAACATAGCCCTGCTGGCATCGGGTGTAGCAGCTGCTGCTGTAGCCGGGGCGGAAGCTGTAGCAGCTTTGGGAGTGGCCTTGGCTCGGGAGCGAGCTGCCCTGGCGGTACCCTTGCTCTTGAATCCCGATCCAGGAGTTGCGGCGTGAGGGCTAGCCTTCCCGCCCTTTGACTTCGTGGCGCCAGCTGTTGCGGACTTGGGGGTGCTGTTGCTAGCTGCTGCTGGGGTGCCGTTGCGGTCTTGTTCCATGCGGTCCTCGTTTTCCTCGTCTGTTGCTACCTGGTGTTTGGAGGCTTCGGCCCAAGCTGCAGCAGCTGCAACAGCAGCGCGGCGGCGGGGGCGCCTGCCGAGTCCTGCAGGCTCCTCCGGCTCCGTCTAGCGTGTACAAAACAACAGAGTAGGGGGGGGGAAGCAGAAGTGTCGGTACACATGCAGCAACATGCCAGTGTGTTCTCAGGGATGCCACCAGCTATGAAGTGCTGTTTTGCCAGACTGGCATGCAGCCTGCATCTCCTCAGGAGCCTGAGGCTCCTACCAGCGTGTAAACAGAAAGCAGCCGTGGTTCAAAAAACGACCGTAGTTCATGTTCATACACAAAGGCCAGGGCTGTGTTGAGCTCCTGGGGGACCATAAATGCAGCGCTGCAGTGCCAGATAGCATAGCTCCACCCATCGGATGAGTGGAGCTACGCTATCTGGCACTGCTGCGCTGCATTGTCAGTCCCGCGGGAGTTCAACACAGCTTTTGTGTGTATAAAACAGGCCGTGTTTCAACCTAATAATTCAACATAGCAATGTAATTACCTGGTGTGGCTGCTGCTGCTGGCGGTTGGCGCCTGAGCGCATGTAGGTCTCCTCAGAGCTCTCAGAAGATGCTGCAGCGGCAGCACGGGGACGGGAGGCTGCGGCAGCCAGGGTGGCCTGGGCCGCGGCGGCTGCATCTGCCGGGCACTTGCCGGAGTTGACGTAGGCTTGCACATCCTCTGCAGCAGACAAGCACGGATGCAGCCAGCCAATCATGCACATGGGCAACAAAAATACCAGCAGTGGACGCATCTGTTGTCATCTGAACGCAGGAGGAGCGGCAATATGGAGGGTGGCCTGTTGTAGAGCTGTACGTCAACACACCCGCGTATGGACTTCCTACACCCAGAGTAGCGAGCATACTGGGTGTGATGCTTTGCTGAAACTTGGGAATCACATTGTGTGATATGTGTGATCACCACACACCTGGGTCCAGGGAGTCCAGGTAGAGTGAGAGGTCAAAGTTGGTGATGGCTGTGAGTCCCTTCATCTGTACAGCTGCCTTGTCGTAGGCCATGGCCGCATCAACCTCCTGGTCAAACAGACCCAGGTACCTGCAGGATTGAACGCACCAGCAATAAGCAGCAGCAGGGCATGTGGACGTGGGTTTAGGGTGCATTCATATCTTGCCAGGGGGCTCAGTGCAAGAAGCATCTGCAGCATCTCAAGAGGCGGGCCAAGACGTCCGTTGCAACAGCGGCTACAGCTGCAGTATACTCGGCTATTGCTACGTGGCCAGTGGCTGCCAGCCTTGAAGGCTCAGAGAAAGTCACAGAAGGTAATCCTGAAGCTGGTCAGCCTTACAGGTATTTGCGGCCACCGGTAGACTCCGCACCAGCCGCACGCCCGATGCGAGCCTCCCACCTGCACCCAACAGCAGCAACATCTCATCAGCAAGTCCTGCATGCCATGCGCTGGCTGGCGTGAACTGCAGTAACAGTCAATATGCTGGGATCCATCACTACGACAGCCCTTTGTGTTGCCGTGTTAGTGACCAAGCTTGTGCATGTGCGCACTTGCATGTGCATTTGCAAATGCAGGCGCGCACACCCTGCCAGCTGTGTTGTCGCAGATGTGAACATAGGCGCCATGGCAGATGGGCGCTGAGTCTACATCATTCCTGACACAGATGCCTGGCACAGATGCCTGACACAGATGCCGCAACTCACTTGCCCTTGGCGTGCCGTGTCACCCCCCGGAAGCTGCTGGTGGTGTTGGTGGGGCCCCTGGACTGGCGACGCAACAGCGCAACTAGCTCATCACCACGCACCTGCAGAAGGAGCAGGGCGCCACAGATACACAATTACACAGTCACATACAGGGGTGGATTGTACACTCGAAGTATGTCACGAATGCTCATATACTATGACAGCAGCACAAATCAATTGTTGATGCAGCGGCGGCATCAACATGGCCTTGCCAAGCTAGGTAGGCAAGCATGACGGTGTAACATACGTAGTCACCACCCTGAATGCTTGGGTGGCTTTGGGTGTTGCATAGCTATGGTGTTGCATATGGCACATGTCACGGACAATCGTGTGGCTGCTCACCCTGTGCTGATTCTCCAGTTCAGCTGAGTAGTTTGACATGCTGAAGTTGGTCTGGGCAGCAGTGCCACGGAACTTGACCGCTGCAGAGCAGTACAGCCAGCATCACAGCACGGGGCAAATATTGTGGGGGACATATGAGGAGGTGCAGATGACGCACATTGTGCGCTCTGTGCTGAGTGTGCTGTGCTAGGTTTTCCCTGCTCTTGACTGTATTGCGCTTGACGGTAGTGCACTGGAAGCGACGTGAAGCTGCCAAGCCCTGACGGAGTGAGTAGAGCCACTGAGTTCCAGCCAGCATCGCTAACGGCTGTATTTGATGAACCCCATTGAATTGATTGTTGGGGAGAGCGGGAAAGTGAATGCTTCCACCGCCGAGCTGTACCCTACTTGGTAAATATACACACTGGGTCAACTGGGTAGACAACAGGGTTTTGAGTGCTTACCTGCCAGGTCATAAGCCAGGGCTGCCTCTGCCTCACTGTCAAAACCTCCCAGGTACACCTGTACACAGCAAGAGGAACAGCTCAGGGGTTCAACCCTAAACCCTAAACCCTACCGTCAGCCGACTGCGCCAAACGTTGCGATCGCTGGCACCCCTGTACTGCTGGCTGAGTCACACAGGCGCAAGTATAACTGCCCAGCCTGGCTACCTTGGGGAACTGAGCTGCACAGCGGAGCCTTCGAAGCAGTCGAATGCGGCTAAATATATCTGCAGAGGCCGTGATGTTCGTCAACTGCAACTGGCTTGCCAAGGACTACTCGGAGCTAGACTTATACCATCCCCTGGGCTAGGTTGGTAGTGCCCAGTGTCAGCAGGAGCATTCAGGTCAATCGGCCCACCTGCTTGCCCTCCAGCCAGATGTGTGCCTCCCAGCGCCCAGTGCGCACATGGTGTGTTACACCCCTGAACGTGCTGGTGGGGCGCCCACCCTTAGAGGCCAGGGCCTTGCGGGCTGTAGCAGCACGGTCCCTGCGGAGAGGTTGGGAGGATGAGATACAAGCAGGTGATGACCGCATACTTAAAAAGGGTCGACAACAATATGTGTGGCCGGCAGTGACCACAGTATTGGTGCAAATACAGGTATGGTCACAGGCATGGTCAATGAAAACTACACACTATGCGTGCACCAGCAGTAAAGGTTGCATGCTGCATGCAGCACGCTTGTCAACAGCATTGCTGTGGCTGGATTTCATGGCAGAATGGGGGGTTTGGATCTCCCTCATTACCTCTTGGATCCCTCCCCACCAGGCTTGTTGGCGGCTTCCAAAGGCACAGCAGCCTGAGCCCTGCAGCATATGCGGGGTGTCAGATGCAGGCAGCAGCAGGCGTCAGCACATACCTAGCCCTGCAGATACATTTGCTCCCATCATGCAGGCTTCATGTTGCAGAGACATGTGCATGTGCTACAGCAGCGGCGAACTGGACCTGTCGCCAGCACGGCCCGTCAGCCGGGCTGAGGGGTGCTGGAACCGCTAGCGTGCCACACCCGCCACTCCGTGTACAAGCACAAGTACAAGCACAATAAAGCAGCCACTCCATGCCCTCGGGCTGGAGGGGTCAGGTGGGGTGTGGTAATCTAGCATGCTAAACATGCACACCCTTCTCAGCGTTTATTTTACGCCAGTGGTTCACCACTCACCAGCAGCCAGGTTGAAGAAGCCCCCAACTCACCTAGCTGCAGTGACCTGGTAGAGGCCCTCAGGGCCGTTGCCATCCAGCAGGTTGATGTAGTCACCCTCATTCTCATCCATGCCATCACCTGCACATGAACACATGAACATGAATAAATGAATACATGAACATGCACAGAAACGCAGCACCCCTTGTCAGCTCAGCCTCAGCCTCAGGATCACCAGCAGTATGCATCGACTGCGTTTGACCCTTGAAAAGCCAGAAGTCAACTACAAACCACATACATGCATCCCCAGGAAGCCTTCCTCTCCTTGAGCAAGCTCAGCTACTGCTTACTATACAGTACATCACTGTATTTGTGGGAGGGGATCCCACACCTCAGCATCAGCCAGCGAGCCAAGGGCTTACCTTCATCGCCACCCACAGGGATGAGCTGTGCTCCAGCCGCTGCAGGCCCATGCAGCCCCTCTGCAGGATCCACCAGCATATCCAGGCCCACAGTGCTGCCGAAGGCCGCAGCAGCCGCCGCTGCTGTCAGCGGGGCATTGACCCCACCCCCGCTGGAGCTGTTGCTCAACAGCAGCGACATATCCAAGCCAGGGATCAAGCTGTTGAGTCGGCTCTCATCTGTGAGGAGGAAGCCATTCGGCTGAGCAAAATCCTGAGGAGGAAACCCTTGTGCTGGCATGAATGCCAGGTCTTGCCACAGGGTTTGTGCTGAGGGACCCTGCAGGATTTGTGGGCTGCCTGGCTGGCCATCCTGCAGAGAGGGGCCTGGCCTGAGGACCACTATCCTGCCTGAACTTGTCCTGAAGAAGATCTCATTAGGTCCGTGCCCTACTGCTGCTAGGTCCTGCTGTGCTGCTGCAGCAGTAGCCATGGCTGCAGGTGGGGATGCTGTGTCTAGGGCAAGGGTTGGACCCCCAGACAGGGGAGCTGCTGCTGCGAATGCTGCTGCTGGGGGTAGGTCTGCTGCAGGTGCTGCTGCTCTGTGAGGGGCAGCTGGGCCTGTTGCGAGTTCTGTGGTTATTGTTGGCTGAACCTGCGTGTAGCAAGTTCTGCTGTCGCCATGGCCCTGGCCACAGCTCACAGCTGTGGCTGTGGGCGTGTCAGCTGTGCTGCTTCTGTAGTGCTGCTACGCTGTCTGATGACCTGCTGAAGCAGGACAGGTACTTCAAGAGGATAAAGAAGTTCTTGACGTGTGCCTGTAAGCAAGACACAGGATCTGTATGGTCAGCACCTGCACAGTTCTGCTGGGGGTGGGGGGCCAACCCGAATCATGCAAAGCAGGTTCAAATGCCTCGGTTTGGTCGAAGCCTCCAAGAAGAACTCTGACAATGGTTCTTGCGCATTTTTTGCTAGCCTTAACCAGTCCAGCAGCGCACACCTGGCAAAACAGCTGTCACACGGTCACTTGCAAGGCAGCGACAATCAGCTTCAGGTGCACGTGTGTCATTATATCTTTGTCAGTAAGGACAACTGCTAATTCGAGACTTGAACGAGGCAACACAGCAATTGACGTGGCATTGTCTCACACAGGTTTCGAAGCGCCAAAACCATACCGACACACTCGACCGTCAAGTCAAGTGCATTATTTCATGACGCGTATCAGCTTAATAAATACACGCATTTGTCTTGTAGATCAGCCGATGTCTGCCAGATGGTTGCTACAGCCACATGCTACAGACAAGTGTGCCCAGGGTGCAAGCCTTGCCAGCTACACCACTGCTGTCGACGTTCATAATTGCATATTGGCCAACGCCCAAACAACATGAAGCCATGGCAGAGCTGTCACACGGCACATAATAACTCGCCGGCAGCACTTACACAGTGCTGATCTACTAAAGCTCCCCAGCATGCAGGAGTCCGTCAATAGTCCGAACCACACAACAGAACAACAACAAAACAAACAAAAACGAGCAACCCTATTAGGTCATGCCACAGGGTCACAGGAAGACCCCATATGTAGTGATATCTTCAGAGTTGCAAACCCTTGTCTGACAAGCGATATTCAAACAATGCAGAAACACTCACAGACCACTCACGCGGACTCCCTGAGCAGCTCTGCACTCTGCGCAGCACAGCCACCTGCGGCTGCTGCCCCTGCTGCTGGTACCAGCCCTGTATGCTGCTGGAAAAACTTTGTCTGCTCCCCTATTAGCCCCTCAAACAGTGCTCCCCTGTACAGCTCAAAGTGCGTGCACTCGCGCGACAGCAGCTGCGCATTCTGTGCAAGGCTCACAGCTTGATGCACCTTGTCTACAGGGCACAGGACGTCTTCCGTGGCAGCCACAAACAAGATGGGGCAGCTGATCTCCTTGACTCGCTGTATCGGGCTGTACTTGTGCACAAACAGCTCCAGTGACAATGCTGCACGGGCCTGTCAGGACAGCAGCAGCGGCAGCAAGGCCAGGCAGCATCATGGCAGTTGTTAGTGGATTGCTGGTAGAGCTAAGGTCTGTGTTGTGGTCCTATCAGCAACTGCAGTGGCCAGGCGCCTCTCACGCTGCTGTTTCGTTACATTCTTAGTCACAGCCCCCTCCATTTCCAAATCATCCCTATGCCTCCCTCACCCTTTCCCACCCCCAACCCACCTGGTTGGTCCATGCCCCTTGGTACACTGACGGGTGTTTGCTGAAATACTCCTTTGTCTCAAACTCATTCAGCTGCATGAATGCCAGGCTGCCCACAGGCCCCACAAGGGGCAGGTATATCGGCGGCAGGCCCACTGCTGTTGCCAGTCGGTCCAGGATGCCTAGCGCCAGGCAGGCCAGACTTTGGTATGCCGCGCTTTTTGATGGACATGAGGGTGGCTGCACGCGCGTCCAAGTGCGGGACCTGTGGGATAGTCAGTGAAGTTCACGGCGGCAGTAGCAGTTGGAGGTGCCTGTATTGTGTGCAGTATCACACATTTTGAAGTGGTGTGATGCCAATGTGTGCTATGATGCTCGCTGCGAGGTTGTGCCCTGTAGTGGTGGCCACCAACTGCTGTCAGCCGCACGCCAGCAGGCTGTAACATTCACCTGTGTTGCCCCTTGACACGAAGAGACAGGACCGTTGTGAGCTCACCGATCAAGTGCCGCACACAGCCAGCCTCACCTGGGAGACAACTGCGATCACGTTGGCCATGTTGTTTGCTGCAGTCACCAGCACGTGACCTCCCGCAAATGACGTACCCCACAGGCACATCCTGCTGCAGTCCACCTGGCCATCAAGCTGCTGCTTCACGTAATCTACTGCTGACTGCCAGTCCTGCACGTGCCTTGAAGGAGACACCCACTGCCGTGGCTCACCCTCTGAGCCACCAAACGTCCTGTAATCAAACACCAGCACTGCCAGGCCCCCGGTTGCAAAAGAGGCTGCATACTGATGCAGTCCCATGTCCTTCTGAGCCCCCATGCCTGTGATGGGTGCATCAGATGGGGTCAACAGATGAGGAAGGTTACTCAACTTGGATTGAGGTGTTCACGCTAGGGTGGTACCCAGCAAAGTGCGGTAACCAGAGTGGTTCAGCGGCTGATATACATGGTGATCACCATTGAAACAATTTACAGAGACAAAAGCAAGTAATCACAAACCAATTGCTCACCATGGCCCATCAACACAATAGGGGTTTGGCGCTGCTGTCGGTTGCTGATTTTGGCATGTAGAGCCAAGCATCCAGCTGGCAGCCATCCTTGGCTGCAAACACCACATTCTTCCTGCTGTATACATTGGTCTGCAGGGGGCCACTCAAGTCGGTCTGGCGGCAACTTCTCCACATGCTCAGCTGCAGTTAAGTCCAAGGCAGAAGCAGGAGGAAGCAGTGGCAGGAGTTGGACACACAGCGCAATAGTGATTCTTCACGACCACATCAATGTAACGTTTAGCCTTTTTTCGTTTCCTCTTTCTTGCAATACAGTTGTCAATTACTCAACTGTCGCTGTTGCACTGCAGTCCACAACGAGCACACGGTGCATACTGTGTGATTGTGATCGTTCAAGAGGCAGCTTCTACATCAGTAGGCAAAGCCTGTGACGCTATGTCGTCCTCTAGTGTGTCTGCAAGCGAGCTCTCCCACACCGAGAGCCCGCTAAAGGCCAGCAGCAACGCAGAAACTGACCTGACGTTGTCATCTGCATCTTCTAGCGATTGCGTCGTTCTCATCGTTGGGTCGGGCATAGCCGGACTGGCTTGTTGTCTCGCCTTAGCGAAGTGGGCTGCGACGTGCACATATATGAAGACAAGGATCAGCAGTGCCTGATCAGCAGTGAAGCCGGCGTCCCCTGGACCGAGGAGCTTGCTTCGTTCTGCATGCACCACCAAGTTGCCATCGTATGTGTCACCTGTGCTTTGGTGTTCGCGATCGGGGTGTTGCGGTGCCTGGCACGCAAGCTAATACACGTATTCGACATGTTGGGTGTGCCTGCAGGACAAGAGCCTCATCCGCAGCACAGGCAGACAGGTGCTGGCCGATGATGGTGACTGTGCAGTGCAGGATGACGCGCAGCAGTTCGTCAGCTGGGACAGCCTCAGAAGGTGGCTCCTTGCCCCTTGTCTTGGTGCATGTGCTGCACATGCTGGCTTTGTGTTCATTGCCAGGCTGGCGCTTGGCAACTGGTGACAAGCAGTCACGACATTGACCCCTGGTCTGTCCACAGCCAGGCACAGCAGCTGCATTGCACGTAGCTGTTCCACCAGCACCTGCTGCCATGCAAAACCCCGGCTTTTTCCCCCAGCAGCTGCACACAGTTCACCTCACAGCTCTGCCTGCATGCCGGAGCGGCGTCATTGACAGCAGCAACTGCCCCCCCCCCCCCCGCCTTCCTGCACCTGCTGCGGCTCACTCCTCTCCTGGTTGTCTTCTTGCACACTCGTCTGCTTCTGCTGCAGGGCCATGCTGCGCAGGATTCCTGCAGGCCACCTGCACACCACTGCAAGTGGTAGCAGCAGACCTTGCAGACCCCACCAGCACAGCAGTGATCGAGCTCGACTCCAGCGAGCGCATCTGTGGGCACTCATCATTGCAGCAGATGGCATGAACTCTACTCTGCGCAACCAGCTTCTGCCAAAGTGCCAGCCCACCTATGCAGGATACCTGGCATGGCGGGGCATCGCCCGAGTGGAGGACCTGTCAGGAGAGGTGCAGCACCTGCTGACCAGCAAGGCCACGATGTACAAGGTAAGCAGCAGAGCCAGCCGTGGCTGTCATCTTTGTTTCTTTGTAAGTCTTTTGCTGCCTGGGGAACTGCTGCTGCTGCTGAGGACTGGGCGTTTGCTGCCTGGGGAGCTGCTGCTTCTGTGGACGACTGTGTAGCTGTTCTGCCCAAATGGCTTGCGCAGATCGGTCCTCCAAGTAGTTGGCTGGTGCCGGCAACACCTCTTGGGGATGTTGCCAGCAGACAGTGGAGTCACAGTCAGCAGCCAGAGCACATGCATATGCCAACGTCATGCTCAGGTATCTTCCTGACTACCCGTCACCCCGTGTCATTGTGCAAAGGACTGCCCAGCAGCATGGGCTACTAGCCTCCTCACCCACACCAACACCCTACCCGTCCTCACTGGCTCTCTCGCCCCCTCTGCCTTTGTCCGCTCTCTCCCTCTGCCTGTCACCATCCCATGATGCCCCCAGGGCCCCTACCTGCATGCCCAGGTGCACCCCTGGCAGCGTTGGACAAAGACCTCAGCAGCAGCGATGGTAGCTGCAGCAGCAGTGACGGCAGCCAGCGCCTGGCCTGGACGTGGTATAACAACCAGGTGCAGGAGGAGCTCACTGGGCTGCTGCTGGATCAGGACCTGGAGGTGCACGCGCACTCGGTGCCACTGGGCGCACTCAAGTGAGTTGAAAGTTTGTGCGCCCTGAAAGTTTGACTTTCTTCCTGAAGTGTTGAAGGTCAAGAAACTTGGAACGTTGCAACTTGGATTTCAAAAGAGGAAGAAGAACTGGGTTAGTTGGGGGTTGGCACAGCTGGTGAGGGGTACGGAGACCCAACATGGCTTTGTGTTGCAGACGAGGTTGCTTAGGTGGGGTGCACGCTCACCTGATACATGCCCCTGGCCGCTCACAAGCGCGCCAGAGGTCACTGTCACAGTGCAACTTGGGTCGATGCAGATGTGCAGGGTTAGGAGGGTTGAGGTGCTGCATTTGGGGGCTGCGGACTGTTTGTAAGGGATATATATCTTATGGATGTAGGGCAACACCAGGCACCTGGCAACCATTCCACAGGCCACACAGCATGTATCTGGCAGGGTTACGCTGCTCCTGCAACAATTTTATGGCAACGACTGTGCTCTGAGGCTGTAAGGTGATTACTGTGCACCTGTGCTGAGACTCTTCCTGCGCTGCTTGCCTGCCTTGCGTGTCTGTCCTGCTCCTGTGCTGTTGTACACACAGCCCTGCTGTGGCTGATGCTGTGGCTTCTGCAGCCAGCAACGCCCTGCCTCCTCCCCTAGTCGAGCTGATCGCCGCCAGCACCCGCCACATGGGTGTGGCAGCAATCAGCGACATGGTCCTGTCTGGCTGTGTCATCGCAAACAAGGTGGCCTTTGTGGGCAAGGCTGGCAGTGTGGTGCGGCCCCACTCCTGCAGCTCAGCACACAAGGCGGTGCTGGATGCGACCAGCCTTGCAGATGCACTGCGGGCTAGCAAGCTTAACTTGGAGAAGGCTCTGCCGTGCTGGGAGCAGCAGCAGGTCCAGCGCAACCTGGCGCTGTGTCATGAGGCCGTGGCTGCAGGAGAGCGCATGCAGGGCTTTGCTTCCTGCTGATTGCATGTGGGTTTGCCCGATCAAACCCGTCAGGCAAGGGGTGTCGGGTGGCGATGCTGCAGACTAGCAGCCCGGCGGCGGCAGCAGCTGCTGCACAGCACCCACCGCGTTTCTGATGGCAGCATATATAAGTCCGGCGGTGTGATGCTGGCACCGTGTTAGTGCTGCAGCAGTGCGATGGTGCTGAGCAGCTGCTTGCCTGTGCTTGCCTGCATGCTGTGGCTGGTATGTATCTGTTTCGGCCTGCGGTGGTGGCACTTCTGTTGTGCTGGGAGTCACTGCAGGGCACAAGCAGCTGCTGCAGGGAGCCAATGCAGGGCTGCTGTGCTGAGCACAGCTTGCCGAGCAGCCGGGGTTCTGCTTGGAGCCAGCTCATATGTCAGAGCTGCGTTAGGGGATGTGTAGCTGGCTGGAGTGTTGCTGCAAGGGGTGCCATCCCCGGGGGCAGCTTACGCATGCTTCTTCTCCTGCTGCTGTGGTGTGTTGAGGTACTGCTGTGAGTGTTATCGTTGCTGTTGCCGCAAGATGGGGGCAGTTGGTGCATTGTGGTGCCGAAAGGACAGCCCTGAGGCTGTCAGGATGCTGATGCTGATGCTGATATGCATTACACACATGAAAATATCCACATTGGGGTCTGTTTGCAGCCAGTTGGATATAGCACTGGCGATTGTTGCAACAGCTGTGCCATTATTTACACAAGCTTGCAAGCCTGCTGCCTCTAGACAGCACAGACATGCCTAGGGCCCCCTGCAGGAGGAGGCAGCCTGTGCTGGCCTCCTGCAGGTTTGCCCTAGTCTGTGCTGTGAGTGTAGCTTCTGCAAGCAGGGGTGGGGGGTGTTGGTCGGGTTGTGTCCTGGCTCAGAGTTGCTGCAGAAGCATAAGGTGTAGCTTCTGCTTCCAGGAGATATAGGGTAGAAGATGGTGGTGCTACGCATTGTGGTTGCTGCTGGCTACTCATTGATGGGGGAGTGGGAGGTTGGTTACGCAAGCAGCTCAGGAGTTGAGGGTGATTAGGTGATGTGCTGAAGGCGTGCTGACAGTACCACTGATTGTCAGTAGAACCTCACCCACCCTTGCCACATACCATGTGCCTGATTGTCAGCTTCCTTTTTTTTCCATGCAGACGGTTCTGTCTGCTTCATCTGTGGTGGGATCCTTAATGCGGCAGGCGGCGGTGGTGGTGATGGTGGTGCAAAAAGCTGTTTGGCGTGTCTACGTGCTGGTTACTGCTGTGTGTGCGTGGCAGCATGACCCACTGTTGCAGGTGCAGGCTCTGTTGGCTGCAACCATTCAGTGTGTAGGGGGTCGTGCCAGCCGGGGGACAAGGTGTGCTGTGTGCTGCGCGTTGCACAACTGCTGCGTGACTCTGTTGTGGCTTCCAGAATGTATGGTGCTGCTCTGTCATGTCAGTTTGTTGGTGCTGGGTACAAACATCCCTTTTCTGGTGCCCTGTGATAGCCGAACAGCCCTGTGGCTGTTCTCTGGTTCAGTCAGGTTCCCAGCGGGCTGAAAAGTTGAGTTGAGGTGGCTTGGGTGTGTGAACCAGCAAGCACTTGTGAGGGTCTGAGGTGTACAGCGCATGAATGCAGTGTGTGTGGTGATTGGGTTCGCTTGTGCGTGGGAGCAGCTTCCACCTCCAAACTCGGCTTGTGCAGTAGCACACACTTTGTGCATATGTAGCTTTGTGCCTTGCAGTCCACCAGAGCTTGCGACATTATTGTGCATCTAGCAGCACAATATGTTGCTTCATGCTTGGGCTGCTGCGCGGCTCTGTCTCTCTTTGCTTGTTCGCTGCAGTGCAGCAGTGGAACATGGTGGTGCCTGTGTGTGCTGGCTACCGGCATGCACCGTTGTTGTTGGCACGGCTGCAAGCCTGTGCAGCAGCTTCAGACTACAGGTCTGCCTGCTGCTGCTCTTTTTGTGTGGGCATCTGTTGGTTTGTTGAATGCATGTGACTTGGCTCTGTTGTTTTGGGCACACTGTCTGCACTGTTGGTGCTGCTCGTCTCTTTTCTCGGTGGCTGCCACCATACTGCAGCAGCGTGTCAAGTCCCGTTACTGGATATGGCACGCTGCTTCAAGGCTGTCGATGATTGCAAGGCTTTGGGTTTAGGGTTCGGTTCCGTCGGCTGCTGCAGGACAACTTGTGCTGCATCTGAGGCCGTCGGGATGGCAGAGTTTGCGTGGGTATAGGTGGCATGCTTATGACGTGCTGCCTTGGGACCTTGTGTACTAGTGTCAGTCGTGGGCTTTCACTAGGAAGGGTTCTGGGGTCCAAGGGTTAGCGCGCAAACCCCAACTCTCAGCATGTGCTTTTGTTGTGGCTGCTAGTGTAGGGCGGACCATGCACACCGTGGTGTGCACCAACAACGCATGCATATTCAGCTGGGCTGGGTGCGCAAATGCATGCGCCGTCAACCCCGTTGGTGGCTATCATTGGGCATGCGGCACGCACGCAGGGGAGTGTGTTATGGCGGAGCTGCAAGCACCGGTGTGTTGCTGTGCAGTTGGGTGATTCCCGCCCAGTTGTGTGTCGCTGTGAAGTGTCTCGCGTGCAGTGACAGCTGTTTGTGAGAGGTGTACGTGTGTGTGGTGCGCGTTCAGCATATACGATAAGTTAAAAGGAGTGGTGAGGCAGTTGCTGCAACTGCTGTAGTATGCCATTCCCAGTAGGTTCAGCACAGCAGACTTGCTGTGCCCTTGCAAGTATACGCCAGTTTGAACTGTGCAGCATAGTTGGTCTTGTCAACATACAAGTCTTCCTGATGCGTGGTAATGGCAGCTTTTCCTTTCCTAGATTTCCAAGAAGGCTTATTGGTCGCCGGCTGTAAGTCTCATTGCAACCGTGCCTTCATTCTTGTACTTCTGTTTCCCGCAGTTTCCCAACCGATGCAGTTTGGATGATGCCGACTTGGTCGCGCAGCTGTGTGCATTGTAAATGGGCGCTTTGGCTAGCTTGCAGTACAGACGTACAACTCAGGCACATGTTGCACAGACCCTGTGAACACAGCTGTGCTTTACACCATGACCTTGAAATAGTATTGGGTGTGGGGGTTCGAAGGCAGCAACATCTCCTCAGAGACGGACACACTGCAAGCATATGCCTCGGCACCTGCATGCCCCTGGCATTGCTTGACGTCGTAAAGGACACGACCAAAACATAGTTTCAGCAAACTGTATTGGTGATTGCCACACAGACTGAGGCATCAAACTGAACCCAGCAAAATCGACCAACGTTTTTCTAGATGCTGCACATCCTGCATGTGCCCTCACAGCCACTTGCTGCACACTAGCACTTCGACGCCACACGCTTCTACGCACTGTGCATCCCACAGACCCAACCACTTTCAACGACACTCCGTGATGCTGCTCCAGCTGTCACTGGTGTGCTGCCAATATACAGTAGCTTCCAACACACGCAGCCGCAGGCTATGTGTCATCGGTGCGGGTGCTGCTGTGCCAGACGTGCTGCAAACGCCTGTGCAGCAGCAACAGGGTCGTACGCTGCTGCACCCCCTGCACCCTGCTGCTGCGGCTGTGCCGGTGCCGCCGGCGCATCAGAGAACGGGTCGTATTCCTGCTGCTGCTGCTGGTACTGCGGTGGCTGCTGCCGCTGCGCATACTGTGCATAGGGACCCCCTGGGTACGCAGCAGCACCCCCTGCTGCAACCCCAGCAGCAGCACCCACCCCACCCAGGGGTGTCATATTGGCACCTGATCCGGCAGCTGCTGCTGCCGGCACTCCCGCCGCTTGCGCAGCCAGCCGCTGCGCAATCGCCTGCGCGGCAGCAATGGCCTGCTGCGCTGCTGCCGAACTGACAGGCACTGCTGCCGCGGCGGCTGCCGGCTGCTGCGGCGGCCGGCGGGGGCCCCTAGTGATGGTCTCCGTCGGCCGCGTGAGGTACATCGGCCGCTGGGTCACCGGAACCGGTGGCCGGAACACCGGCCGACCCCCTGCTGCTGCTGCAGGGGGTGCGGTCACAGTTGCGGCAGCAGCACTTGGCGGCGGCACAACTGTGCAGAGGCTGCCCTTGGTCTTGGGTGCTACTACTGTAGCAGCCTCACCAACATCACCCCCACGGACACCTGAAGAGACAAAACCCCGTTTCATGTGCTGCGCATAGCCAGCCTGCAGCAGCTCCTGCCTGGCCGCTGCCATGCTGCCTGACGGCGGCTGTGACGGCTGCGGCGGCTCAGCCGCCGCCGCAGCGGCGGCCTGCTGCTGCTGCGCTGCTTGTGGGGCGCCGCCCTGCTCTTCCGCCTCCTGCTGCTGTGCGGCCAAGCGTGCTGCGATCGCCTGAGCAGCAGCTACAGGGTCATACGCTCCTGCTGCTGCTGTAGCACCTACCGCATGTTGCTGCTGCTGGGGCGCAGCCCCCGGCGGCTGCGGCGTCTGCGCTGCTGCTGCTGGCGGCAGCGGAGGCCCTGGGGATGGTGGCAGGGGTGGCGGCTCCTCACCCCCTGGTGGCAGTGGGGGTGGTGGCGGGAAGTCCATCCCCTCAAAGTCCCCATCCGCAAACTTCAGGGGCGCCTGCTGCTGCTGCTGCTTGCGGCCCGGTGCTGTTGCTGCTGCTGAGCTCTCATGCTCATAGTCATCTGTGGACTTCGCAAACCCTGGCAGCTGCACAAAACCCCCGGCTGCATTTGCAGCAGCAGCACCACCACCACCACCGCCCTGACGAGCCTGCATCCCACCCCCACCCTCACCCACCCCAATCCCAGTGGCCCCCACTCCACTGGTTGGTAGGTGCCCCGCACCGGCAGCCGCACTAGCAGCAGCAGCTTCGGCGCTGGATTGCGGGATGAACTGTGCGGCATTGCCAAAACCGAGGCCAGAACCCCCGATTGGAGGCCCCTTGCGGCGGTTGCCGCCCTTGCCACCCTTGTGCCGGCTGCTGCCGCGCCTGAAGCGAGAGTCCTGCAAGTTGTTGGCGGTGAGGGTTTGTTGTTGTCATAACATCGGATGTTGCTGCTACAGTCCTCAGGACATGCTGTTACATACATGTTACCTACATGTTACCTACATGTTACATACATGTCACACTTGTGGCTATGAAGCTCAGCGAGCCTGTGTCTTGGAGGCACCGGCATCGCACAGCATGGGAGATGCATGTCACTGTTGATCAAGGGTGAATCAACTATGTATATTCACACTCCGTGGTCAGATCAAGTGTCTGGGCACTTTTGTGGTCTGATCAACTTTTTGACCTGGATTTGGGCCCCCAGAGTAATAAACCTCTTAGGCTCGGTCACAATCTGCAGCTGACAAGGTTGGGCTCACGTGAGAAGCTGTGGTGCATAGGTCAAAAAGGTTACTAAACTCGCAACCTCGCAGCCTACTCACGTTCATAGCCAACGTGTGAAGGTCCCTGGGCACATCCTGGCCTCCAAGGCTGAGGCTGTTCACCAGCAGACCAGCAAAGTGTGAGTCCCTCTTGCCCAGCAGCAGGGTGTATGCAACACCCTCCTTGTCACCGGCACGGCCAGTACGGCCAACCCTGTCAGTGCACAGAGTCAAACAGGGAGGGGGGTCTTTGTAACAGCTCGTCAAACTTCGACATGGAATACACCTAAAGCAGCAGGGTGTATGCGACACCCTCCCTGTCACCGGCACGGCCAGTACGACCGACCCTGTGGATTTTGCAAAGAGGGGAGCGTGCAAGGAGACATGTTCAGCATACATGACAAGGGTTGCAATGTGCAAGGCAGGATGAGGCCTCCGGCAAAGTTGAGATGGACATGAAACACATGCCTAGTTTGGAGCCTTCATTTTCTGCTGCCCTGCTTGCTCAACCCACTAAACCATTCACATCCCTGCCACTGCACCCAGTGAAGTGTTGCGTACCTGTGAATGTGTGTGTCAATGTCACGTGCTGCATCATAGTTGATGACAGTCTTGATGGATTTGATGTCCAGGCCACGGGCAGCAACGTCAGTAGCCACCAGTAGGTGCTGCTGGCCAGATCTGAAGGAGTCCAAGACTTTCATCCGGGTGAACTGCAGTGGTACATAGTACATAGGCAAAGCACGGCACAGCACGGCACAGCAGGGTGGCAGCAAAAGCAACAGGAGAGCAATTTAGGAATGACGGCAAGGCAGACCGGACTTACTCACAATGATGCACCATGGCAGAAAAGAACCAGATGTTGCCTTGTGATGCTGTACACTGTTGTTGCTCACTGTCTCATAGTGCCGAATGACCATGAGGGCCCCCCCTGCACGCAGGACCCTAGTGTACACGCACCACCATTCCTCAAGGCTGGACACTAAGGCACCGCAGACCAGAACGACACCAGGACCTTATAGCCCAGCTGCTGTTCTGAGTACATCAATGCGTCATAGCCCACGCACCTGGTCCATATCACCGTGGATGGCCACCGCCCTGAAGCCTGTGTCATTCAGTGCCTGGGTCACCTCCTCAGCCCTGGCCCGCTGCCCCACAAAGCACAGCACGTCACCGTCGTCGATGAATCCCGGTAGCCGCTCACGAAGCCACGACAGCTTGGCAGCATCGTCTGTACAAAAGTCACAGCAGAAACAGTCGAAGCCCATGTCAAAAACACTTCTAGAGCAGCGTGCAGTATGACAACACTGCGCGACCACAGCAACCGAGCGTGTCTCTCTGACTCAAAGGCTTCTGCCCCTGTCTGCAACAAGATCGCCACTATGCATCCGATATGCTTTGAAACTCCTAGAACCGTGACTTCCGTGTTCCAACTTCCTTCAAGATCTCCACTCGTTGTGTCACGTCTGCATTGGCGGCCCCCAAGAGCCCCACGCTGATGCGTACAGGGTTTGACAGCGCCTCAGCCACTAAAGCCGTGACTTGTGCTTTTCCGGCTTACCTTTCAAAATTTCAACTTGTTGTGTCACATCTGCATTGGCGGCCCCCAGGAGCCCCACACTGATGCGCACAGGGTTTGACAGCGCCTCAGCCACGAGAGCCTCGATCTTGCGCGGCAGCGTGGCGCTGAACAGCAGAGTCTGCCGGTCTGGGCGCACCACGTTCAGCAGTGAATGCACCTGCAGGCACCGCATAGATGCCAGCACAACACAGGGCAGTCATGCTGATTGAACTTCGACCGCACTTTTACACTTCATGCACTTGAGAATGTGACAGCTGGACACATGCCGCATCAGGACCTGCCCTAGTGTCTTCACTCAACTCAACAAAACATACACGACAGCCAAACTGCGGTCAGTTGGCTGATTAGGCCAAGAAGCATTTGCCCCACCTGCTCTCCAAAGCCCATGTCAAACATGCGGTCTGCCTCGTCCAGCACGAGGTATGTGATGCGGCTAGTAGTACAGGCCTTCATGCGGATCAGGTCCATCATGCGACCAGGGGTGGCCACAGCAATCTCAGCACCTAACAGCAGCGCAGGAAACCAATGTCAGGACAGCAGGATAGCAATGCCAGGACAGCAGTATAGCAGTGTCAGGACAGCAGGAAGACACAATTGTCAGGAATGCAGTGCGCGCTGCATGCAGGACGGCAGCACAGGCGATTGCACTGCGAATTGCATGCAGGACGAAAGCACAGGTACACAGCAACATCAGCACCTGACGGCAGCACAGGACGGCGACGCCAGGGCAGCAGAAGGACATAGGTGGGCCATAATGGCAGCGCAGGCAATTGTGACCCACTGACCCCCCCTAGCGGCGGGGTCAGTGGGTGGAGGCTACGCCCCCCTCACCCCCTCACCCCCACACCAGGCTAAGCAGTCCGGGCCGTGAGGCTGCACAGCGGTAATAAACAGCCGCAGACAAGACCACGCAGCTAGAGCCAGCACCTGCCACTTGCTGTACTTCGTGTGAAAAGCGGCTTCCCACGCAGCACAGCATAGGCACCCCGCCTGCACAGGTAGCTGTGCCACCACAATTAGCTAGTCACACCCACCTGCTTTCAGCTCCTTGAACTGCTCGAACTTGCTGAGCCCGCCAAATGCAGCCACACAGCGGAGACCTGCGGCACACACGACAGCACAGCACAGCACGGCAGGAGTGAGCCAATCCGTCACGTACACCACAGTGGGGTCAAAAGCCATGCTGGGCGCCATGAAGTCTTCAACAGTTGCTCATCAACACGGCTACTGTGCTGGCCTTTTTGATGGTGGTGGATTCACTCCCTACACCTACATGCCATGTCACTCGCCACAAGGCTCCCTGAACCAGCGTGCCTCCTGATGAGCCTCACCAACCTGCCCTGCCATACTGGGGCCCAACACAAACATGAAAACGAGTGATGCAGCACACATCACTCGTCTCTCTACATGCACCCACCGCTGTGCCCCCCGTCCGCTACACTCACTCACCACACCCTTTCCTGGATATCGCCTGACCAGTCAATTGGTAGTGGCTTCAGTGCCTAAACCCTGTGTGTCCATACCCCACTGCTGTCACTCACCATAGGGCTTGCTGAACTTGCGAGCCTCCTTGTGTATCTGCTCAGCCAGCTCCCTGGTAGGGGCCAGCACCAGCCCAATGGGCCCCTGGCCCTTCTGCAGCTCTGGTTGATCCATGATGTGCACCAGCATGGGCAGCACAAAGGCAGCAGTCTTGCCAGACCCAGTCTTGGCAAGGCCCTGCAGCAGCAGCAGCAGCAGCAGCAGCAGCAACAAAGGTGGCAGCGCGGCGGCGGTGGGGGCACGTGTAGCGCAACACCAGCAGCTTGCAAAGATGCAGTCGACAACAACAATGCATCATGCCAGGTTCGATGTGTAAGCACCGCCACTGTGTGACATGAGGCCCTAGCAAGAATCGTTCAGCCTTCATCAGCGCAATGCCATACACAGGCCCAGCTTTTGTGGTACTAGTACGCCAGCGCTTAGCTCCCTTCAGAGCGGGCTGAGAAGATACGTTTGGACAATTCAACCCTTTATCACACAGCAGGAAGGCACGGTCCGACCCCCAGAACACCCCCTGTATGACACCACAGGTGCCAGCCTGATGCAGCACTCACCAGCACATCCCTCCCAGAGAGAACTGCAGGAAGGGCCTGCGCATGTACAACTGTAGGCGCATCATACCCCGCCCTCTTGATGGCACCCCATTCCAGTGGCCCCCATTCATATCCCGCCCTGTTGATGGCCCCCATTCTTTATGGCCGCCCTCTTGATGGGCCCAACTCACCAGCACATCCCTCCCAGAGAGAACTGCAGGAAGGGCCTGCGCCTGTATTGCTGTAGGCGCCTCGTATCCCGTCCTCTTGTTGGCGCCCAGCTTTGTGGTACTAGTACGCCAGCACTACGCTCGTTTCAAGGTGCGATGCTATGCATTTTTTTGGAAGACATGTGTTATAGACTGTTCAACTCTTTTCTACACCGCAGGTGCCAGCCTGATGCAGCACTCACCAGCACATCCCTCCCAGAGAGAACTGCAGGAAGGGCCTGCGCCTGTATTGCTGTAGGCGCCTCGTATCCCGTCCTCTTGTTGGCGCCCAGCTTTGTGGTACTAGTACGCCAGCACTACGCTCGTTTCAAGGTGCGATGCTATGCATTTTTTTGGAAGACATACGTTATAGACTGTTCATCTCTTTTCTACACCGCAGGTGCCAGCCTGATGCAGCACTCACCAGCACATCCCTCCCAGAGAGGACTGCAGGAAGGGCCTGCGCCTGTATTCCTGTAGGCGCCTCGTATCCCGCCCTCTGGATGGCGTCCAGCTTTGTGGTACTAGTACGCCAGCACTACGCTCGTTTCAGGGTGCGATGATATGCATTTTTGGTTGCAAGACATATGTTATAGACTGTTCAACTCTTTTCCACACAGCAGGTGCAGCCTGATGCAGCACTCACCAGCACACCTCTTCCGGACAGAACTGCAGGTAGGGCCTGCGCCTGTATTGCTGTAGGTGCCTCGTACCCCGCCCTCTTGATGGCACCCAGCTTTGTGGTGCTGTTATGCCAGCACTACGCTCGTTTCAAGGTGCGATGCTATGCATTTTTTTGGAAGACATACGTTATAGACTGTTCATCTCTTTTCTACACCGCAGGTGCCAGCCTGATGCAGCACTCACCAGCACATCCCTCCCAGAGAGGACTGCAGGAAGGGCCTGCGCCTGTATTCCTGTAGGCGCCTCGTATCCCGCCCTCTGGATGGCGTCCAGCTTTGTGGTACTAGTACGCCAGCACTACGCTCGTTTCAGGGTGCGATGATATGCATTTTTGGTTGCAAGACATACGTTATAGACTGTTCAACTCTTTTCCACACAGCAGGTGCAGCCTGATGCAGCACTCACCAGCACATCTCTTCCGGACAGACCTGCAGGTAGGGCCTGCGCCTGTATTGCTGTAGGTGCCTCGTACCCCGCCCTCTTGATGGCGCCAAGCAGCAGGTGGTCGAACCCAACAAGGCCCGGCTTTGTGGTACTAGTACGCCAACACTACGTTCCTTTCAGGGTGAGAAGATATGTTTGTTTACAAGATATGTGTTTAATTTTCAACTCTTTTCTCACAGCACGTGCAGCCTGACGCACTCACCAACACATCTCTTCCGGACAGAACTGCAGGCAGGGCCTGCGCCTGTATAGCTGTAGGTGCCTCGTACCCCGCCCTCTTGATGGCGCCCAGCAGCAGGTGGTCAAAGCCAGCCTGACCAAAGGTCTTCACGGGGCGAGGCGCATCGAAGCCTGACACATGAATATCCAGCTCACGCCTGAGGTCCCGCACCTGAAGCAGCGGGGTCAGGATGGGATTGTGTGATATAGAAAGAGTGACAAGATGTTTCAGAGTGTGACACAGGCATGTGGTCACAACTGCCGGCGGGGCGCGTGGAAGCCAGACACATGGATGTCAAGCTCACGCCTGAGGTCTTGCACCCGAGGAGTGTCCATTTTGATAGGTGTCGGGAGGAGTTGAAATGTGAGATGGGGATAGCAGACAAATGTTCAGTGCATGCGCATGGGCCTGTGACATGAATGCATCTGTGCAACCTCGCGTTGACCAGCCTGGGCCTGAGTTCCTGTACCTGAGGCAGTGCGCGTGGGATGGAAGTGTATGACACGATAGCGTGACAAGGGGTCCAGCAACTGACACAGGCATGTATGTCACATATTGCCGCGATGTCACACCATCAGAACTCGTCACGCCCTGTCGCATGCTGTCACACGCTGTCACGCCTTCCTGCTCAAACACATACGTATCTGCTGTTCTGTCATAGCTGTGATACTGGGGTGCTCCGTGTGAGAGCCCAGTGACCCCTTTGACACTCCCCCCCCCCCGCCCCCTGCGGGCCCACCATAGACATCAGCACGTTCACAACTGCAAGCACATACCTGCTGGTCCGTCATGGCTGTGATGCTGGGGTGCTCCGTGTGAGAGGCCAGTGACCCCTTTGAACCCCCACACCCACACACACACACCCGAGGGCCCACGATAGACATGCACCTTCACACATTTGCAAGCACATACCTGCTGGTCCGTCATGGCTGTGATGCTGGGGTGCTCCGTGTGAGAGGCCAGTGACCCCTTTGAACCCCCACACCCACACACACACACCCGAGGGCCCACGATAGACATGCACCTTCACACATTTGCAAGCACATACCTGCTGGTCCGTCATGGCTGTGATGCTGGGGTGCTCCGTGTGAGAGGCCAGTGACCCCTTTGAACCCCCACACCCCCCCCCCCCCGAGGGCCCACAATAGACATGCACCTTCACACATTTGCAAGCACATACCTGCTGGTCTGCCATGGCTGTGATGCTGGGGTGCTCCGTGTAGAAGTCCTTTGCAAAGTCATCATGCCGGTATGAGACGGTGCCGCCAACATGCACGCATCTCTGTCTGAGACCCCCCCCCCCCCCCGGGGGGCCCACCACAGACATCAGCACGTTGACACCTGCAAGCACGTACCTGCTGGTCCGTCATGGCTGTTATGCTGGGGTGCTCCGTGTAGAAGTCCTTTGCAAAGTCATCATACTCAATCAGGGAGTGGTCCACAGGAGCCAGGGGGTCTATGTTGCGCCTCTGAGCCAACTGCAGCACACAACAGGGCGCAAGCCAGTCACACACACACACACACACAGGTAAGGCCACTGGCAGGCTTGATGGGAGCCAAAGATAACACACAAGCACAGCTGGCAGGCTTGATGGGAGCCAAAGATAACACACAAGCTCAGCCTGTGGTTCCTGACAAAGCCAGGCAAGAATGTTGACGATCTACGTCACTGTGATGGTCTAATGCATGGCGCCTAGCAGCCTCTGACACCTGGCACCTACCTTGGCAGCAACATCGTCGTCCTGGTCTCCCTCCGCCTCACCCTCCAGTGCCTTGGCTGTTGCGTAAACCTCCTCGTCAGAGTCGTAGCCCTCGGCAGCAATGCTGGCAGCAATGGCGGCGGCTGAGGTCTTGGCTCTGGCAGCACGGACCTGATTTCAAGTTGGTGACAAAGTGGCAGGAAAGACAGATAGCTGGTTGGTCATTGACTCATCGGTCATTCAGCAAGTAGGTACAAAAGTGCACCCGTCAGTCAGGCAGTCAGTCAGTCAGTCAGTCAGGCAGGCAGTCCGTCAGTCAGTCAGTCGGTTGGTCAGTGAGCCAGTCAGCCAGCCAGCCAGCCAGGCAGCCAGCCAGCCAGCAAGGCAGCCACTCAGTCAGTCGGCCTCGGCCAATCAGTCAATCTGTTGGTCAGCCCGCCAGCCAAATACCCAGCCAGACACCCCGCCAGTCAGGCAACCAGCAAGCCAACCAACCCGCCAGCCAGTTGGTGCCAACCTCACCTCCATATATTCTGTTGCAGGGTCCGCCATGTCGTCACACTGCTGCACCTCGTGCACCCCATCAGGCTTGTTGGGCTTGTTTGCCGCCACCTCCTGATTCACCTCAGCCATGAAAGCCTCTAGTGGATCGTACTCATCATCATCCCCTGCTGCTGCTGCTGCCGGTGCTGCCGGTGCTGCTGCAGGAGCAGCAGCAGGAGCGCCTGCTGCTGCCGGTACAGGTGGCGGCGGCGCGACCGCGGTGCCGTTGCTTGCTGCAGGTGCTGCTGGGGCGGAGGCTGAGGCTGAATTGGGGTGTCTTGCGGGGCCTGTGTTGATTTCAGTCTCGATTGCACGATCAACCTGCAGCAGTTTGAGGCCGTTGGGCATGAGGGGTGGAGGGAGATAGCAGGAAGAGGGACAAGCAGGGTAATAAAGGTGGGACCATGCAGGGAGCAACTGCATGTGGCGCTGACTGCAACGCACTTGTGGATACCCCAACTACAAGCAGCACAGCCAGATCACAGCCGTCTGCTGCACTGACGCAAGGAACTGCAGGACATGAATGTCAGCCTCCTGACAGCCTGCTGGGTTGGTTCTTGGCTGTGCTGTTGTGTGCTGAGCAGCAAACCCACCAGCTGCTGGAAGGTAGTGCAGTCATCAAAGTCCCCTCCTCGCTCATCCAGGAACACCTTGATATCTGCCTCACTCCATGTTGTGAAGTCAGTTCCCTGCATAGCAGAGAACACTCATGGTGCGTCAGGTACTGCTTAGGATTGAAGTTGGAGTAACACAAGCACAGCAACAGGCTGCTTGCCACTCAAAACACATATGGACGGAGTGTACATGAATGCTGCCAGCAGCAACAGCTGGAGGCATCTGCTCAGCAACAGTGCTTTGGTGGCACTTGCTCGCACCTGCTGCTGCTCGTCATAGGGGTCGTAGCTTGGCTGTTGATACACCCTTGGCTCAACATATTCCCTTCCCGGGTTCACATCCCCCAGGTGGTGCCGCTTATTGGCCACCTGCAGAGTGTGCTCTGCCCTGCGCTTGCTGGGGCCATCTGAAGCACCCCAGCCAGACATTATGGGGTCTGACTTGAGACTGTGTTGGCGTGTTGCCACAAATCAAGCAAAAACTGCCATGGAGTTGGGAGTGATCAACTGCTGCTGTCGGGGTGATCCGGTGTTCAGGGGGGAGCTTGAGTGGGGCGCGATTCGACCTTACAGATCTTTCAAATGGCGGATAGAACAATGATTGAGAGGTTGGGGCTGTGCAGCACCTCATTCAGTTTTGAATGACTAAGCCGTCAACCGACGATGCAAGTGCGCATTGATCATGGCTAGTTTTGTATGTTGCTGCTTGATCTGCAGGCGCAAGGCACAGTGCTGGCTTCTTTTGTGTCATCAGCAAACACAGATCGTCAGGCAGGAACGCCAGCTGGCGTGAGTCACCAAGTGCGCACTGCACTGTTCAAACACCTGTGATCTTTCGCGCAGATGACGTCGTGTCATTGCCAGGCTAACAGCACGTCGCTCTGACAGCAGCACCGGCCCCACTAGCCCCTTTGTTACCTCCTGCAAGAAGACAGGCCCTGACCCTCTCCTGATAGATAGCACCCACTAGCTGAATACAAGCGTCAGAGACAGCACCATGAAGGCTCTATTCACCCTCAGCACCAACCTGATACCAGAGATGGAGTTTGAGCGGCAGTTTATGGCCGCCTCTGGCACCACTCTGGATCAGGCTCGCTTCTCTATGGCGTTCCTCGGGGCTCTGCTCTTTGGCTTTCTTATCAGGTTCATTCCAGGAGCCAAAGGTGCGCTCAAGCTGTAGTGCAGCTGTACAGGGCTGCAGTATCGGTCAGTTGCCAGATTGTCACTGTCTTGAGTTGCTTGCCCCCCGTGTGCAATTAATCAACACCGCATCCCTGGCTGCCTCCTCTTGTTGTACTTCTGATCCCGAGAAGCAGCAGACTCACTGTGCTGCCATCGCGCTCGCTTGCTGCCCCCTTGCTGCAACTGCACCACCCGTCCTGCAGCCCGCAACCTGTTCAGCACAGTAGTGGGCTTCCTGCTCGTGTACTACCCCTTTGGCAGTCACGTCATCCACGGCGTTGTCACATCCTTGGTGACATATGTGCTGATGTGGCAGATACCACGCAAGTGCGGCACACTGACGTGGCTGCTGGTCTTCCCTTACCTCACCGTCCTGTGAGTCCCCATGGTACTAGCCTCATACGGTGGTGTGCACTGCACTGGCGCCTGTCCCTCACATTCGCAGCGTCAGCACATGGCACGCATGCAGAAACTGCAGCTGTCCTGCAGCAGTGCAGCAGTGGTTGCACAGCCGCAGCAGGAGCAGCAGGGACGCCGGTAGCGCCCACACACGCCCCAGCCCGGCATCAGACACCCCACACATGGCACAAACGACAAAGCAAAACAACTCACGCGATCATCATGCATGCATTGACGGTCACCAACCCAAGTCGAAACACTCTTCCCCATGCATGCATGCAAGGCTGGAGGACCCATCAGATTGTGATTCCTTGAAACTTACTCACTGGGTTCCCGCAGCAAGTAAGTTCCAAGGGATCACAATCTGATGGTCCTCCAGCCTTGCAAGCATGCATGGAAAAGAGTGACGCAGCATGCAAGCCACACACTTCCCACACGGCCGCCAAAATGTGTCGGGCCAGCAGCACAGCATGCAGGGGAACGGCCTCCTCAAAGTGTATCAACATGTAGTTCTCCTGTGTGTGTGCTGGACCTGTCCTGCAGGCACGTGGTGAACGCCAGTGGGCTCAGCTGGAATGCAGGGGACATGGACTTCACTGGCGGTCAGATGGTGCTGACGCTCAAGCTGATCAGCATGGCGGTCAGCTTCCAGGATGCACACAGCAAGCAGAAAGAGGTGCGTCGAGCATACAGGATACATGGCTAGCTAGCAGCGTGTGTATGCAGTGGTCTGAGTGGCAATATGGGAGTGAAGTCCAGTAGTGTGGGGCGCAAAAGATGCCAGGAGCCTTCCATGATGCCCACAGCAAGCAGAAAGAAGTGTGTGTGGGCAGTGGTCTGAGTGGCAATATGGGGAGTGAGGTCCAGGGCAGTATTGTACACACAGGAAGCCGGGGGCCTTGCGCTCTGTCTGCACCTGCATGCAGCCAAGTCAACCCCATCCTGTGCAGAGCCTAGTCGTATCCGCAGCCGTGTAGGCCAGCGGTTTTAAGATGGGCGGGGGTGGTGGGCGGTCCAGATGTCAGCTGTGCTTGGCTGAACGCTGCTCAGCATGCTTGTAGCAGAGTGCCAAAGTCAGCAGGTTCAGGGCCTGAGTCCCAGCTGTCACGCTTTAGGGTTCAGGGTTAACCCTAAACCCTTTAAAAAAACCCTAAAACCCTGAGGGCTACCAGCTGTGGCTGCGCAGAAACCCAGCTGGCTGTTGCAATAACAACACAGCCGAGTGGTTGACCTGGAAGCTGTGTGAGCACGTATGCATCCATGTAAAAGTTGCAACAAGCCACATGAGAGTCGCAGAGCTGTGTGTGTTGACACATAGGATACATGCAAAACCCATGTGTTTGTGTATGTGCTGCAATCTGATGAGTGCAGGGCTGGTCCCCCTACCAGGCGAAGCATGTGTTCTACCAGCTGCCCAGCCTTCTGGAGTACTTTGGCTTCGTCTTTGCCTTCGGCAACCTTCTGGCAGGGCCCGTGATTGAGTTCAGGGACTACCAGATGTGGGTCAACAGGGATGGGCCCTGGGCACCCACCGCAGCAAGAAAGGTGCCGTGGACTGGTGACATGCGAGCGGTGAGTCATGCTGCTGCGCTGGCGGCGCATGCTGTGCGAGCGGTATGCGTTGGTGTTGTGCTGAGCATCCTGCAGGAAGTGAACTGCCACACTGGAATTGTTGGAGGCTTGGCGGGGGTTAGGATTGTGGATGAATCAGGCCTGCGAGAGTGTTGTTACAATAGGAGCAGACAATAGGAGCAGGACTTCAGTGAGGTTACCTCATCAGCCCTTGGCTTGCTGGCTGATGCAGAGGCTATGACTCTGTTTTTTGATACCTTGACTGCACTGACTACTGTATTGCTGGGGTGGGTGGTTCCCCTGGTGAGGGCGGTGAGTGATGCTGTTGACAAACAGCAGACCTGCTGCCACTTGCTTGCATCCCTTAGGGCTGAGTCCGCTGGGGTGTTGGGGTTGCTTGATGATCAGGTGTGGGCATGTTGATCAAACTGGAGTCTTGGTGAGCAGTAGAATGGATACCACTATACCATTTACCGCTGGGGTGGGTGGGTTGGTGGTGAGTGCTGCTGTTGGCAACCAGCAGACAGACCAGCTGCTGGTCATTGCTGCTTTTGCGGTCAGTGTGCGGGGGTGGCCTGATTGTTGATCAGGTGTGCGCTTGCTGATCAAACTGGAGGACATTGCCCAGTCTTGGTGAGCAGTATGATGGATGCCGCTGCCACTAACCCCGCCCCATCCCGCCCCGCCCCGCCCCGCCCTACCGATTGCTTTGTTGTGCAGGCCTTTGGTGCTCTCTGTACAGCCTTGTGGGCGATGGTGTTCTACCTCTCCCTGGAGAAGGTGTGGAACTACAAGCTGCTGACGTCAGCATGGTACCACGCACAGCCGCTGCTGGTGCGGCTAGTCACCATGCAGGTAGGTTGACACAATGAAAGCACAAGGGCTGCAGTGCTTTGTCGCCTCAAATGTTGTGGACAGCAGGTGGAAACACAGCAGGAAGAATAGCACTGTAAGGCAATTTTGGCGGGAGCCGCTGTCGGTGCGGCTAGTCACCATGCAGATGGGTGGACACACGGGCTGCAATGAGTTTGCTGTGGTTGTTGATTTGGCCAATGAGCCTTGTGTTGGCTCCTCAAACGGCCGGTGTTCAGTGTAACATCCAATTCCTGAGTTGTTACCTTAGTCATGATGGACAGCCATACAGCAGGTGGAAACACAGGAGGTGTGACAACACCGTAAGGCAAATGTGGCAAGTTGAGCTGTCGCTGCATGTTGTCAAGTTGTATCGATACCCTGGTGATGCTGCGGGCCCTGATTCCAACCCCTGCGCTATGCTGTGCTGTCTGTCCTGCAGGTTATTGGCACCGTGTACCGCAGCCGCTACTACTTTGCCTGGGAGATGGGCCACAGTAGCCTTGCCCTATCAGGCATGGACTTCTTGAAGTGGGAGCAGGAACCCAAAGACAAGGACAGTAGCAAGGACGGCAATGACAGCGGTGGGGAATGTGACGCCAGCAAGGCGCCTAAGGGCGTGTGGGGCCGCTGCAGGAATGCTCTACCGCTCAAGGTTGAGTTTTGTGAGAGCAGCAGGCTGCTGGCGCACAACTGGAACATCACCACTGGAAACTTCCTGCGACGGTAAGCTGTTTGTCTGTCTGTTTGTGTGTTTTAGGCACAGAGGTTGCATGTGTAGCTAGCATACTATGAACATGCAAGTCACATGCAAGCAGTCTAAGAGGTACACCAACATAGTCCGACAATGACTATGTGTATTTGGGACTGCATGCATGTGGCAGTGCTGTGCAACATGCACAGCACATGTTGGGTGCTAGGGAAGCCTTCCGGAAAGCCTTCCGGAAAGCCTTCCGGAAGGCTTTCCCAGCACCCGGCATGTGCTGTGCATGTTGCACAGCACTGCAACTTGAAAAGCTTGTGCCTCATTGAGAAGCTAGAGGCTCTGACCTGCCCTGTTTGGTGTGCCTGCCACCCCGTTGGCATTTGGGAATGTTCCTCCCTGCACCCTTCCATTCATGCCTTGGCTTGCCTCTTTGCCTCTACACCTATTCCTTTCGTGCGACGCTGAGCTTATGTGTGCTGTGTGTGTTCCTGTGTTGCGCGCATGTTGCGCAGGCATGTGGATGAGCGCCTGACACTTCCAAAGTTCACCTTGAATTGCTTTCTGCCAGTAGCCTTTTATCCGTGCTTTGCCTGCATGCCTCAGGCCTATGCTTGGTGTGCTTTTACCTGCGCCTTGCGTGAGACACTGAGCTTGTGTGTGCTGTGTGTGGTCCTGTGTTGCGCACCTGGTCCGCAGGTACGTGTACGACCGCCTGTCACCTCTCTTTTCTTGAAATGCCCTCCTGCACCCATCCCTCGTGTCTTGGATTGCCTGCATGCCTAATGCCTGTGCCTGGTGTGTGTCCTGTATCGTGCCCGCGCAGACATGTGCACGAACACATGACAAGACTTGGCTTCCCTGCTCAAAGCCTTTCATATGAGTTTTGCCTGCATGCGTCATACTATGAAAGACATATGTGTTTGTGTGTCGCCCGCCTGTTGTGCAGGTACGTGTACGACCGCCTGACACCCCCTGGCGCCAAGCCCACCTTCATGACCCTCATGGTGACTCAGCTAGTCAGCGGCGTGTGGCACGGACTGTACCCCGGCTACATCATGTTCTTTGCAGGTGGGGCTGCAAGGTGCTGGGATGGGTCGGTGCGGCTTGTTTTTTGTTTGTGCTGGTGGTTGGTGGAGGTGTTGCGGGCATGTCGAGTGTGCGGAGTGTTGCAGTTTTTGTGATCGCAGTTGCCTGTCAGTGTTCACCTTGATCTGCCCTGCGTTGCTGTGTGTCCATGAGATCAGCCGAGGGGACTGTCAGCTTGCCTTGTGAGCCTCCCTACCTCTGGTATGTATGCTGTAGTGCTATGTGTATCACACAACACGTCCTGCTGTCGCATGCTGGTGTGTTTGCAGGAAGTGCCGTGCTCTTCGCACACAGCACTGTCATCTACAACTACGAGAAAGCCTACCTGCCACAGTGGCTGACCAAGAGCTGGCCCTTGGTGGCTCTCAAGATCTTCCTCACAAAGCAGGGCCTGGATTTCCTGGCCATGGCTTTCCTGCTGCTCACTTGGCGGGAGTGCGTTGCTGCTTGGGCCTCCGTCTACTACCTGCCACTGATCTACATGACATCTGTGCTTGTCATTGGGAACATCTTCCCTGCTAAGGCAAAGAAGGGCGGCCAGAGGCAGGGAGCAGCAGGAGCAGCAGCAGCAGAGCCTGGCAGCAGCGTGCAGCAGGAACAGCAGGGGGCGGGCAACAAGGGCGAGCCAGTGGCTGGGGACCACCTCTATCTGGGGGAGGGCTTCAAGTCGGCACTTGGGCCAAGTCGGCCGGGCAGCCGGCCGGATCTGGTGAATGGCATGAAGCAAGAGTGATGTGGTCGTGGCATGTTGGTGTGACATGTATATAGGGGCAGTGGAGTGGAGTCAGCTTGTTGTGCTTTACTGGGATGGTGCATTAGTTGAGTTGCATCTTCAGATGTGATGGTGCAGCTGACGTGCTGGCTTGAATCATGCTGGTTTCTGCTTTAGCAATTACGGCTTGAATTGTGTACTGGTTCTGTCTCACGCCTATGCATGACAGATCAGTACAAAGTCCGTCTGGCGGTACACCCATACGTCGCCTTATCCCTGCATGTTGTTGTCTTTGACGCGGTTCCACAGTTGCGTTATGATGCTTTTGTGAGATCCATGCCAATGTGAGTGTTACTGTGCTTACTAATGGTCACGTTGGTCCCGCCAACGGCTGACCAAGGTTGGCAGGAGTAAGCGAGGGCAACACAAACCATCGCAGTATGATTGTTGTCGTTTGGTACGATAAGCAGAACACGCGGTGGTTGATGCGACAGGCATGCCCCTGCTCTCGGAGCTGTTATGCTGAGCTGCGTGACCAGTTGACTTCAAGCCCATCATAACGTTGCCCACCAGTGCTACCACCACAATCTACAATCACGGACATAAACATCATCGCTGGCCAAGCGAGACACAAAAAACAAAACAACATTGCAGTTGCAGGCGCGATTTGTCCACACTGCGTTGACACAGCAAACATCATGGTGCTGTCCATCAAGAAAGAATTGAGTGGGTCGGTTCTACTTACCGGAGGCATCGGCTTCCTCGGGAGTGTATGCTTGGAGCAGATGCTGTCCCTGACCGAGGTGAGCTGCAGCAATCCGCGTCCGTGCAGGAGCGGTGCCAGTTGCAACTATGATCGCAAGCTCATACCACGCTCTTTACTCTCAGTTCTAGCACAGACACGCAATCGTTCCGCTAGCAAGACATCACGAGTGCTGCTGACAAGCTTCTGCAGCTTCCTGACCCCCTGCTGCTCCAACTGCTGGCATGTATGCCTCACGAGCACATCTGCTCCGCCTGCTCTATGCTGAAACCTGCCCCTGTATCTCATATCCCCTCAACTGCAGGTCAAAGCTGTCTACCTCGTCGTGCGCAGGAAGAAGGGCATGACAGCACAGCAGCGTGTCCAGAAGTTCCTCTGTGGGCCCCTCTTCACTGAGCTGCACCAGCAGGCAGCATCTGGAGGACCCAACCTCTTCAACAAGGTCCGCGTGCTTGAGGGCGACATCGAGCTGCCAGAGCTGGGCCTGTCAGCAGCAGACAAGGAGGAGGTGCTGTCCCAAGTGGATATGGTAATTCACTCTGCTGCTGTCCTCACCCTGGATGCACACATCCAAGATGCCCTCAGGTGCGCTTGAGGAGGCTGCTGCCTGCTGACCCTCAAACCCTGCAAGCTGACTCTTGACCCTCCGAGCTGAGCTTTGCGCAATCCCATCTGTGCAAAGAGGTGATACCAGCCGCTGAAACTAGGCTTGTGGCGCAAGTACTCCGGTCAATTATGCTTCAGCTGGCACTGTGTGACTGCCTTCGCAAGCCTTTTGCAAACCCTGCGCAAACAATCTTCCTGTCAGACTGTGAGAGATACATCCTCAAAGCCAGACATCACGTGCTATCATCCCTTGCCTGCGCCCCCCCTCCTTCATCCTGCATTCACAGGGCCAACTTCTGTGGCACTCAGAAGCTGCTGCAGCTGGCCAGGCAAATGCGCCGCCTGCGCTCCTTTGTCTATGTGAGCACCTTTTACGTGAACAACTTCAAGCCCTACAACACAACAGTGCCGGAGGAGGTGCACTACCCCACACTTCAGCTGGCAGGTACGTTTGGGGTGGCCTTGTATCTCATAAACAAGCCGCCAGCCTGTGTTTGATGTTGACACTGTCATCTGTCAAAAGTGGAGCACACATGCTGGCCCTGCATCTATAAAACAGCCACAAGCTTTGTTGGACTCAGCATGTGCACTACTCGAAATATGCAATGGGGCATATGGCACATACGTCGCACACTTCAGTGCTGCCGTCACTGCTGCCGTCACTGCTGCCGTCATTGCTGCCGTCATTGCTGCCGCCACTGCTGCCGCAGGTGACCCCAAGGAACTCACCTACACCGACCTGACAGACCTGCTGCTCCACATGCCAGGAGAGGCCGCAGACAAAGAGGTGTGTAGGGCAGAGTTGCAGCACTGTGTTGGTGTAGTGCCAGCGGTCTTACTAGTTAGGAACCTTATAAGGTACAGGCTGTACCCCGCTCTCCCTGGTACCTTATACCTGCGTGCGCGTGCAGGGCACCTTGATCGGGTGTTTCTAAATTTACACCGTCTGGTCCACTCTATCGGCTGTGGGTCCTCGCGCTGCAGGTGTACAAGATCATGCGCCGCCTCAACTTCACCTCCACCTACGCATTCAGCAAGCTGCTGACTGAGCAGCTGGTGGATGATCCTGCAGTGCTACCTGGGGTAGCCAAGGCTATCGTGAGGCCATCACTGATTGCTAGCATGGCAGGGGCACCATTCCCAGGGTGAGCTTTCTTTCCCTTTTGATGGTGGAGGGAAGCCGCTTCGAGGGTCGAATCACACAAAGTTTGATAGTTGTAGGACGGGCATGTGTTGGAAGTCAGCATCCGAGCGGTCATCACTAGCTCTGCACTCAATGTTCGTTACATTGAGATCCCCGAAAGACCCAGCCCACACCATGTGAGCTCAGGGACCCAATCCATGTCCCTCCAATGCTACCATGGGCGCCACCTCCTTCTCAAGAGCAGCAAACCACCTGCAACACACAAGGTTAGACAACATGCAAACATGTACAAGGCATAAAGCGCTGAACCAGTCCTTCACAGTGGTGTATGGGTTGTTCAACACCAGGATCATGCGTATGAACGCATTGCAGTGCACTGTGCCACTACGCTCATCCGTGCCTCTGTGCTGACTGCCTTGTCCCCTGCACGGTGCATGGTTGTGACAGGTACATCAGTGGCTATGCAGGCGCGCCAGGCTACAGCTTGGGTAAGCTGGAAAGATATGGGTCACAACTGCAGTGGCACACCGCTCCAGTGTATTCTTGGATCAGCGGCGTCAGGACACTGCTTCTTGCATTTTCAGTGCCTATCGCACAGCTCTCACGCATGCCTGCCAGGCCACACGAGTCCAACTGCTGGCACCAGTTGTCAAATCTAGCCAGCCTTGTCTCACCCACCAAACCGTGTAAGACAGCCCCATCATCTGCATACCGCATTCACAACATCACCTTCTCCGTGTCCCTTGCCCCACTGCAGCCTATGGAATGGGCTTCTTCCACGACATCAGTGGCGTCGCATTCGCATCAGACGCCATCGTGGATATCATCCCAGTCGACACAACCTCAGCTTTGACCATCGCAGCAGCAGCCGCTGCAGCGGCACACGGCCCGTACACAGGTGGCCACGCCCGTGTCTATCATGCTGCCTCGGCTGCCAGCTACCCCCAGAGGGCTCCCAGCTTTTTTGATATGCTGCGCAAGTTCTGGATTGCCAACCCGGCACCCTTTTCGCTGCCCTTCGCCAGGCAAGTGGGGTTGGAGGTTTGGGCAAGAGGTTATGCGGCTTGTGCTTGTTTCACTGCAGGCCTCGCCCTGTACAGCTGCAGCTGGCGACACATATTCAGCCCGGGCTGCTGCGCAATCCACAGCACCACAATAAAATGACGCTGCCGCAGGTTGAACCCCGAACTGTCAGAATGCCCAAGTACTCCTGAGCAAGGCAGCTTCAGCTGTCACATCAAGCCGGAGGCAAGAGACCAAGCAACACCCCCTCCTCCATTGCTGAGACCTCTATCCCCCTTCCTGCCTGCCAGCTGCATCGACAGGTTCCCTGCCTTCACTGGCCGCCACTCCCCCACCCTGAAGAGCATCCGTGCAGGCACCCTCATCACCCATGCCACATAAAGCCTGGTGCTTGAGACCAAGCACCCCCCACCCGACTTTTGCTGAGACCTCTATCCTCCCTTCCTGCCTGCTGCCAGGTTCCCCGCCTTCACCGGCCGCCACCCCCCCCCACCCTGAAGAGCATCCGTGCAAAATACTACTATGTGCAGCAACTGTCCCCCCTTCTTTGCTGAAACCTTGATCCTCCTTTCATGCCTGCATGCTGCACCGACAGGTTCCCCGCCTTCACTGGTCGCCACTCCCCCACCCTGAAGAGCATCCGTGCAGGAACCCTCATCACCCACGCCAAGGTGTGGCTGGCAGCCAGGCTGCTGGAGCTGACAGGCCACAAGCGCAAGGCACACACCCTCGTCAACGGCTTCAAGGCCTTCTGTGTGCAGAATGACCCCAGGTGCGTCAGGCTCAGACGGTTAACCGTCTGACAAACTTTTGTGTTTACACATGTGTCACACATGTGTTACACAAGTTTTAAAGTGTCACATTTACAATACTGCAGGCTGCAGTCAGCCGACATGCCAGGGCCCTGCTTTGAAAGTCAAGCCAAGCCATCTTTCATCACTCATGGCACATGAGTCATGGGCAATACCGTCAGCTGCTGCAGTCGTTGTTGCACTTGACGCATGATGTTGTGTCAGTGTGTTTGCTCAGCAACTGAATCCTTGTACGTTGCGTCACTGGATGTGCTGCCGTACAGGTATGCACGGTCTGTTGTGTCGTGTGTGCACAACACGCGCAAGCTTCAGCGCAGCCTGGCGCCAGAGGAGCAGGGCTCCTGGCAGTGTGTATGGGAGGAGGCAGCTGGTGCAAGCTGGGACACCTACGGCGCCACTGCACTGGCAGGTGAGTTATGTCAGCTTCTCTCAAGGATTATGATGTAGAGTCCTGTTGGCTTCTCTCAAGCACCGTAGCGTAGCTGGGGCGGGCTTGTTGCCCGGCTGTTAGGGTGAGATGGCAGCAACGCGCCTGCCCTTGCAAGCACACTTGCAAGTGCAGCATACGCTACAAACGGCTCAACTGTCTAGTAGATGATTTCCCTCCAATGCCAACAACATCCTGCTGCTGCTGCTGCTGCTGCTGCTGCTGGCGCTTGTGCAGGCCTGCGCACCACTGCCCTGAAGCTGCCCCCCTCCAGCATCAAGGGTCACGTGCCCCACAACTTCACCCCCAAGCAGCCCCTGTCAGACCCCTCACTCATGGCCCTATGGATGGCCGCCACCTCCAGCAGCAGCAGCAGTAGTGCTGCTGCTGCTGCTGCTGCTGCTAGCACGTCACCACTTCCTGCAGACAGCCTCACACACATTAGCAGCAACGGCAGCCTCAGCCGTAGCAGCAGTGTGGCAGATTCAGTGGACACTAGCAGCAGCATCGACAGCAGCAGCAGCAGCAGCCTGAGCAGCGGGTATGTGGCTGTGGGGACTGCTGGTGCGGAGGGTGTTGAGGGGGAGGGAGGGGAGGGTTGTGTTCACAGCAGGCGGGGCTGGCCTGAGCTGCTGTCGGCTAGTGAGGCGGTACGCATGCATGTGAAGCGTACAAAGTCCTGCCATGCAGTGCTGGTAAATGCTGCTTACTGAGTGGCTGTACTTATCAACTAGTAGCTGGTAGCTGGCTGGTACTGGCTAGGCATATTAGTGGCCTGGTGCATGGTGCATTCAATAAGCAGCTCTCGAGATGCCTAACCTGGTGCAAGGCTTGTATCAGGCATGCTGCGCAGCTGTGCTGTAGTAACACATTGTGCTGCTGTACAGTGTGTGCTGTGTTGTATTGGGATTGTGGTCGCTGTGGCCACAGCCATGGTGCAGTGCATGCTGCCTGTCTGACGGTTTGTTGTTATGAAGATTGTGCCATGTCATGTCACTGGATCATGTCAGGTGGTGGCCTGTGAAGCTGTGAGGCCTTCTGAGCTTATTTTTGCCTTGCCACACAAAATGTGAGGGAAACAAAAGTGTGAGGTACTCACTCTGTGGCAGCATCAGCGCCGGGGGAGTGGCTTGGTTGTGATTGGGGATGCCTACGCATGCCAGTATCAGTTACTGCCATGCTGGGGTTACCCTGTAGTTGGCGTGCAAGCCTTCAAGGCTGCAGTATGGATAGAGTGTGAGTGTGGGCTATGAGTACACATGGTATGCTTGTGTTGAGGAACCTCCTTCTATCAATGCTTTGGTGCAGTCTCTGGTGTTTTTCCACAACGTTTCTTGGATGTGTTACATGCTTTTAAAATGTTGACTTACAGAGTGAAGTAAGTGCCTGTTGGGGAGACTGAGAGTTTATGGCACAGTGGGGTGGCCTAGACCCTGTTGGACCAGGTGGATCCTGTAGGGGGAGTGTTTGTGTTGCTGCTGGGCGAGTGGGGGTATGTTCTGGGGTGAAGGGATACCCCAACATCGATGTGCCAACCGGTCACTGCTCCCACAAGTGCTGAGGCGGCTGCATAAGCTGCGAGCATGTTGCTGCATCACCTGTGTACATAGTCTCACTGTTTTTGGCTAGGCGTGCCATGCCTAGCGGTGTTGCTGGTGCTGCACAAGCTCCCAACAGATGCACAATGCTTCTATCTGTCTTGCTGCACAAGCATACTACTAGCAGCCCTGCATTACGCGTAATGGGCTGAACTTTACCCCCGGCTGCCTTGTGCTGAGCTCAGGAGTTTCTGCAACTCCCACTTTGAGCATTATTAGTGCTCATGACATAGTACTACATAGTATGAGTTTGGTAGGGTCTGCAGGAGAGGACATGTGTCTGTTATGGGTTGATGCTTGTGCTGGATGCTGTGCTGCATTATTTGTTGTGCAGCAGGTGCAGTGGGTCTGATTCACCTGGGCTGCATCTGCACCGCTGCCACTTAGTGGCTGTTGATGACAATGTCGGTGGCATTAATTGCTGCGTTAGTTCTTGGGTCATGCACTGCTGTAAACGGTGTACATGCAGTATTGGCAACAGTCCGAGCCCCTTTGTTCACAAGGTAACACTGGTACTGCCCCTGCCACTGACACTACTTGGGTATGCGTCGACTCTTGTCAGCTAGCTGACATATAGACAACACTGGCAGCACACACCAATCACTGCCACAAAGCATCAGCAGCAAAGTTGGTAACAAACCCTACAGGGCACAAATGGCGCCACCATAGAATGCAAACCTATAGTCTCAGGGCTGCCAGCTTACAGTGTGTGGGGCTGATAAGTGCCTCACGCTTATGTCACAATAACAAGGCCACAACACATGTCAACACGGCAGCTTCAGCCTCTGCGATCTTACTACAACACATGTCAACACCGTCGAACCTGGCAATTGACGGCACAGTCACAGAGAGCTGCCAGTAACAGATGAACAGCGTCAACGTGCCCTGACAAGGGCATGCAAAAATGTAGGGGCAGACAGCAGACTGCACATACACCCATGTGCAAGTCCACACAATCGTTGTGGCAAAGGACAGTGATAACCTCGAACTTCAAGTTGTGTGACTCTGGAGGTCCAGCAATGCAGTGTGGGTCCTGCACAAAACACAGACAAGAACACAGCAGCCGACTTGAGTGCAAAGCATGCCTTGTATGCAACAGTGATAACCGAGGCCGTGCAAAAGTGCGCCTCCAATGCGCAGAGTGGTCACACACTTAAGAAGTGGGTGCAGCTGCACCCAACCTTGTCACAGGGCGGGCCGTGCAAACAGCCATCCAAGCTTCAAGCAACCATTGTAGGGTCATGGACTCTCACCGGCTGGCCACTGGCAACCCAGCTGCCGGGACCCTGAGGCGCTGCCTCGCCAGTGAACTCTTTTTATGTCTCAGCAGGAACGGCGGTGCAAGGCTGTTGACTGCCGTCAGTGTACTGTTGGTTGGGTGCCCACTGTGATCATACTGTGACAGCCTGCCAGCATATGCATAACTGCTAGCACCTAACACTGCCCCACTGTGCAATGCAGACAGCATGCAGTGCAGTCCTTACCTGTTGCCCGTCTGCACCAGGTTCTGGGGGTTCTGCTGCTGCTTTGCCGGCGATGCAGCCAACAGCTTAGCAGCCTCCAGATCAAGGCGCCGAGCTTCACTCACCACCCCTTGCTGCTGCTCTGAGCCAACAGCAGCAGCAGCAGCAGCTGCTGCAGGAGCAAATGTTTGCTTGGCTGGTGCTGCCGGCGGCTCCTCCTGTGCCTTCACTGCTGCTGCTGCTGCTGCTGCTGCTGCTGCTGCTGCTGCCGCCTGTGCTGCAGCCGCCAATGTCTTGCGCGGGAGGGGTGGCAGCGCTGCTTGCTTGGCTGCTGCTGCTGCTGCTGCTGCTGCTGCTAACACTGCTTCAGCAGCAGTTCCTGTTGTTGCAAAAGCCCTAGGTATCTGTTGAACTGACACCACCTGAATGTGTAGCTGCTGCTGCTGCTGCTGCTCCTGCTGTTGCTGCTGCTGCAGCAGATACCGGCCATACGATTTCCTTGCCCTCTTATTCCTAGCATACTGCTCACTCAAGTCCCTGCCCCCTCCGGCTGCTGCCGCTGCTGCCGCATCTCCCACTGCTGCTGCCAACTCCAGCCCTGCTGCTGCTGCTGCTGCTGCTGCTGCTGCTGGTCCAGATGCCTTGCCTGAAGGCTGTTTCCTGTTGATTGGCCGCCTCTCGCTGCTGCTGTTGCTGCGCCATGGGGCCCTGAAGCTGTCGAGCAGCCACTGCTGCTCTTCTAGGAGCTCGGGTGGCAGTACTGCTGCTTCCACACCACCAGCTTGGAGGAGGGTTTGCAGTACAGGGTCGTCATCTCCTGCACAGCATAGTCAGCCAGTAGGGTACATAGTCAGTATGGTATGTAGGCTGTAAAAGTTACTGATACTGATGTGTTGGTGTTCTAATGTTGTGTTGGGACCCCAGCACTGGCAACGTCAGCTGCAACAGCAATGGGAACACAACCGCATGAACTGTGGACCTCCTCTGCGCGTGCCCTAGCCAACATGACGCTAACAATGCCAGAAACATGTGTGCACAGCAGGAGCAGCCAGTCACACTGTCACATCTGCTGGGACAACATACACAGCCAAACCTTACCTGCAGCCTGGCTCATGCTTGCCCCTGCTGCTGCTGCTGCTGCTGCATCAGCTGGGGGGTTCTTCCTGGGCCGTCCCCGCTTTCTCTTGACCTGCTGCTGCTGCTGCTGCTGCTGCTGCTGCTGGGAGACCATCATCCCAGGTGGCAAGCCCCTGACTGGTATCTGAGTAGGCAGCCCCATCACACAGTCTGCCAGACAGTCAAGCCCTTGCTGCCCCATTCTGCCCGATGGCTGCAGCTGCAGGCCAAAACTGCTGCTGCAGCGTTGCAGCTCCAAGTTGAGCCGCTGCAGCTGCTGCTGCGGCGACTGGCCGGTATGGATCATCTGCTGAACACCTGGCGGAGGGCCAAAGGGATACAGCGACATGCTCTGCGGTTTGTACGGCACAGGCGGTGCGCTGTGCAAAGCCTGCGCGCCGTCTGACGCTGCTGCTGCTGCTGCTGCTGCTGCTGCTGGTGGTGGTGGTGGTGGTGGTGCGGAAGATAGGGGTGTGGTAGATGCTTGTTGCTGCAGCCCTATGGCTGGTGGGGTTTGAGGGCTGCAGCCGGCAGCACCAGGCAACACTATGCTGCTTAGCAGCAGGCCTACGGGGCTACTGGGCTGCATGCCTGCCGGCACAGCAGCAGCAGCAGCAGCAGCTGGGCACGTAAAGCCTTCTGCTTCCGCGTGCTGAGCCGCAGCTGAGGGCTCCCCTGCTGCTTCTGCTGCTGCTGCCTCTTGTGCTGTCAGTGTTGCTTCGAAGCCATCTGTGTCAAATCCTGCCATTTGCAGAAACGCCCGGAGTGTGATTTGCTGCAGGGACGGCTGCTTATTGTGGCCCACAGCTGAAGCTCCCTGCTGCTGCTGCTGCTGATATTTGCTGCCGGCTTTGAAGCCCAGCTGCTGCTTGTCTGACAACTGCTGCTGGTGAGGCAGCCCTGCATGCATATGCATGCGCTGGGGAGGGTCCATGCCTTGGCTAGCTGCTGGGGGCTGCAACTGCCAGTCACTGGAAGGCATAAGCGTCTGCTGCTGATGCCCTCTCAGCTGGATCCTTTCTGCAGGCTGCTGAGACAGAATTGGAGGTCGGATGTGGCCGTCACAATTGCGGGAGCCAGAAGGTCCCCTGCTGAGCTGTGAGGGCTGCAATGTGGCTGATTTACCTGAAATACGGCTTCATAACTATAAGTATTGTGGATTGTCGAGTCTGGTAACCAGCATGCGACCGCGCGAACAGCAGCAGCAACCGCGAACAGCAGCAGCAGCACTCAAGATTGCAATCTCTCAAGGTACGCAAGGGAGGCACAGAAGTAAACTTATGATCTTATTTTGCGATTTATGATTGCATGATGTGCAACTGCCCCAGCTGCTGGCAGTTTCCTGGAGACCAAAAGCAACCTGTGCGCGAGATCTGCTGAAACATTGTACACAGAACGGTTAGCTATGAAAAACTCCAGGGCCTTGGCGTGGTACTGGCGCGTGTGGGTCTTACGGGTGCGCCGCCGTTATTTGGTGACCAACATTTGAATCTGCGCAGATGAATGTTGATGAGTGGGTGAAAATCAGGAAATGGGGACAATGATGCCAGTAATGTTTTGGCATGGCCGCGGCAATGCAGCCGACACGCTTTCTTCAACTGAATTTTTTTCTCAGTGCAGCAACCGAGCAGTCACAAAGTTGAGTGCTGGATTTTCTCCCCACACCGCAGATAAAAAATGATATCTCTACATGCATCTGGCTGCCAACACCCCCATCGGCATCCTGCAGTTGCGCGCGGGAAATCACACATACGGCGAATTGCGTAAAAGGAATAAGTACTCACCTGCCGAGATTGCTCCAAATTTGATGCACTTAAGGAAAGAAACGTTGCCTGCAAGTGGCTCACTGACGGCCAGAAATCATGCTCGCTGTCAAGCTGGCCAGGCCAATGGCAGGCAATTGACACTCTGTACACTTGTAAAGTTGCACCATAGGCCTGCAGGGCTCTGCAGCGTTGGCGGAGCCCTCCCATTGATACCATGCCATGTGGAGGCTGACAAAACTTCAAAGGGAAAAGCCCCATTCCAACATTGTGTCAGGGCATATGGCAGGCCCTGATGGCCCTGCTGTGCTTTTGGCAGCATCCTCTGCTACAAGGGCTCAGGCACCCAGATTACTCAAGCCCACGTGGTCACACTTTCAGCCTCCACTAGTTCTTGCGAGGTGCTGTTGGCAACAGCCTGTTGCACATCACATGCATGTTTCTATGCTGGGCCATCAGTGAGACGTGAGCTGTAGAACCACATGCATGTCCGTCCGTCCGCTTGAAGCCAGCCACGAAGGAAGCACGCATTTCACACGTGTTGATGTGTTGGGGAAAAAGCCTGGCCCGCTGGCTGTGTGCTTTGAAAGGGTTGGCACGGCCCTTACCCAGTGCAGTAGCAATAGCAGTAGCAGTAGGTACAAGCTTTTCAGAGCTAACGTGCAGATGTATGTTGTTTTGTTACACAGAAGTATTTCTGGACCAGTGTGCCAGCATTGTAGGTGGGTCTGTGACTGCCAGTCACTGCGTGTCGGGCCCTGTGGGGGGTCGGCAAGGACAGACTCAAGCACAATCTGGTGCCGCGTAAAAAAATGGCAGCATTTGTGGCCCAGCTGGACACAGCAGCTGCCAGCTGAGACTGCCAGGCCTGGCACTCTCAGCCTAGGTGTCTTTGCATATCAGCAGCGCATCACACAGCCTTTGCAGCCCGCCCTCGTCACTGCTGAGCAGCAGCACACTAAGAGCAGGTACAGCAGCACCAATTGGCATTACGCAGCATCTTTGGCAGGAGAGGCTGCAGCAGCAGCTTGCCACGGCCGTGTTGAAGAGGCAGGCTGTCGCGCCGCCAAGCCGTTCTGGGGGCTAGCCCTGCGCTGCTGTAGGCCCTAAGTCATGGTACTCTGCTCCTGGCTGTGTTACATTTCCTAACCCCTGTTGCTCCTTGTGACTGGTGACTTGATGGGCCGTCTTCCCTCTTGTTGATTCACTGTGTAATGGCATCTCTTCCTGATGGCTCAGTGCTGTACATGTACATGTTCATGCCTTGCATTGTGTCTTCTTTGCCTCCTACAGTACATGTGCATGCATGGACCAACCAGGTCTCCGAGCTTGCATTGACTGGGCCCCAATTGGCCTTGATGAAGCTAGCCCTGACCATTGAACGTGTGTCATGGGGACATGCTGTGAAAACTGGATGACAAAACAGCAACAGCAGTTGTACTTAAACCTGAAGTTTGTACAGACGTCAACCTTTTCAGAAACCAATCGCTCAATTGCGTCAACCAAAAACAGTTTGAATGGCACTAGGTGCCAGCAGGCTGTGAAGTGTCCCCGAAGAACATGATCCAGATCACCTGCCACCGTCAGCACCGTCATCATACGGTGCACAGCGCCCAAATGAAGCCTAACGGTTGCAACATGCTTATCAAGTCATTCATGCAGTATGCATGAGTCTGCAGAGTTTGTAGAAACCATTCTGTGAAGAAGTCTTCCCAGAAAGCAGAGGACCATGGCAGTGCTTACAGACCTGCCCCCAGATGCTCTACTGTGTCTTTTCAGCCGCATCGTAGCCACAGCAAACACTGGACACCTGCTGCGTCTGGCGCTGGTGAGTAAACACTTGCCACCCGCAACTGTACAGTTCTGTCACCAGAATAAACAGCAGCATGTTGACAGCCTCTCTGTACTATCGATGCATGGCAATGACTTCACCTGATGGGGCTGATGTGCAGGTTTGCAAGCAGTTTCTAGAGCTGGTGGCTCATGCAGACTGGTTCTGGCAGCAGCAGAGTTCTGCTCTGGGCTGGATCAGGTGAATACAGCAGCATGCATACCGTCCTCACGTGAGGACGGTACGTGCACGTACATGACTGGCATGGCACCTGGTGTTTGTGCATGCCACAGACACTTGGGTGATCATTTCACAGCAATGACAGAACCGTGCGTACTCACCCACCCCTCTTCCTCCAAATCTGGGTGGGCCGTGCAAGTCATGCTGCCATGCAATGACAGTCAACACTATGTACACTTGCAGCTGCCTAGTCCATATGCACGAGAGTGCACCCCTGGTCACAGGACTGCATCCAAACATGATACCCCATCTGCTGTCTGGCACTTGGGCCCCTTGCTGCTGTTGCAGAACTGGGTTTGAGCACCCGCCTCCTGCGGAGCCGCCAGTCTCAACGTGCCACCACCACCCTGTCATCACTGTCAACTTTGGTGCCCCCTCCAGCAGCAGCACCTGCAATGCAGCAGAACATGCAGATGCGCCGGCAGCAGCATCAGCTTTGGGTGCCTTCACAACAAGCAATCATACAGAAGGAGCAACACCAGCAGCAGCAACAGCAGCAGCAGCAGCAGGCTGCCATGTGACGCGGCTGTGGTTTGAGTACTACTGCCTTCGCATGTCTTGCCGCTGGAGACTCAGGTCAGCTTGAGTGGTGTCACCGGCTGTAGCAGCCTTGCAAGCAGACAGCCTTGAGGTGCAGCTAGAGCACACAATGCGCGGCCATGGCACTTGCATCAAGTATTTTTGGTTGTGTTCATGGGCTCTGAGCCGCCACTGTGTCCTGCTGCTACTAGGGTTGAGGGTTTAGGGTGACTGTGCAGCCAGATAGCCTCGTAGACACTGACATTGCTTGCAATGCATCCAGCACGGCATGCACCATCAGATGCAGAGGCAGGGGACAAGTTTGCAGGTTGAGCAGCCAAGAATGAGGTGATCTGTGACTGGCATCCTGACATAACATGTGCTGTGCTATGCTGTGGCGCACTACCTGCAGGCTACTGGTGCGGAAGTATATACCGTTTTTGAACATACAGAGCAGGTTGGCCATGCAGGCAGGTGAGCGTGCATTACTACGTCATCACCTACTTTCCATGATGCCGCTGTCAGATCACTCAGCTTATTGCATTGTAGTTGCTGCAGCATGCTGCTTGGTGCTGGCAGCTCTTGCCTCAGGCCCTATGGGCTCAGTCCAGACGAGTGGATCTACTGCTTTGATTCCGGCACTGACAGCTCAGCGCACATGCCCAGTGCCAGGCGTGTGACAGCGGCACTTCCACTCCATCCTCAATGAACTGCTGTGCATTATTGGAAGGGTGCATTGAGGTGATGATGTTGCACCTGTGTGTTGCACTGCTTCGACCGCTTTTTTTTATCACAGCTGCAGCAGTGAGACGAATAGTTCATCGTACACACAATTGAAAACTGGCTGTTTGTCTGCTGACTGTGCAGGTGCCAGCATACAGCAGCTGGAGGCTGTAGAGGCATCCTTGACTATGAGACTTCCATGGGAGGTGAGCGAGGTGTTGCATGTGCAAGGGTGCAGCTTGCGTCCCCTCGTGAGTTGGTACAGTGCAACATAGCACAGCACATCACAGTATAGTGTTGCATGTACAAGGTTGAAGGTTGCATTCCCTTTTGATGATGGACTGTGATGCATCCAAGCCCCGAAATGTGTGCATGTGTGTACCTGGAATGTCAGACTTCATGCTGCTAACATGTGGTCAGCAACCCCTTAGTTTGCAACTGGAGTTGTTGATCACAGAAGCGTGCCGATACAGCTGTACTGCGGGCAGCAATAAGTCAAGCATGAGACACATGCATTCCTGCAACTGCCGCCCCAACTTGTGTAGCATGGCTTGAGGTTGAAAGTCATGTCACTGCTTTGTCAGCACGTACTGGTGTTCACTGATGTTGGCAACATCTGAGAGTGTGTTTGTTGTATGTCATCATGCTGTACAGCTGTGGGAGCTGTACCGCTTCCGTGCTGGGCAGGCTCCTGGAGCTGGTGTCAGTTTTGCTGAGTCATGCAGGTGCTTAGGTGAGCCTAGGTTGCACCATGCAATCCGCGTCACACTCCAATCAACACCTGGCAGCAGTGGTTCAGCAGCGCACAAAGTGTGTGCAGTCATTGTGAAATCAGCAACAGTGTCTGCAGCACGCCCTTCTCATGCTGCTGTCTTGCTGTGTGTTCCAAGTCTGGCCTCAACAGAACCTGATAATAGGAAGCAGCATTGGATGTACATGTAAGCACTGCAGGTTGGCTCAGCAAAACCCGTAGTGGGACAAGGCAAACAAAAGCTGTGCTGGCTGCTGACAGCATGCACCACTGCTGGCTCGTGTTTTGTGCAGGTGTGCACGAGCCAAGTTGGGATAAAGCATATGAAAGCTGTGGCTGGCTGCTGCAGGGCTGCTGACAGCATGCACCACTGCTGCCTTCTCTGTTGTGCAGGTGTGCACGAGCTGCATGTAGCCAGCTTGCTGTGCGTTCCAATTCTGGCCTCAACAGATACTTGATGGCGGCATGTGGCACTGGATGTACATGAAAGCACTGCAGGTTGGCTCAGCCAAAGCCAAGTTAGGATAAATCATATGAAAGCTGTGGCTGGCTGCTGACAGCATGCACCACTGCTGTCATCTGTGTTGTGCAGGTGTGCATGAGCTGCATGTAGCCAGCTTCACTGCCTCCTCACAGCCATCGCTTTCCCCAGAAGGCCCTGCAACACAGCAGCAGCAGCTCGCAGCGGTTGAAGCCCAACTGCCAGCGCTGTCATGCCAACCGCCACACTGCCAGCACAACATCAGCAGCTGCCAGCACGGCCAGCACAATCCTGGCTCCGCTGCTGCCATGCAAATCTCCTGCAGTGCTGGCCAGCAGGCGGCCCATGCAGGGGGCCTCTGGGATCCCAGCACAGAGCAGATGCCTCATGATCAGCCACTGATGCAGCACCCTAGCACCATGGCTAGCAGGACTGACAGCACCAACAGTCGACCTGCGGGTCAGCATGGCAGCAGCGGCAGCTGCCAGCTAGTCAATACTGCTGGCGCAGAACGGGATGTGCATGGGGTTGTCTTTCTGTCCAACACCATGGGCTCTCTGCAGTATGTTGTGTCACAAGACTCCTCGGTCTACTTGAAGCGGGGTGCGCTCTTGGGCACAGTAGATGCAGCTTTCTACTTGTTATGTCAGCAGCTGAGCAGCATGACATGCCACATGCCAGCTATGTATTGCAAGCATGCCTGGCAGCCTTGATAGTGGTGGAAAGCATGCATGGATGTCATGCCCTGCAGCATGCACAGACCCTGCCATCGGCACTAGTACCATACAGTACGTCAAGGCGCTAGTCACTAGCTGAGTGCACATCATGGTGGCTGCTGGGGGATTCTGCAAGCCTGCAGCTAGTGGCCGCTTGTGCTGACCGTGCTTGCTGGCTGGCTGGCTACGCACATCTACACGGTAGCCTGCATTTAGTCAGGAATGGGGTTTGCGCATACCAGCAATGATCTTACTGGCCATGTTTGACATCGCATGCTGCGGGGTTTGTGCCCAATGCCAGCAAGCACATGTGCACCTCCGCCTGAAGTACTGTTGTGAACCGTCCTGTTCTTGCTGTCCCCCTGCTCTGCTCCCTCTGCTGCAGGCTTCACAACTCGGCGCGTTGCCAGCAACCTCACAGGATTCATGCAGCACCTGCTGGCCTGATGTTGCAGAACCGTGAAGTTGTGTTCAGCAGGATGTCGACAGTTCCTGCGCTACAGCTATAACCAACTAGCTAGCCCAACAGCCACAGTTTGAATCAGAGCAGCAGCATGCAGGGGTTTTTCTGCACAGGCGGCCCGGGTTGTCAACAGCTTGAGCGCGCTGCTTGGCAAGAGCAATAGCAGTTGCTGGCCAGCGGTTTGTGAGGGGCTTGGCAGCAGTGCTCGGCAGCACTGCAGGCTTAGCAGGCAGCGGCTGTGAAGAGCAGCAGGGTGTCACATGCCAGGTTCTGTGGCTTGTTTTTCTGAAAGGTTGGATGGATTTTGTAATTGAAAGTGTACAATTCCTGAGGTCAAGGGTGAAAGTTGATGCTGGATGTGACATTCATCATGTCCAAAGCTTCACAGGCTCAATTGGCTTGGGTCAGGTTTCCACTGAGTGGCAAAGTCATATATGTCCTGGATGTTACCTCCAACAACAACAACACCTGTCCCTGCATGCCTCAAAGTGAGGTGCCCATGCTCTGCTGGCCACAAAAATGCAGCAGTTTGGGTGCTGCTTGCTAGCAACAACTGCAGCCGCTGCATGTTGCACTGGCAACATGGACAGCAGCTGCTACGAGAGCAATGCATTGTATCCTGCAGCACCATGCTTGTTCAGCTAGGCCCAAAGCAACTGCAATCTTCAACAAATTGTGAGTTTGGTGTTGGAAAATACCTGTAGCAGTGCTCCACATGGTAGACCCTTGCAGGCTGGCCTATCCTGCATTACAGGCATGCCATCTTATCCGTGGCCTGTCACTTATTCAGTGACAAAGCTGCTGCTTCACCCACACAAACCAAATGTACAAGGCACTATATACACAGCGTCCAGCATCTTGCATTCTGCCACACCTACTTTCCACAGCTGCTGCCGCAGCCGCTGCCGCCGCTGACAGCCGTTGAGCTAGCTGAAGCAACAGCAGGGCCGCCGCCAGCATTCAGGGCGTTGGCCTGAGAGGATGCTGCAGCAGGACCGTTGCCGCTGAATGCTGCCGCCTTGTCTGCTGCGGCGGCAATTCCCCCAAACCCTGACTGCAGGGCGTTGGAGGCTGAGTTGGCAACAGCAGGGCCAAAGGCTGTGTTGCTGGCGGCACTGCCTGTGGCTGATGCTGCCCCACCCCAGGCCTGTGCGTGTGAGGCTGAGTTGGCGACTGCGGGTCCAAAGGCGCTGCTGGCGATGGCGTTTGCCAGGCTGTAGGCGTCACCCTGCCAGGAGGTGGCCTTGGACAGGGCATCAGAGTAGGCCGCACCTGCAGGCCGGGGTGGTGGTGAGGGGGGGGGGGGGTTGAGGGGGCGGGAGGAAAGGGCAGACGGGAGAGCAGACGGTGTGTGTTGTCACTGATGCCAGGTCATGAGTCACAGCAGCACTCTGGCAGGGTAAGCTGGGAGACAGCGAGTGTGGGAGGGTGGGGCACTGCTTCTGTTGCTGGGCATACTGCGTGCTTGTGCTATGAGCGGTCACAAGCCCAATGTGCCACCAACGTGATGCAGCTGCTGCCGTAATCAGGGGACAAGCTGATACCGAATCAGCAGCAGTGTCAGGGCCGCCCTGCGGCAGCAGTGGTCTCACCGAATGCCTGTGCGCATGCGTCAGCGAATGACTTGGCCACTCCTGCGTTGCTGAAGGCGTTGGCAGCAGAGGAGGCGACTGCAGGGCTGGCATGTGGCTGCACAATGAATGGCTGCTGGTTGAAGCACTGCCCTCCAGCTGCCTGTGGCACAAAGAAGGGCTGGAAGCTACTAAAGGCCTGGGGCTGGGGGGCCTGGGCAATGAAGGTACACTGCAGGGCACCCCCCACAGGCACCACGCTCTGGGGGCACCTCAGGCTGCAGTCCAGGGGGACCCCAGCCAGCCCCCACAGCTGCACACCGCTGCTCTGGAAGCCAAAGGGGCGGGGGCCGTTGTTGCGCAGATGGACCTGGCCCAGGACTAGGCCGTGGGCGGGGACAGCTAGGGCTTGCGCGGTGCCGATGGTGATGCCGTTGAGCCCTGAGCAGCTGGGGCCACGCCACATCAGCAGCTGGCGAGCCTGGCAGCCTAGGGACAGCAGTGCAGCGGCAGCAGCAGCAGGCATTGATGAGCTTTGAGGGTGAGTGTGTGTTTGAGGGGGGAAGAAGGCAGACTCTTTACAGGCAGTGCTGGGCCACTGTGCTGAGGCGGTGTACTGTGCAGAAGAGATAGGAGTTGCATGTCAAGAAGTTGAGACTTTGTTTTACACATTTTGCGCTGGCTGGTTGATGGCTGCAGCTGCAGCAGCTGAGCTGCATGGTAACAGGAACACTCCCCCAGCTGGCAGCTCCTCACCTGACATCAACAGGCATGCCAGCAGGCAGATTGCTGACAGAGAACGCTTCATGGTGTCAAGCTGTAGTGTGCTGGCACAAGTACTGAATACAGTAGGTAGACGGTGCCTGGTGTGTGGTGACAGAAAGTGGCCGGATCCGGAGGTGCCGCTGGGATTTAGTTGCAAAATGCAGGTGATTGAAGGCACAAGCGTATTAGTTGTTTGTTGAGAGATTCAAGTTGATATATAGGGGCCTCGCCTGCACATCGGATCATCAGCGCAGCCCAGCTTCTGGGACTTCTGATCAGGTTATGCGGGTGTCATCGCGGTCATCGCGGAAGGAGAGGGATGTGAGCGCAGCTCAGATGACACCTTGTGTAACCTAAACATGCTTACTGTTCGGACATACTCCAGCTGGCGCCAATCGGTGTAAGTCTGGTGACGGTTGTGTCAAGGTCCAGTTGACAAATCCTTCAGTTGACAAATCCTGCAGCTGCTGTGTGCACGACGGTCAATGTGAGCCTGCGACAGAATCAGTTTTGTTGTAAAAGTAGTAGTTGAGGTTCTCGATCAATTCAAGTTCAGGCATACACAGCTGGGGTGTCTGTGTTTGACTCAAGCACTGTATCTGATAATGCTTGCCCAACTGCCGAATATCGCGACGCAGCGCCAATTGCCCAGTTCAAGACTAAAGGCAGAGCAAGGGGAGCCAAAGAGCGGATGCGGAACACGACCAAACCCTGCTCCAAACAAACTGCATCTCTTGTTGCGGTACCTGGCAGTAGAATCAGAGTACAGAGCACAACCACTGCGTGTGCCACCCCCAAGTGTGAGCCGCCCACCCCTGCAGCAACAACCAGGCTATGGTGGGCGCTGAGAACATGCCCAACACGTTTTCAGCCAGTCGCAAGCAACAAAAACCTTTGCTTCTCAAACAACACCCTACAACACCACCCGGCAACAAAAACACAGTCCCAAGCTGGGCCTGAAGTGACACAAGTGCAGCAACTGTACTACAGCAACTGCTTTAAAGGGAATGAAATACAACACCTCTCCTTGCTGTACAGCACATGTGCAGACAAACAATGCCTCAGCCAGCCAGATGGCTTGCAACAGCTGACACGTACATGTCTAAACACACCAGGTTGCATAGCATGTGTCCGCCTACACCTGGGTGACTGTTGCTGGCGACGGCCACGTCCCTAAGCAACAAAACCACATACACACTCTGCCAGCACACTCACGCCGCCAGGTCAGTGCTGTGCAGACGGGTGCAGCAGCCTGCACAGCTGCTGCACCTGACCCTGCAGCAGCTGCATCATCTGTGCCTGAGCAGCAAGCTGCCCCTGCAGATCAGCAATCTGGCCCTGATGCTGTGAGGCAACCTGCCGCTGCTCAGAAAGCTCCTCCTGCTGGGTGGCCAGCTGTTGCTGCTGGGCCGATACACGCTGCTCCAGCTCAGCAATACGCTGCTGCCGGTCTGTTGCGAGGGTCAGTGAAGTGGCCTGGCGTGCCAGCTGCTGCGCAATGCTGTGCACAGCTGCCTTTTGGCCATCAGGGTCAGCACAGCAGCGCTCCAGGAGCTGCAGCCACACGTCAGGAGGGCCGTCATCCTGCAGCGCACAGAAGCGGTGCCACAACACAGCAGAATATGTTGCTCTGCAGTGCGTCCATTCAGCTGGCTGAGAAATGTCTCCACACGCCAAGTTGGCGCCGGCAGCACTGGGCAGAACCAGCAGACACCTTTCTAGAACCAGCAGACATCCCTGCATGCCCCCCAGCACAGTTTGCACGGCTGGTTCCATGATTTCGACGTTGCCCATGACCCCTGCAGGGCTGCCAAGATGCAAGCCTGCATGGTTGACGTTGCCCTCCAAGCTTACATGTGTCAACATCACCCTACGTACGCAACCACAGGACAGCAAGTCTACTGCACAGTGTAGCTGCATGCAGCATATATGTTTTGGCTCACCTGCGTAGCCGCCAGCTGCCTTAGTGGGTAGCTGGGGGCGCCATGAAATCCGCCCACGCCGGTGCAACGCAGCATTGACAGGGCCGTCAGGCTGGTGAGGGGCAGGAAGGATGCCGCTGTCAGGCCTGGGCTGTCCAGAAAGGCATCGAGGCACTTGAGCTGTGTGATAGCCGCTAGGCCCTTCAAGGAATTCTCAAGGCCTGCCGTTGAACTATACGACACGTCTAAGCGGGTGAAGGCTGAAAGCTTGTGCAGCTCAGACACATGCAGGCCAGGCTGCAGGAGCATGCCCACACCTGCTTGCAGGTTGGGGCAGCAGCTGACAAGGCTACAAAGGTCTGCGGCACCCCATGCTGAGGGTTCACCTTGCTCTACAGAAAACAAACCCACAACCAGCAGCGTGAGGTGCGGCAGCTGCCGTGTGGGAGGGAACACATGCGGCCAGACACCTGCTGGGAATGTGGGTTCACACAGTGAAAGTTCCACCAGGGTGCTGCTGGCTGTGAGAGCTGAGTATGCAGGACCAGCCGGGGGCCAGGCATAACCCTCCAACTGCATGTCAAGCCGTGTCAAGTGCTGCAAGGATGCCATGCCGGCCAGAAACGAGCCAGGCCCTTCAGCAGGACCTGCCACCTCACACTCATAAAGCAGCAGGACCTGCAGCCCTGCTGGGAGTAAAGACCCTATCCCGCCCTCTACTGAAGAACCTAGCCACATATATGTGAGCGATGCAGGGAACACCAAACCAGGGCAACTCAAGGGGCCAACTGGAGCCTCAACAGTCAGGTACAACTTCTGCAGGCCAGTAAGGATTGTCAGTTGGAACAAGTTCTCAACAGACAGATGTTTGACATTCAAAAAGTGAGGTGCTCCAAGGACGGAAGAGTGGCCTTTGACAGGCCTGCAATGGTGTAGGGTTCATACAAGGTGGGGGTCCTCAAATTTGCCCGCCCCACCAATTTGCCCACCCAGCTGTTTGGCGAGTACAGGCAGCCACAGGCCCTGCCCTTTTGAAGAGTGTGTATCTGTATACGTAGAAGATGATCTGTAATATCAGATAAGACCAGACACGAGGTTCATAAGAGCAGCAGCAGATGGTGATCACACACTTGGTCCGCTATGTTAGGGAGAGTCGCGAGGCGCGGAAAGAATGATACGATAACGTTTTGACATCAACAATTAATTTTTGCAACAGTTTAGGGCACACACTCCGGTCAAAATGTGTGAGTAATCACTGCACCAGCCTTGCCCAGCAGCCTGCAAACTGCAATTGGGCACTTGTGAGTGATCCGACAGCAGGGGCAAACTGCAGGGAAGTGTTGTCAGATGGAAAGAAGCAACATCAGGGCTTGGCAGGGCACCAGCAGCTGCTGCCGCTGTGACTGTGCAGTACTGCACAGGTGCGTCAGCGTCCTTGAGGGAGGCTTTCAGAGGCCCTCAGGTGTTGATCTTAAGAGTCAAAAGTATCACAATTATTATATGGGAAATATTAGAGCCTTCAAAAGCTCGTTGTGCTGCATATTCAGGGTGGGCAAATTTGAGGGACACTGATGATGAGCAGCAGGGCTGCTGCTGTCGCCATATCACGCTCCAAACCCAACGGATGCCCGTCAAAATGAAACTGTTTACTTTCAGAAGTATTAAGTGGTGTTTGGGTCTTTCAACCTGGTGTGCGGGACTCACAGTGTGAGATCCTAACATGTGGGCAAATTTGAGGACCCCCACCTTGTAGTCTGTTGCACAAGACACATCCAAATACTTTTGTGCACCAGGGCCGACAGGCTGTCCACCACAGCACCTGCTGGGGCATCCATGATGTCGCAGCCACACATCTCCAATCGAGTCAGCTTGGGGCAGCACTGGATCACACCTGTGTTGCCGCCTGCTGGGCCCGACTGCACATCGCACTGCTCAAGGCAAAGCCCCAACAGGTTTGAACAGGGCAGCTGCTGCACAGCCCATGGAAATTCCCTCAGCTCTAGGCGTGTCAGGTGCTTGCCATAGTGCGGCAGCCAGGCCCAGAAGCCATCTAGCTGCTCTTCCGACTGCATCCAGAATGTGTCCATCTCTGTGACCGCCAGTGCTGCTGCATGGAGCCTTTTGTTCACCAGACAGCAGCTGGTCAGTCGCTGTCTGACAGGAACATGCTGCATGACAAGCTTGAGGACTTCGTCCGGCAGGGACAAAAGGGCCGTCGGGTCGATCTGATCTGGTAGGAGTGCCAACACGTCAGAGAGGGCATCAAATAACGGACTGTAACTTATGTCAAGTGCTTTGCATTCCTGTTTGGCTCGACTGACGGCTACCGGGTCATCGGTCCATTCAAATCGCAAATGACAAGCAGCCACCCCAAATCAATGCACTGCATTGCAGGAAGGTCTGACAGACCGGAGCAGCGGTGATCACAACCTGCGCATTTCCCACCAATATGCTGGGGGCCTAAGAAAAGGTCACCAGTACAGCAGGCTGGGCTGCCGCACCACACTGCCCTTCAAGGCTTGGTGAAGGCCCCCCACCTGCTCCACACCCAGGCTATCATACCATAGTATGGGTGTGGGCTGAAAACATGCAGAGCACTGAAAAACACAACCTTGCCATCCTTGGTCGCAATAATTCAAACAAGAACCAACAGCACCAATCAGCAACAAACAGACAGCACCAAGCTGAGCCTGGGGTGTGACAAGAACAGCAAGCCTTGAAGGGCAAGTGGACTACAGCAGCTGAACTAAAACTCCTCGCCCTGCCAGGCAGGCAATACACCTCACAGCCAGCAAGCACCAGGCAGCTGATTTTGATTCGTCTCAAAACGCCTGCTTGCAAGGCATGTAATCAACAACACCTGGGTGACTGGTGCTGGCAACAGCCACGTCCCTAAGCAACACAACCACAGGACACTCACTCCGCTGTAAGCTCACTGCTTTGCAGACGGGTGCAGCAGCTGCTGCACCTGACCCTGCAGCAGCTGCATCACCTGTGCCTGAGCAGCCAGCTGCCCCTGCAGATCAGCAATCTGGCCCTGCTGGGTGGCCAGCTGTTGCTGCTGGGCCGATACACGCTGCTCAAGCTCAGCAATACACTGCTGCCGGTCTGCTGCTAGGGTCAGTGATGTGGCCTGGTGTGCCAGCTGCTGCGCCAAGCTGCGCGTGGCCTCCCTGTGGCCATCAGGGTCAGCACAGCAGCATTCCAGCAGCTGCAGCCACACGTCAGGAGGGCCGCCGTCCTGCAGCGCATGCAAGGGGTGCAACAACACAGCATCATTGGTTCCCTGTAGTGCAGTGCGGCTGCCAACTCAATTTGTGCTTTGTCCCAACCCATTTTGGCTCAAGCCGCAGGGGTAGCCACTTGGGATCCACCAAACACCCCTGCTTGTTCACCCACAAACTTGCCACATGTTCTTCCCTGACTGCACTCGTCAGCGCAAGGCCCCTGCGCGGCTGCCGATGAAGCCTGCATGGCTGACAAAAGCCTGCAGACTTACATGATAATCGTACCACAAAGTTCTGTGCAGTGTGCGGCACTGCACAAAGGAGCCGTGTGCACCAACCGTAACGCAGCAAGGTGCGTGTGGACTCACCTGCGTGCTCGCCAGCTTTTTCAGCGGGTAGCCCGGGGCACCAGGGAGCCCGCCCTGACCTGTGTAACTCAGCCTGAGCAGGGATAAGGATGTCAGGCTGGTCAGCGGCAGGAAGGATGCCACTGTCAGGTCTCGGCCCAACAGCCAGGCATCGAGGCACTTGAGCTGTGTGATAGCAGCCAAGCCCTTCAAGGAATCCTCAAGGCCTGCCGTTGAACCAGTGCCATACCTCAAGTCCAAGCGTGTTAGGGTTGTGAGCTTGTGCACCTCAGACACATGCAGGCCAGGCTGCAGGAGCATGCCCGCACATTCTTGCAGGTTGGGGCAGCAGCTGACAAGGCTACAAAGGTCCCCAGCACCCCATGCTGAATGTGGGCCTTGCCTGACAAAAGCTAGACCCACCGTCAGCAGAGTGAGGTGCGGCAGTTGCCGCGTGGAAGGGAATACATGTGGCCAGATTCCTGCTGGCAGTGCAGGTTCACATAGCACAAGTTCCACCAGAGTGCTACTGGCTGTGATAGCTGAGTATGCAGCACAAGCTGGGGGCCAAGCATAACCGGTCAACTGCAGGTCAAGCCGCGTCAAGTGCTGCACGGATGCCATGCTGGACAATAACGAGCCAAGCCCTTCAGCAGGACCCTCCACTCCACACTCAAGAATCTGCAGGGCTTGCAGCCGTGCTGGGAGCAAAGACCCTATCCCGCCCTCTACTGGAGACCTCAGCCATAAGGATGTGAGCGATGATGGGAACACCAAACCAGGGCAACTCAAGGGGCCAACTGGAGTCTCAACAGCCAGGAACAGCTGCTGAAGGCCAGTCAGGGCTGCCAGTTGGTACAAGTTATCAACAGACAGGTATTTGACACACAGATGCGTCAGGTGCTCTAGGGACAGCTCCAATCCGGTCATGTGCTGCCCATAGAGGGGCAGCCAGTCCCAAAAGCATTCTGTGCGTTCATCAGAGGCACGGAAGTTTATCCAGGAAGGTTCTAGCTCTGTGACAGCCAGTGCTGCTGCATGGAGCTTTTTGTTCACCAGACAGCAGCTGGTCAGCCGCTCTTTGAGAGGGACAAACTGCATAACAAGCTTGAGGACTTCGTCTGGCAGGGACGAGAGGAAAGACATGATCAGATGTGTTCAGAGCTATGCAAACAGGGAGAGCACAGCAAGAGTAGGCTACTGGGTGTGTGGGCAGAATTGATCTGGATCTGGCTGTTGGGAGTCAGGGAACGCAAGACAAAGTGTTGTTGATGTCGTCCCAAAATTCACATTTCCGACTCAGAGCTTCGGGACTATCGTCGGTGTCATTAGGAAATGACGAGCAATTCAAATAAAACAGTTGCCCAGGTCCGTGCTCTTCCAAGCACCATGCGTTTGTTACCCTGCTGAGCTGAGTTGACATCAGTTGGTGTGGACAGGGTGGTCAGGAGGGGTACCATAGCATCAACTCCAGTTGATCCCAGCCCCCCCCCCCCCCCCCCCCCCCACACACACACAGCACGGTGCACCCCTCCCCCCCATGCCAAACGCGAAGGCTGGATTGTAGAAACCCCGCGTATCACAGAGAAGCAGGTATAAAGATAGGCACTGTATCACCTGGTTCAGCAGCTGCAGCATTTGAGTCATCCTGGTTCACCTGAACTAGTGCTAGTGGCAGTCACACCCCTATCATCAAGCAGCAAGCGCACAAATGTGCAGTGCTGACACTGCTGCAAGTTCAATATATATGAGGCAAGCTTGAGTCAAGGCCAAGTGACCGCACACAAGGACAACCCAACAACACCACGTGGGCTGTGAAACGGTGCTAGGGATGCACAATCGCTGCCTTTACACAACCGCAATACCATGCACCATAATGCACACAGCGCATTTGACAACTCACAAGTGACTTTCGAGTCTGTCAAGTGTGGGTAGGTGCTGCCAAAGACGCGGCAGCCTCCTAACCTTGACGTGCAGACCTTTTGCAGTACTCAACATACCACTGGTATCACAGATAACAAGCAGACCGTACACGTATGCTTCCACATTAGGCCCTGGACGACCGTGCTGCCCGAACAGCGGAAGGCCGCAGGCCAGGCACCACCCGCCTGGCACCTGCCACACCCGCCAGCGCCGAAGATGCGCGGGCCGCTGTCAGCCTGCTGCGGCCGCTGCTGCTGCGAGGCTGGAAGTCATCCTCATCTTCCTCCTCCTCCTGCGCAACATGATCAGACCCTGTCATGTTGCTCTGCTGGTGCGGCTGGGTGTGCGGGTGTGCCTGCCGCTGACGCACCCGCTGCTGCTCCTGGCTTGCACTCTCAGCACCGCTGCCGGTACTGTTTCCTGCCCCCCAGCCAGTTCTGCTGCTGCTGCTGCTGCCAGGTCCTACCCCCTGCCTGGTGCCCCCGCTGGTCCGCTGCCGAGACTGCTGCTGAGGGGGGTTGCCTGCAGTGACGCGCGCCAAGCGTGACATCAGTGGTTGAGGCTCAGGAGAGTCAGCCAGGGTCAGGGCCAGCACATCCAGCTCTTGTGTACCTGCATGCCCCGTCGCTGCCGCTGCTCCTGCGGCCGCTGGTGCTCCTGCAGCTGCCGCATCAGCCGCAGAGCCTGTCGCAGCTGCCTGTCCTGCTCGCTGCTGCCGCTGCAGGCCAGCCGACCCGGCAGTCCTCTGCTGCTGCTGCTGCTGTGATGCTGTGCCCAACTGCGTGCCAGCCTGACCCCCAGCTGGCTCCTCATCATCACTCAACATCAGGATGTTCCTCAGCTCAACATCACGCCTGCTGCCACGGCCGCCCGGGCGGCTGACGCCCCTGCTGCTGCTCACACCTGCCACACTGCTGCCACCGCCGCCTGCTACCTCATCCTCAAGGTCGTCCAACAGCGCTGCCACGTCCAAGCTGCTGCTGCTGCTGAGACCACCACCACCACTGCCACCAGCTGCTGCTGTGGAGGACGCAGGCCGCAACCGCTGGCGGTGGGAGCCTGCTTGCCCTGCTGGTGCTGCTGCATGCCTGGACTGAACCCAGGCCCCCATCCTGCTGCTGCTATGGCTGCCCTGGCCCACTGTCGGCTGGCGCTGCTGTTGCTGTGCAGGGTCAGCAGCTGCCTCCATCAGCAGCCAGTCAGGCTCATCTCTCCAGTCAGGGTCTACACCATGGATGCGGCCAAATGACACGTCTGAGACCCCAGACTGCTGCTGCTGTGGTTGCTGCTGGCGGTGTTGCTGCTGGTGCCTGCTGCTGCGAATGCTGCTGCTGGAGGGCGGGTGCGCCCCGGGCTGCGCCTGTGCCGCCACCTGCTGCTGCTGCAGCTGGTCAAAGCTGCTGAGCAGCATCGCCTCCTGCAGCAGCAGTTCATCATCTGAGGACATGCTGAGGTCGACGTCCAGGCCGCCTCCTGCTGCTCCTGCTGCTGCACGCCCAGAGCGCTGGGGCACTGAGCTTGCATGCCCTGCCAGACGGCGGGAGCTGCGCTGGTTGGCTGCTGCTGCCGCTGCTGCTGAACGGGGAGCAGCGGGCAGTGCAGTGCTGAGGGCAGCAAGGATGTCATCATCGTCTTCGTCTGCAGGAAAGCACAGCAAGACAACACACCAGCAAAACCCTTTACACAGCAACACTTCCTTGCTGCTTGTTTCATGTCAAGCACGGGTGGCGTCCTGGGTACACAGTGTGTACAGTTGTCAGATGCTCTCTTACATTGACCCTGCCCCCCATCCCAAACACACGATCTCAGCCACCTTTGGAGAACCATACGCACCATCAAGCAGGCTGACCTCCTCAATGCCGCCTCCCACCGCTTGCCTCCTCCGCATGCCTGCAACTGGCTGCACCTGCTGCCGCTGCGGCCGAACTGCCTGCTGCTGCTGCTGCTGTGATGAGCGCTGCTGGGAGGAAGAAGCCATGCCATGAAGCATGCTGAGCAGCTCTGTCTCCAGCACGGGCGGCTGCTGCAGCTGCTGGCGGCCACGGGACCTGCTGGCTGCTGCCTGTGACGCAGATGCCATGCTGGAGCCAACAGCGCTGCAGGCCAGGCATGGACATGTGGTAGAAGCAGGGGCGCCAACAGGGGCAACAACGAATGGCAAGGATCAAGCAGAATGATGTGAGCAAGGAATTCATCGCGGCGTTAGGCAAGGCAACAAGCGTGTCGGTGTGCAGCCAGAAAGAAACCTGTCCCAGCAGCGCGCCGGCCCAGTTTCTCGCTCCCAGCTGCCTGTAAGCTCACCGGGGGGCTCGGAAGGGCTGCCTCACTGCCGCAGCGTTCATGTCCATCCTGCCCCGTGTGGCCGCCACTGCATTAGCCATGCGGTACAGGCGGTCCGAGCTGGACCGAGTCACGCTGCCATCACCCCACCCCGCAAACATGCGGTCGCCTGATGGGTGATAGTCCATGTCATCATCATCTTCGTCATCCTGCACAGCTGCCCTGCCCCCCAGCACGGCTGCCTGGCGCCTGCTGGGTCCTGCAGCCGGTTGGCCCCTGCGTGCTGCTGCTGGTGCTGCGGCAGGTGGCTGTGTCTGTCCTGGGGGAGTGGGTGGTGGTGCCTCTGCTGCGTGCTGGGGGAAGAGCAGCTGAATGGTGTTCCACAGCGCCGTGTTGATCTTGGGCTGCCACCCTGGCATGCAAGGAAGATCATAATGCAGGCAAGCATGCAGCAGATGTGGAGTGTGTGGTTGAACACTCTTGGCATCGGCATTGCGTAGCCCGGGGTGGGTGGAGTGTGCATGTGCATGTGCTGAGAGCAACACAGGTTTGCTGCAACTATCTACGCAGCTGCTTTCTTGATCTGTTGGGTGATCAAAGTGGGATACAAAGGTACCCATCAGCACAGCCCCGGCCACAAACAAGAAAGCCCCTGGCACGCCGCTCCCCCAACAAAGGTAGCTGAGGAGACCGTGTGTGCCACTGTGCTGCTGTCGTTCAAGCGGCACTCACTGCTGGGTGGTGGCACAAGCTCCCTGCAATGTGGGCACTGGCGCTTGTGCTGCAGGGCCAAGCGCAGGCAGCTCCTGCAGAAGTTATGGCCTGCACAACAAACACGCATACAAGGCACAAGCACTTTGTAGCTTGGGCTATGCCTGTGAGGTTTCCAAGTACATACAACAAGAAACTGGTGTCATCACACTGCAGTGCAAGACATGCTACATGCGCCAAGATCTGTCAGCTGATGCTGTCTTGCAGCACCACCAGTGCCGCAAATGATGTCAGGAGCCTGTGTGCATCACCCGCAGCCTGAACAGCAGCGTGCTGTGGTGCTGGTGCTGCTTGCGTGAGATTTCATCATGCGCCTGTGACAAGCATGTGTGTAGAGGAAGCAAAAGAGCTTCGAGATAGACCAAACCAAGGCCTGATACAGTGCTGCTGCTCCTCCACACCCACCGCATGGTGTTGCACATGGGCGCACACAAATCTCTAAGCAGATGCCGCAGGACAGCTCATCACGCAGTGCTGAGATGCAGGCAAGCCTGGAAGGTGTGAAGCCAGTTGCTGTTGCCTGCTGTGTCTGCCCTGCAGCTGCTGCCTGCTGGGGCTCGTGAACGCCGCTCCTGTTCTCCTGGTCATGGTCTGAAGCTGCATCAGCTGCTGCCACTGCTCCCATGGTTCGCCGCTGAGTGCGAGGCCTGCAGAAAATGGTTTGATACACACACTATGTCTGGAAGAAAGGAACGTGCTGTCTCCCGCTCTGCAGCTGCTGTGCAGTGGTAAGTGCTTCATCTTGTTGCAGTTGTCAAGCAGCAGTTCATCGCATAAAGCCTCCCCACCTGGCCTGACTGGCTGGCGTGGGGGCTGTCTGCTCCCGCTTGCGTTCTGCAGCGGGTCTGCTGATTGTCACAGCTTGCAGCTGCTGAGCAACAGCGTTAATGGGGTGCTCCTGTAGGACGTCCGCCTCATTTGCTGCCCTGCCACGCCCTGCAGAGCAAGGTTGAGACCAATCTGGTGTATCAACTGCTGTGCATTGCATGACCTGCATTGTGATGATGCCTCGCCGCACCCTGGGGCGTGCAGGGAGATTCCATGAAGGCTTGAGGCTACTGACTAACTCCAGAAAACGCCCATACGATCAGCACTGCCAGGCAGTGCCTGTATCCTTGTTGCCATCAATCACAGCAAGCCAACTGCTTTGAACCAGGCGATACGAGTCAAAGTCAGATAAGCACATATTGTGAGGTTAACATTGCTGCGGGTTGTCTGTCTTGAGGAACAGCGGCGTGAAGAAGGGTGTGGGTGTCGGGTATGGCTTAGCTGTCCGGTTTGAACACAACGGGGGTTGGCCGTGGAAAGAATGCTCTTCAGACAAGCAGAACCACCATTGTTTTCCAAGGACGCCATTCGGGACTTGCTGCAAAGTTGCTTGCCAGCAGATCTCTGCGCCGCTTACGGTCTCGTTCGCCCTCCTCGTCCCTTTCAGTAAGCAGTCATGGGCAAGGACAAGGAGAAGAAGGAGAAGAAGCAGAAGGAGGGGGCTGTGTCAGTCGGAGATGTGCAGGTGCGGTGGCAGCAGTGACACTACTGCTGCAGTGTGGCAGCTGCTGCTGCTGTGTCTGCGGGGGTGGCCGGTCGGTTAGTGTGCGTGTAGTCCACGAAGGCATCCCGCACCGTCAAAGCACGTTCTTGACACCACATAGGTGTCTTGCAGCACTGCCTGGACATGCCAGCAGCAGCTGCGCCAGCCCCTTGCATAGCTGCATGTAGGTGTCAGCACTGATCTGGGCTGATAACAGTATCAAACTGCATTTCATCTCATCCCACAGGCGGTGACAGACTTCCTGATCAAGCCTGACAAGTCAGCACCTGCCTTGGACACCTCAAAGTGGCCACTGCTGCTGAAGAACTATGACAAGCTCAACGTCCGCACAGGTAGGCATGCTGCCCGCAACCTTGGCGGGTGTGACACATGCCTTCTCCAGATCCGTGCTTTGCAACAGCTGTGGGCCCTTAGCCACAGTAGCAGCGGCGTGGGTGGGAGCTGGTGCGGCTAGCACAGCCAGCAGAGGTCCTTACCAGCAGCTGCACCATCAACAGCAACAGAGAAATATCAAGCTCCACAACCCTTTGATTATCGAATCATCATCCACTGAAAGCACCCGCACGCTGCGCAGTCCTCATTGTCCCACTGCATGCTGATGCCCTCTGCCCTTCTGCCTGTGGTGTTCCTGTGTAGGTCACTACACCCCCATCCCAGCCGGCCACACCCCCCTGCGCCGGCCACTGAAGGACTACGTCTCATACGGCTGCATGAACTTGGACAAGCCAGCAAACCCCTCCTCTCACGAGGTGGGTACGGTTTCAGGTTTGACTTTTTGAATCGCAGTTGTGCGGGGCCCAGCCACCAGTGGCTGCTGCAGCAGTGACAGTAGACAGCAGCGCAGTGCATTGTGACAGAAGCCAGGGTAATGGAGGATCTCAAGGGCGACGGCAGTAGTGGACACCCTCAGTCAGGTGTCACAGCAGGCGTCATCACTCTTGAGAAACGCCACCAACGGCAACCGGGCGCTCTCGCTGTGTGGCAGCTAGGCTCGCACGGTGTTGGGACCATGATACCACTGTAACTCACAGCTTCCGCGTGTGACTGTATATCACCTTTCACACACCCCTGCAGGTGGTGGCGTGGATCCGCCGCATGCTGCGTGTGGAGAAGACCGGGCACAGTGGCACCCTGGATCCCAAGGTGACTGGCAACCTCATCGTGTGTGTGGACAGGGCCACCCGCCTGGTCAAGGCACAGCAGAGCGCAGGAAAGGAGTACGTCTGCATCGTGAGGTGAGCAACAGCAGTAGCGATGGCGGGGTACAGCAGAGCACAGCACTGGCAGTAACGCATCACCGCCGAGCGTGAGCATGCGCTGTCAGCACGCAGGCAGGAGCAGCAGGCAGCAGGCAGTATTACTGACCAGTGCTTTCAATGGTTCCGTACGGCGTGTGAGGAACATCCTCAATTGCAAGAGCAGCACTCACTGTCCTCATCATGCCCCTGTGTGTCCGGCTGCTGGCATCTTTGTGCCTTCTGTTATCGGTGCTGCGGCTGTTCAGGTTCCATGGTGCAGTTGAGGGTGGCAAGGAGCGCGTGGCTCGCGCGCTGGAGACGCTCACAGGCGCGCTGTTCCAGCGGCCCCCGCTGATCTCTGCAGTCAAGCGCCAGCTGCGTGTGCGCACCATCTACAAGAGCAAGCTGATTGAGTATGATGAGGAGCACCACTTGGGGGTGTACTGGATCAGCTGTGAGGCCGGCACATACGTCAGGACCATGTGTGTGCACTTGGGCCTGCTGCTGGGCGTGGGAGGACACATGCAGGTGGGTGGAGCAGCCGCGTTGAGGGAGAAAGGTTGATTGTTTCAAGGGGCGAGTTCAGGAGAGCTGCATGCTGGGGGGCTGTTGGGGTGGGGAGGGTGGTGCAGAGGTGATCAGGGTGGTGGGTGGGGTTAGAGCATGGTGACTTGGAGCACCATGCAAAGTCTTATGCTGAGGTGTGATCTGGATGCGGTTGTTTGTGCGGCACTCCCCAGCTGTGGAGGATTGCAGTGTCTCATGCGCGCGGCAGGAAGTGTTGAGCCAGGAGCAGTGGGTGTTACAGGGGGCTTTGGCGCCACGTTCTTGCGCCACGTTGCATGTGACAGCATGTGCAGTTTTTGACTCTGTAAACAGTCTTGGTACTGGCTGGGCTGCATGCATGCATATATACATGCACGCTTGCTGACATCACACGTGTGTGTGTCCTTCCTGCTGCAGGAGCTGCGTCGTGTGCGGTCAGGCATCATGGGTGAGAAGGACAACATGGTGACCATGCACGACGTGCTGGACGCGCAGTGGATGCTGGACAACCTCAAGTGAGCTGCATGTTCTTGCTTCAATTCACCTGCTGCTTCATCAGATAGCACTCCAAACAGCACCCAGTACTCCTGCAGTGGTGGCACAAGTCGCATTCAGGCAGCACCAGCACCAGTTGATGGTGAAGATTCGTACGCATTTGGTGATGGCTTCTGGTCTTGATTCCCGCCTCATGTTGCTTCGTCTTGCCCATAAGCCCTCACTTGCCTCGCCGCTGTTTGCATCTCTCCCCCCCCCCCCTCCCCGCCTTCTGCACCCCCAGGGATGAGTCATACATCCGGCGTGTGGTGATTGCTTGTGGTTTTGAGTCTCCGTCGCGTGTTGCGCTGTCTTGTCCCACAACCCAATTGGCCTCACTGGCCTCACCCCGCTTTGCGTCTGTGCCCCCCCCCTTTTCACCTGCAGGGACGAGTCGTACATCCGGCGTGTGGTGATGCCCCTGGAGCGTCTGCTGACCAGCTTCAAGCGCCTGGTGGTCAAGGACAGCGCAGTCAACGCCATCTGCTACGGAGCAAAGCTCATGATCCCAGGACTCATGAGGTGCGCCGCCTGACTGTTTGAGGGGGGGGGACGAAGCGGGAGGGGGGGGGGACGAATCGGGGGGGGGGAGCAAAGCTGATGATTCCAGGCCACATGAGGTGCGCTTGCATGTTGGTGTGTGTGTGGGGGGGTGTCCTGTGGGGTGTGTGCCTGTGTTTGTGTCTGGAGGTGTGGGATGCTCGCTGCCGCAGGCGCCCAAGGGGTTGGTAGGCAAGCCCACTTTAGGAAGACTAACGGCCAGGGGTCATGAACACCCAGTGGAGAGGTCGTGATTCTGTTGGAGGCTGGTTGGGCGCTAGCCAGGGGCGACGGCGCGTTGGTGTGGCTGCACTGTTCGAAGCAGGCATGGGCTCTTCCTTGTGCCCCTTCCTGTCAAAAGCGGTGCTACAGCATGTTGTGGGTCTTTACTTCTGCAGTCAGTGCCCATCTGGCCGCAGAGTGTCCGATATCCATACATACCATGCAACCACTGCAATGCACAAGACACAAGCATCACCCAGTGCACTTTGACAGCCCCAGCAGCGGTTGGGTAGGGGCGGGGTATTGGTCATTGACAACAGCAGTGCACACAGTGCACGCCTTTGTTTTCACTGTCAGCCCCTGCCAGCCCCCTGCTGTCGTCTTTGTGCTACTCAGAAAAAGAGGGGGAGGGAGTCAGCCATGTGGTTAAATCTGTCATGCAGTAGTTCAAACGTGAAGGGTTTTTTGCCAGCCAAGAGACCGGCAAGCCTCCACTCCTCAATGCTCCACACCATTGTTGTCACTGTCACTAAGTTTGTCCGCTGTCTTGAAAAAGCCATGTGCTGAATTCACTTTCCCCTTGTGCTGCTGCTGTCAACAGGTTTGAGTCAGGCATTGATGTGGAGGATGAGGTGGTGATCATGACCACCAAGGGTGAGGCAGTGGCTGTGGGCATTGCCATGATGAACAGTGCGGGCATGGCCAGCGTGGACCACGGCAGCGTGGCAAAGATCAAGCGAGTCATCATGGAGAGGGACACATACCCACGCAGGTCAGTGGGGTGCACAGGGACACGCACTTGGTGGGGTATATTGGGGGCCAGTGGAGTTTATGGGGGGGGGGATTGCTGGTGGTTGCCTCGGCGGTGCTTGTTCAGTCTGTTGTGTATCTGCTGCCTTCGTATTGGTGTGTTGCTCGCTGTGCAGCATATTTGCCGGGTCTTCTGGCTATCATGCTGTGCTGAGCCTTGTCATGCTGTGCTGTGCTGTGTTGTGTCCAGGTGGGGCCTGGGTCCCTACGCAGCCAAGAAGAAGCAGCTCATTGCAGAGGGCAAGCTGGACAAGTACGGTCGGCCCAATGAGAACACACCAGCAGAGTACCTGCGCTCCCTGCCAGACCTGCAGAAGTCAGCAGCAGCAGCACCAGCAGCAGCAGCGGCGGCGGCGGCGGCTGAGCCGGCAGCAGCAGCAGCAGCGGAAGGCAGCTCGGATGAGGAGATGGCAGATGGTACAGCAAATGGGGAGGCCACGCCAGAGAAGAAGAAGAAGGACAAAAAGGAGAAGAAGGAGAAGGTGGGTTGCGCTGAGGTTGGTGCGGTGTCATTTGATGCAGCAATGCATGTGCTAGGGGAAACAGCAGCAGGGGCACAGCTCACCTCCTCCAGCAGGCTGTGCAAGTCATCTTACTCCATCCCCTTCTGCGGCAGCAGCAGCAGATGCCATATGTGCCTGCTCAGCCTGCACCTTGTCATGTGTCCAACGTGTGTGCCTGGTGCTGCTGTCTTGCAGAAGGAGAAGAAGGACAAATCTGCCAAGAAGGACAAGGTGTGTTGCTGGCCCCCATCTCTGCTTGTGCAGAGCTGTGCTTGGATGGTTCTGTGATGTGTGTCTTTATGTGTCAGGACTGCACGTTGCTTGCCGCCTCTGTGACTTTCAAGTGTGTCAAAGCACCATGCACAATGTACGCTGCTCGACAAGCCATGCAAGCCAACATGGCACGTCTCTTGAACGTCAGTACTGACTCAAGTTTGTGCTGCGCTGTGTTGTGCTGTGTCCTGCAGAGCAAGCGTGAGCGCTCACCAGAGGCGGAGGCAGCAGCACCCAGCACAGAAAAGAAGAAGAAAAAGAAGAAGAAGGACAAGGGAGGCAGCGACAGCGAGTAAAGCAGCAGGAGCAGCTCTTGTAGTGCTGTGAGCTTATGCTGTGGGCATTGCCACCAGCGACAGCGAGTACAGGCAGCTTTTGTCACAGGCTGTGAGCTTACGCAAAGCAGCAGGCAGCTCTTGTGCTGTGAGCATATGCTGTGGGCTGATCCCTCAGCAGCTCCAAAAGGAAGGGAAGTGTTTCCTGAATGAACCTGCAGCTGTTGGGTTGGTTTGGTTATCGCCTGGCTACTGGCTGTGTGCAGAGTGCGGCTGCCTTGTTTGTTGCTGTTTCACGGGGCTTTGTCGCTGCAGCGTGCATGTTGTATCTTTGACTTTTTTTTTTCTCTCTCGGACCCTGCCCGTGCTGCACCAGCTGTCCTTGCTGGGTGTTTGCTTGGGTGCCTTCTGACTGCATGACTGTTGTACATTTAGTGTTTGGTCTCTGCAGCATGCAATTTGGTGCTGCAGGGGTTGTGGCTGTCAATGACAGCTGGTCGCTGGTTACTAGGTTTTGTGTGCTGAACCCATGTCCTCATGAAGCACATGTGTGTTGAAAGCAGAGCAGGTAGGGCTGTCACTGCCAGTGTGTGGACCCAACAGGGACACTGAGTGACGGGTGCCCATGCACAAATTGTTGGTCCTGCCATGTTTGTTATGGCTGGCTTCTCATGGCTGGATGTAAAGGACACCTGCCACACAGTGGGAACGGCTGCTTTGGCTGTTATGTGTGGTTCTGTGGTGCTCCAAGGGCGCCTCGTGCCTTGGGCGGGACAGGCACAAGTTCTGTTCCCGCATGTTGGAAAGGAAACTGATACTGATGAGTTGAGCGTGATGCAAGTCCAAGCTGGTCGGCTGCATGTTGGAAAGGAAACTGATATTGATGAGTTGAGCGTGATGCAAGTCCAAGCTGGTCGGCTGCTGCGCAGCTGGTTACGCAGTGAGGATCTCAATTTATCTTCAGCCAAACCAGCCTTAGCCCTTCTCCTCAAAATGCCTACCTGTTGATTGGGTTCAGGGGCAGTGTAAGGGGCTGGGAGGCAGTCAGTCCAGTTGCAAGCACCTTGCCTGGCTGAGCATGAGAGGGTCAATCATCACCTGGCATGTCTACGCAGCCCAAGCAACGGCAATCGAATTGGTCTCGGGTAAGTCAGCAAACACAACAGTCTGTTGCTGATGGATGTGCCACATCCAGTGCTTGATGGCTGTCCAATTTCACCTGGCAGTTGGACGGTTGGGTACAGTGTGCAGGAGTTGTGCTGTGTCTGACACTTGGAGCGGTTGATAGCAAGCCGTCAACATGTGGCACAACAAGTTACAGGGTGTGCTAGTGTGTATTCTTGCTTGTGCAGCAAGTGGCTAGCTGGCTGCACCCATAAGCTGCAGTCCTCAAACTTTGATCCCTCACGGTGATCAGGTCAATCATGCATGTCTTTGCGCAACAGCGACTGCAGCTGCCGTACGGCAATAAATCTCAAGTTTCTCATCATGTACAGCAACAGTAAGGTCAAACCTGCAGGCTGATGCACACACATATCACAGCACACAGATGCTGTGGCTAGTGAGCAGCACTGCAAAACACTATCACATGTACATGACCAACCACCCAAATCATTCATGTGTGCACACATGAAAGGAGCACTGGTCCCCAATTGGTGGTCTCAACAGTCAAGACTACTTACCATACTGAGAGGGCTCCTGGACAACAGCTAACAGTACCATACTGTCTGTGAGACAGCCAATTCCCTATCATGCTGCCGCACGATTGCGTGCCGACAAAGCTACTATGCACAACATCCATTTCCAACACCATAGCACATGCCATGACGCAAGCATCAGCACAACTTGACAGTGTCAGCACCGCTGTTCAAATCATATGAAAGCCTATGGGCTCCAGCTGCTGCTGCCACTGTTGCCCCCAGAGAAGTTGTAGTTGATGTCAGGGATCAAGTCCAACAGGCCACAGAAGCCAAGCACCATAGAGGTTGCCTCAGCCTTGGAAATAGCCTCTGAAGCACCAGCACCACACCTAGCCTGTGCCATAGCCTTCGCCTCATTCAGTACCAAGCAGCCAGCTGAGTCCTTCGACAGTGCAATGGCATAAGCAGATGCCCAGCTCTGTGCAGTGCTGCCACCCTCACAGAAGGCTGTAGCAGTAGCCTCAGCTACAGCAGCCTTGCTGTCTCCACCCTGGGCGATGGCAGTAGCGATGGCCTCACCATATGCAAGCTTCGTTGAGGCTCCACCACGGCTGATGGCATCTGTGACTGAGCGGGTGAACTGAGGGACATAGGCGCCGCGCTTTGAGACAGCAAAGGCATCCGCCATAGTGCCGGCGAAGGCTTGGGTCTGGCCCTTGCTGACAGCGAGGTCGGCTGACCTGGCAAGCAGGCCTGCAGGATGCAGAGAGCAGCAGCAAGGAGGTAACTGTGAGCAGCTTGTGCGTGTACTGTAGCTCAGTTGTAGGTACTTCCACACGAGGGCGTTTGTGAATGTGTTGGGTGTCTGTGGTGCCTGTATTGGTGGAGTTGTATCTGTCCACCCTCAAACGTAGGGGTTCCAGCTGGCTGCAATAAACCAGTTATGAGGTCATTGCTAGGCAGCCCAGCACAGTCCGCTTGGCAAACAACAGGTTGACAAAGGCAGTCAAGCCAGTCGCAGGCCGGCTCACCTGGAGCGATGTTAGGGTGGCTGACAGTGGTCTGGGCCACTGCCTCAGCAACGGAGGATGAGGAGCCGCCTTCCGTCGCTGCACTGGCCACAGCAGTAGCAGCAGCCTCAGAGTTGCTGTTGAAGGTGTCTGCCAGGCTCTGGGCGTTGGCCTTGGCATTGCCACCCCTCCTCAGGCCCTGGTACAGAGTGCTGGCGGGCCCAGTGGTAGGAGGGGCGATGGTCTGCCTTGGCATGTTGCGCAGGCCCTGGGTGGGGGCTGTCAGGGCGGACAGAGTGCTGATGTCACCCTTGCGGTTCCTGGGGTTCTGCTGGGGCCTAGGCTGGCTGATGGCTTGGCCGCCTGCTTGGCTGGAGCCCTGGTTTGCTGCAGGAGCTGAACCCTGGGGCCACTGGGGGCGGCTGCCCAGCTGGTGGCAGGGTTTACACCAGGGGTACCCCAGTTGCTGCCGGCGCCTGACTGAACCCTGTCGTTGTTGAACCATGAGGGCCGGTTGCCACTGGACCAGTCAGGTGCTTGCAGCAGAGCTCTGCGGCCGAGGCCAGTGTTGGGGCTCTCTGCTGTGACGCCTGTGGCCAGGCAGGAGATTGACAGAAGTAGTGTTCAGTGTTGGTTTTGAACGTATAGGATTATCAGTCAAGCAGTGATTCTGTTGGCTTCTTGAGCAGGAAGGTTCAAGTAAATGATGTCATGTAGCATCGATCACCAGCTGGTCGGCCCCAGCTGCACCCGAGGACTCACCAGTCACGGCCAATAGCAAGATAGCTGCTGCTACTATGCAGCTGAGCCTGAACAATGATGGCATGGTTGCTGCTGTTCGTTGCGAGAGTCACACGCAAAGGGCGAAAGACGCGAAAGCAAGGCAAGAGGTAGGTAGTGCTAAGGATTGGCAAAGCAGGCTTTGTGTGTGCTCTATATACAGGTTGAGATTTATCAAAGGTACCAGGTCTTCCTTATTGAATGTTATGGGATTATCTGGATGGCAGCTTCTGCCAGTACCTCAAGGCCCTGTTGATGCGATGTGCTGCTCGCATGTGTGTATACAAACATATTATGCAGGCATACTGTCATGCAGGTTGTTATATGCAGCACGTCAGCTGTTGCGGACCCACCGGAAGGGGCCCGTCTGCGACTTCAGGTGTCTTTGACATAATCCGTCACAAGGACTCAGCTCCAGTAGAGATCATGCATCCACATTAACGACGACATGCAGAGCACATGGCAACATTATCGGAGGGTCGAAAGGGAGGAGATGCATTCATGACATGCATATGGGTGTTCATGGCATTGCATGTACATGTTCGCACATGCTGGGACACCCTGCTGTTGATCTCGCTGCGTGGCGTCAATCAAAAAATTGTCACTAATCCTGCTGTGCATGCATGCTATGCAGCTTTGCTGCTGTCAAGGGAGCAGGCAGTTGGCTGCGCAGCGAGTCGCATGCGGCAGTCCTGCTGCACCCCTCCCCCCCGGGTGAAATGTTGGTCACAGCAGGACGCACAACTCCTGCAGAAGCAATGGCGCATGTGTGAGCTGCATTTGGTCCCAAGCACACATTGGCGTAGGTTGTGTAGTTGGCATGGGTCTTTGAATGTGTTGCTTTGTGGGGTTGGTGGATAGATGTCTCCAGACTTGCTTATCGCTGCTTTCGAACATGAATGATGCCCGCGCGGCTATTGCTCTGCATCAGAGTCTGGGCGCATGCCATGCTGGCCTGGGTTCAAATCAGGTCAGAACCCCGTGCACGGCGTGTGCATACATACACACACACGATGCCCTTCTAGGGTGGTTTGACATGGGTTGTGCAGGCACGCATGGAGCCATGTGAGGTAAGACTAATAGCAGACAGCCAATGTACAGCCGGTTGGCCAATAGGCTGCAAATTTCATGCAAGGCTGGTCCATATGCGGTAGACAGAAGGTTCTGGCTTCAGCAGGCAGAGTTCAAGACAGGAAGGGCTGCACTTCACGCAATACCTTCCAATACCAGCACTGCCACCAGCAGCCAGTGATGTTGCGCAAGAGGGGGGGGGTGGGCGCACCTCTACGTGCACCCCAGATTTTGGGGCCCACAATGACACAGAATCAGCCAGGTTTTGCAGGCCCTGTTAGTAAGGCACTGGGGAGGCTTCTGCATTGTCTGCTGGTCTGTCAGTATTGGCCAGTGTGAAAGCTCATAGTTCATTGTGTGCACGTAGCACGTGCTATGGCAGTCACTGAGTGTGTCAATGTGTACTTGCACAATACGTACCGCAGGATGGAACTGTCACTGCACTACGCTACATACCCCGATATGTTGGAGTCATTACTAGGTACCTCCAACTTGGATTTGCACTCTCTAAACTGCGCTCACTGCAAGTCCCAGCCCAGGGTTGCCACACCCCAATTGTCAGCAACGGTGCACGTGGAAGAAGCCCTGTGGCCCAAGTTTTACGCTTCTCTTATGATTTATATCAAGTACAACAGCCTGCAAAGGGGCGTTCTTCCCCGTGCTGCAGCCATCAGTGAGGCTGCATCAAATCAGATTGATGCAGCCTCACTGCCCCCGCCCCCTTCTGACTCCCCCCCCGTCCCAGGGGTCACCACCACTGTTGGGGCCTTGAAACACGTGGTGTTGGTACCTGCTGCAATGTTGACATCACCATGCGTGCACTTCGGCAGCCCCAACGTCCAGAAAGCACCTCGGGCAGCACTTGCAGGAGGTCTGTACTGCATTGTGCTAGGCCCTGAGGGTCAGGTGCAGGGGGGGGGGGGGGGCGTTGAGGGTGGTGGTGGTGGTGGGGTGGATGCCACAATGGTGGTGCGGCGCTACTCTTTAGAGTGCAGCCGAGACAGTATCACAGTGTCATCAGACACCAGCAGCCCAGATGCATTTCTTGCGCCCGCTTGGTTTTGCTGGTCCTGAGCATTTGAGCGGCAGTACCAATAGCACGCAGATCACTATACGCAGATCACGATATCATGCCCCACCAAACCCGGCAGGATGTGGTGTCACATCCGCCAGCTCCCAGAGCTGCCTGGGTGCAGGTTGGTGGCATCTGTGGCGCAGGATGATACCAAGGCAGGCCAGCAGGCTGCATGAGCAATGTATGCGTGACGCCCTGAGCATGAAGATGTTTGTTGAGAGCTACATGGTGGCGCTGAGAGACCCCAAACAGCTCAATCATCAAGGTGCACAGAAGTGCTGACAGCTGTGGTGTGGAAGCACCATTTTCCAGCATCTGCGCAGTTGCCCAGCGAGGCGGAAGCACTGGCACAGGCTACAAACTCACAAGCAGCTGCAGAAACAAACTCCTGAACCCATGTACTATGGACCACCAAACCAGCCGCTGGGTCGGACCCATGCCAGCTGGGCATGCGCCCTGCCAACCCAACACTCAAGCATGAAGGAGCAATACGTGCAGCACCCACCTGCTGCTGCAGGTGACATTGTGCCGCCCCTTAGGCTTCCAACATACACACACCACAGTGGCCTTCAAAAGGACACCACAGTTGCCAAGGACACAAACACAACCATTTCATGTGCTCTGCACACGTAGCAGTGGCGCTTCCACAACACATGCAGCTATCTGCTCGAACTGTGCAGCCGCTGTGAGGTGAACAGGCCCGTCGCACAGCACAATTCAGCTGGCACACAGTATTTGGCAAAGGCAACAGCCACCTCCTGCTTCATCGACCCCACACAGACCCTGAAACCTGGCTTGGCGCATGACTTTCACACTGGCTGTGTTCGACAACAGCACACACTCCCAGTAAGGCTCTGCACGCTGCTGCAACAAGCACTGCCCCTGCCACAGACACATGTGCCTACGAGTGCAGACACCCTTTGCAATACCTAAAAGTGTGCCGTTGTTGCGATAACATGCAACAGCAAATTAAGGCTGATCTTGTACATCCAGTAGGAGCGAGCATGCGCCGATGCACGCTGCTGCATAACAAGGGGGATGAGGCCTGCTTGCCGCAGCGCTGCTAGCAGAGCACAGCCCTCAGCTCTGCATCAGAGCAGAGGAGTGAGCACAGCCAGCACTTGTGGCAGGCTGTGGCCTGACTGGCTGCACTGCAGTAATGAGCGCACGCAGCCAGCTCTCAAGAGACAGCCTGTGGCGACACTCAGCAGAGTGCTGCAGGCAAATAACAACCACAAACACGGGCTGCAGGAAAAACAACCACCACAAATACAGGCACAAACGCAAGCACAAGCAGCCAAACCAAGAACTCCAACCACCACACAGCAAAAAAACAACACAAAAACACAGGACCCCGGTGCTGCTGCCGTCGCAACGGGCAGCAGGTCTGCTGCTCTGTTTCCACCGTACACACATCGCAGTCACTCTCAGAAGCCGTTCTCACTGCTGCTGCTGATGCCGCCACCACCACTGCTGCTCCTGCCGCTGCCCCCGGGACTGCTGCCACCACTGCTGCCACCACCGCTGCTGCCGGCCGCACTGCCGCCGCTGGCTGCTGCTGCTGCCGCTGCTGCTTCCTTCAGGTGCTGCATGGCCTCTCCGAGGACCAGGGTTGGCACTACTGCTGCATCCTGCAGTGCGGAGGCTGTGGGGAGGGCACCCCTGACCACAAAGTCACGCAGGAGGTCAGGCACCTGCAGGGCACCAACAGCAAGCATACTGGCCGTTGACTGACGTGCTACAGCTGCCTGACAGATCCATATTTACTATGCCCACCGCAGTGCTATGTAGACGCCCTGTGGGTAGCGATAGCTGCGAAGAAGGGACACAAGTACATCAGTTGCTGCGCGCGGCAGACACACACCCTGCCTTCCCTTCTCACTCCTGCAGTAGCTGCAATGCTGCAGCTGCAGAGCTGACAGTGCTTACCACAACCTGCTGCAGCCAACACTCACAACAGCAGCATTAGCTGCGCACTGCACAGACGCACCCCCTGCCTGCCCTTGTCGCTTTTGCAGTGCAACACCTGCAGTACTGCAACCTCCAAGCTGACATTGCTTACCACAACATGCTGCAGCCATCGCTCCAGAGCCTCGCCCTCCACCCGCTCCTGCTTGGTGAGCAGGGCAGACAGCCCCTCATGGATGCCCTTGTTGGCGCTGATCACACACACGGCTGCAGCCATAGCACCAGCCAGCATCGCCTTGACCTGCAGGATGGAGACAGGACAGCGGAGGCACTTCGGAATCAACAAGCAACAGATCTCCCAGAGCGCAAAGCCGCACATGCAGCACCGACAGACAAGACAACCGAGACATTGGGCTGGCTGTACACAGCAGGCACATCATCCGCCCCAATGACCCACCACCTGTCCATGCAGTCATCAAGATCCAAACTTTGCGGCACCAGCCCGACAGTGCATGCCACACACCTCATACTGATACACACAAGCATCACAGCACCACACTAGCGCAGCAGCCACCAGAGCCGTCAGATGCCTGAATCCCCCCAGATAGTAGTGCCAGCAGCCATCTCAAACAAGTTGCTACATACCTCTGCCTCCACCAGCTGCGCCATAGTGCCGTTGTCGCGCATGAGCCATGCCCCATCATCAGAGCCACCCGCGGCCAGCACGCCCACATTGAGGGGCCCCACAGCAGCAGACAGACCAAACTCGCTCACACTGCGCAGCGCTAGGTCTGTGGCTCGCCGGATGTCATCGACAGCACCTATAAGGGTTACAGGACAGAGAATTTCAAGGGTCAAGCATGGCGGTGGTTGGCCACGCGCCACGGGGCACAAGGCATCTTGTGTGGGGGCGTAAATGACTGACTTTCTGGTTTTCAGCGATGCACATACCTGCTGACTGTGCACAGGACACATCCACAAACCTCTCATTGCACAGTCTCGGCATGTCCAACAAGTCAACCAAATGCAGTACGTGCATGTGTGTGAGAAGATCCCAACCTTGAAAAAACCCGCCCCTTGCCATCTTTGCGCTCACCTGTCGACACCGATGCGCACGTGAGCTGCTCAGCTGCACGGCCTCCCATGAGCATCGCCAGCTGCCCCCGTATCTCGCTGTCAAACATGAGGGCCCTGTCCTCTGTGTTTGGAGGAATATATGTGAAGCCCAGGGCCCCACCGGTGCGTGGGATGATAGACAGCTTCTGGACGCTGGCTGAGCCTGGCAGTAGCCGAGCAACTGCCGTGCTGACGAGCGCGTGGCCGACCTGGAGGCAGGGTGTGCACACGTCCAGCCAATATCAGCACTTGTGAGAGACCGACAGAGCTGTGACCCTGCAGACCAAGCCGAAGTACACATGCAAGCCAACATTTCCGCAACACAGCACCTGTAGATGGCCTCCAACAACTGATGAACACACGGCTGTCATGGACCAGCATAAACATCCCAGCTGTAAGAACATGCACACACAAGCTTACAGTATTTGCCTGGTGCTCACCTCATGCCTTGCCACTACCTCCTTCTCCAAACCTTGCAGTATGCTGCGCTTCTTCTCAATGCCGGCCACACTGCGCAGCACTGCCTGGCTGAACTCCTCACGCCCCACAAGCGCCTTGTTGGTGCGGCCAGCCAGCAACGCAGCCTGCAGCGACCAGCACAGACACCACAACAGCACATCAAAGGCACCACAGTCAGCCTCGCGGCGGAGAGGATGGCAAATGCCACAGCAGCATTAAGTCCTTAGACAGGCAGCTGCCATCAAGGACGCGGCCGGTAGGACGAGTAGGACGAGGAACACACTGCGTGTCCAGCGAAAGGCCCAGTCTCTCTGTAGTGAACCACACACCGACGCACACAAGAGCACTTGTGACCTGCATGCCCCTACACATCGTGCATCCAACTGCTTCCAGTATCCGACCGTCTTTGACAATAAGCAGGCTATCCACATGTACTTCCATGTGTCCAACACAGGTGCATGCAGTACACATGTACGGTATGTGTCCAACACAGGCGCGCACCTCGTTGACAAGGTTGGCCAGGTCAGCTCCTGTGAAGCCCATGGTCATGGCAGCAATCTCATCAATATGCACATCAGCAGCCAGCGGCAGGCCCCTGCGGCTGAGGTGCACACCCAGGATCTGCAGGCCACAGCACAGCACATGGCAGGACACCAAGAAAAACACCACCTGTCAGCTGAGGAGCGCTGTGCACACAGCTGCAGGGACTGCATACCATGCACGTTCGTACAAGCAGCCAGCCTGGTTGATTTGCAAGGACGCGCTTCAACAAGGAGGTCAAGTGCAGGAATCTTGCACAACACGCAGGATCGCAACATGTGAGTGCTGGCTCTATATCGCTCTTCCTGCACAACTGTAACAGCTGTAACAACATTTGGCGTCAACAAATGCATAATGCTGCTCCCAGAGCACGTACCTGCTTCCTGCCGACCTTGTCTGGTCGCTCCACTGCCACACGCCTGTCAAAGCGCCCTGGACGCAGCAGCGCCTGGTCCAGCACATCTGGCCTGTTGGTGGCCGCTATGCAGATGACAACATTGTCCTGCATATCAGCACGTATCAGCACACAGCGGTCAGGATAGGCAGAGGGAACAAAGTGCGAAAGGGGTAGAAGGTGGGAAGGGAGAGCATGGAGGCGGGCTGGTGTGAAAGCAATGGGTTTGGCTGTGAAAGGATGACGTGTCACCTTCACAACCCTACTCCCGCCAAGCTGTGAAAGGTCCTGAGTAAGCGGACCCCTGCATCTTGGCACGTGCGACAGGTGCACGACACCTATCACAAATGTGAGTCATGTTGGATGCCACTTTCAGCTGTGCAGCACAGCACAGCACACACAACACGGCTGCTGGCCCCGGTCCAGGCCCCTGATGCCACAGTAAAGCACGGTACAGTACGAAAACATAGACAGTCCTGAACACCAAGGGGAGCTAGGCATTCACATGCTGTGTTGGCAACTTGCATTCCCCGGCCTGTCAGCTCCTCACCTTGTCACTGTCGAAGCCGTCCAGCTCTGTCAGCAGCTGGTTGAGTGTCTGCTCCCGCTCGTCGTTTCCCACGCTGCGCAGCCGCATATCGCGCCCCTTGGCCACTGACACAGCAAAGATGGGGGCAGGCAGCGTGTGTTCAGGTCAGCGAGGCAGATACAGTACAGTACAGCAAAGGACAGTTGCGGTACTAGAAGAGTTTCATGAAAAGAGTCCCACAGCCAACACCTAGCCAGTGTATTCAAGCTCATGACAACATGACAATCACAACACTTAGACTCACTAAAACAAGGTGCGATGAATACTGCGGGGCGAGCTTGGCAGCAACACATGCACTAGACCCCCTGGAAAGCAGCCACAAGAAAGATTTGAGACCCTGTGCATTGAACGTTCGAGCCCTCAAACCAACCACACCCACCTGCATCAATCTCGTCAATGAAGACGATGGCAGGTGCCTCCTTGCGCGCGTTGGCAAACAGTTCGCGCACCCGCATGGCTCCCATGCCCACGTACAACTCGACGAATTCACTGGCGGAGATGGAGAAAAATGGCACGTCTGCCTCACCTGCCTCAGCAAAACAGTACATAAGAATAGGGCCATATGTTGTTGCACAGAATGCAAAAGCTAGGCCGGAACACGGGTGTATCTAGCAGGACAACTAGGAATGAAAACTGCAAGGCAACCTTCACAACTGCACACTGGGACCTTGTCCTTGTCACCGTGCAGTGCAGCTCTATAACACTGACCTGCCACCGCACGCGCCAGCAGCGTTTTGCCTGTTCCAGGCGGTCCCACCAGCAGTACCCCACTTGGCGGCCGAGCCCCAAGCTTGCTGAACTTGTCAGGTGCCCGCAGGTACTCCTGCAGTCATACAGTCAGCATGCCAGCAACATACACGTCAAGAAGATGCGACTGCACAGCGAATGTGATAAAGGTTGATGGCAAGCCAAGCGCAGGTGCAATGCAGCTGAGGCGGCGGAGCACCAAGCTTGCTGAGCTTGTCAGGTGCCCGCAAGTTCTCCTGCAGTCATGCCGCACAGGCCAGCACGCAGCATAACAGGCCAGCAATACACGAGGGAGACATGACTGCCACTGGCAGCGCATGTGAGAACACTTGGTGGCAAGCCGAACGCCGGTGCGATGCAGCTGAGAAATGCATCCAGGCGACAAGGCATGGTGGCATGGCCTGCCGGCTGTGCGCATGCATGGATGCATGACCACATCACTGTGTTCACAGCATATGACATGCGCACAACCGGCAGGTCATGCCCTCATGCCATGCTGCCGAGATGCCACCCGCCATCTGCAAGTGTCTTTGACACCAGCAAGAAACAAAGCAAACAGCAGCCCCTACGTTTTGCCATCCACCAGCTGCCTCCAAAAAACCTCGCTAACAAAATCAGTTACCCGTTGCTTGAGCCTCAGCCAGTCCTGCAGCACCCACCACGATCTCCTGCAGCTCCTCCTTCGCCTCGTCCACACCTGCCACATCAGCAAATGTGACCAGCGTGCTGCTGTTCTCGCCGCTCTTGTTGTGCTTGCGCCCCGCCAGAGGGCCGCGCGTGGGCAGCCGCAGCGGCAGCCGGTTGAACGCAGCCAGCAGCAGCGCAGCGTACAGCGCATACACCTGGGGAAACATGTGGTAGATGTGCGACACGTTGGCGTTGATTGTCGAGGAAGCCACAAGGGTGGATATTGTACAGTAAAGTACAGTATAGTACAGTACAGCAGAGTACACTACAGTAAGACATACTTTGGGTGCAGGAGTTTTTGATTGACCGCAGGGGTCCTTACCAGCAGGAGCCCCATCATGTCCTAATGTACTCTGGTGGGGCATATATTTACAAGCTGCTATCCAATACTCCTTTTCCCATGTCCAAGCCAAAGCAGTCCCCGCCCAGCACGGTTCCCGCTGGTCTTCTGCTTGCTGCGTCCTTGGCGGCGGCAAAAGACCAGCGGAAACCGTGCTGGGTGGGGACTGTTTTGGCTCAACCATTGGGAAGGGAATATTGGCACAACGTGTGCAGACTTGATGGCGTCATTCAGCACCAGTACCCCTGCACCCCTCACCCCTGCCCGCTCACCATAACAGTGAGCAGCTTGCTGCTGCGCTTGTCCACTGCTGAGAAGGCAACACTGTTCTTCTCCATGGTGCTGTATGGCAGGCTGTAGTCTGCTGGCCGAACGGTGGCAAACACCACCTTCTGCACCTTGCTACCCTCTGCAGGCTCTGCGTGTGTTGTGGGCATTGGGGGAAAGTGGGGGAGCATCATAGGCAGTGAGTACACAAGACAACCTGTCCAACACATCAAAAGCGCACGGTGGCAAACACCACCTTCTGCACCTTGCTACCCTCTGCAGGCTCCGCATTGGTTGTGGCATGGGGGGAGAGAGGGTGAGCATTGTAGGCACTGAGTAAGCAAGTAAACTTTACTGGTGTCCCACACGGTGTCCGGTGACACGGTGTCCCAAACATCGCAAGCACAAGGTGGCAAACAACACCTTCTGCACCTTGCTGCCCTGTGCAGGCTCTGCATGTATTACAGGGTGGTGGAAGAGAGAGGGCGAGGGCAGCGGTGGCAGTGAAGGAGCAAGTGAGCGTGTCCATCATAACAGGTTGAACAACTACTACCAGTAGCAACTACTTTGTCGACAACTGTGTGTTGCTACTGTGGTGGGTTTCATTATGCCGCCAATCAGGTTGTGGCATGCATATGACTGAGGAGCCCTGCCTGCAACGTGGATGTTGCAACTCCCTATTATGGCACGGAAACTGTGCAATGCCAAAGCTCACTCCAGGCCCAACCCTACGCGCATTTGCGTTCCTGCATTCAAGCTCCAGCTGTGCATCATGCAACCACTCCGCACAGACCATCCCAGCAGCATTGTGCATGGTAAGTTCCAGGACCCTGCCCTCCCTCCTCGTCACTGCCCCACCCACCCACCCACCCCCCGCCCGCCCGCACACCCACGCACCTGGGAGTGTGATGCTGCCTGGCTTGAGGCTGAAGCTGACATGCAGCCCATCAACCGACACCGTGCTGACGTCATCGTGCCGCACCCGCCGCACAAACTCGCTGAAGGGCACACTCATCACCAGCGTCTCGCTCTCTCCGAGCCCCAGCCGGCCCCCCAGGGGCCATAGCCGCATCAGAAAGAACAGCATGAGCAGGTTGAACACCAGCCGCAGCGGCTGCTGGGCCTTGTTGTTGTTCTTTTTTGAGCCCCTGCTGTTTCCCTTGTTGAACCACGCAAATGGCTTCCAGCTGCTGCTGTTGTTTGTGGGCTGGGGACGGGGCGCAGGGGGCGGGGTCACCTGCTGCGGTGGGCTGCTGCTGGTTGTGGTGCTGCCATGCCTGCTGCTGCTGCCTTGCTCCGCATCGTCGCTGCTTGCGTTGCTGCTGCTTTTGGCGCTGCCTAAGCTGCCGCTGCCACCTCCGCTGCTGCTGGGACCAGTGGCGCCTGTGCTGCTGCTGTCGCTTGCTGCTCTGCACACATGACTCAACCTTTGGCGCTGTAGCAAGTGCGCAGGGCAGCGCCTGAGCGGCTGCCCCGGTTGTGGAGATCTGTGCTGAGCTGTAAGCTGTACCCCAGCAACCTGCTGCTGCACCAGCGGCTGCTGCAGCGGCTGATCTGCACCATGTCCCTGCTGATGATGCAGGCATGCTTGCTGGGGGTGGGGCCAAGAAGAGGAAGCAGCTGCTGAAGCTGCTGCCCTGCATCGTGTCCGCCCATGCACAAGGCTTCTGACACCAGCTGCTGCTAGGAAAGGTGCAGGGTGCCTGCAACCCAAGTGATGGTGTGGTTGGGGCCCTACCGCAACTGCCATGGCCATGTGGTGGCCTGGCTGCCTATCTGCTGGGGAGGAGTGCCTTTTGGTTTGTTTCAACGCCTGGCTGCTGTGTCTAGGCGAGCATGCAAGCAGTGGTCACACCAACACAACGCCCCGATGGTGGTAGAGACAGTGACAGTCTGGCCTAGGTGGAGGTACTGCCTGGCACTCCTGCTGCTGCTCACGCGTATAGCTTGGTAAACACTCTGCAAATTGATCAGGCTACGGTGCAGGAATAGCCACAGTGGACAGCTTTGATATGCCAGGAAGCAGAGTGAAATTTGTCTGCACTTTTGAGTGGGTTTGGTTTGCCGGTTTGCCTCAACCGCTGTCAACCTTGGGAAGCCGTGTCTGAATGGCACGCTGTGGTTGATGCCGAGGCCGATCGAGTGCCTCTCTCATTCCAGCTCATTCTGACAACAGTAACTGCCTTCCAAACAGCCTTCCTCCACTATTCATGTAGGGTGCCTATACAAGCTACCAACGTGATGTTGGTGTTGGTATCCACAGCTTTCCCTCAAACGTGCTCCCCCATCATCAGCTTCCCCTTCTACCGAGCAGCAACGTTTTGGTGTTGTCGCCCGGATTTGCCCCAGTAACAGCCTCGACGCTCTCGGAGACTTTACTTGGTTTTAAGGTGCGCAGACGACGTGTTCAGAGCACCAGTCAAATGCCGGATGGTTGAGTTCCATCTACCGGGTGGTTGAGTTCCATCTACTGCTCCACATGTCATCCATCCTCTGACCCGTTCACATGGGCCTGGTGGCATGCTGGAGCTGCGTGCACGCACTATTCAGGTTCATATTATGTTGATAAGCCAGCAGGGCTGCCATGAGTCCAGCAAGTGTTGCAGTTGCTGCCAACAACCACCTCTGAAGGTGCTCTTTCCTCCCTTCCTGCGCATGTGTGCTGGTGCAGGCCGTCAGTAGTCACCAGCAACGATGCTGGACTACTTTGCGATTTTCCACAAGGGCGGTGCCCTGCTTTGGACCCTGCAGTTCACCACAGCGCTCAAGCACAACCCTTTGGAGGCGCTGAACGCCCTGATTAGGACATGCCTGCTCGAGGAGCGTTCCGGCGAGAGCGTCTACCATTTCACACCTAGATCCGGAGCAGCCCAGTCTGTCAAGTGGGCTTTCCACAATGTGAGTTGATGCCGACATGGTGTACTTCGTGTGTCTGTCAGGTAGTGCCTATTGGGGAGTTTGCTTGCATCTCAACTCACAACTCTTCAGGGCTCCCCACCACCGCCTGATATTCACTTGAATTGACCAGCACCAGTGCAACACTTCTGGACAGAGCCAACGCTTCTTGAACGCAGGCACCCGCCCTTTGCTTGCTGTGCTGCCCCCCATGCATGTGGTCCTTGCACAGCGTGGGCAGGTTTTTGTAGCCGCTTCCAGTCATGCAGCTAAGACAGGCTGCTGTGCTGCCACCTCCCCCTCTGGTCACCGCAGGGTCTGGGCCTGGTGTTTGTGGCTGTGTACCAGAAGACGCTGTCTCTCATGTATGTCGACGAGCTGCTGGCCCTCGTGCGCGACGCCTTCACAGACGGCTACTCCCCCAGCAGCTACAACTACGAGGCCTTTGGCAGCAAGTTCAACAAGATACTGAGAGACTGCGAGGCTCGAGCAGACGCGGCTCGCCGCAACGCAGCCGTGCAGCAGGTAATTGAAAGAGGCGGGAAAGCTGGGTGGGTACTTGACGTCGGTGCAGGAACTTATGCTGACGCCATATGTGCCGCAAGTGGCCGCACCAGGGGCATGGTGCTGCAGGGGGCAGCCACGACGGCATGTCGTCTGTTCAAATCATCACAGTGTTGCTAGTGCTGGTAGCTAGGGTGCTCGAGGGAAGGGTCAGACGAAGGTTGTCGCTGCTAGCTTCACGCCGGCGCTGCCAGCAGACCATGACTCACCTCAGCCTCTTGCTGCGTGTGCCTCTGTGCCTGTGTCTGCAGGCTTTACCCAAGGCAGCCGGCACAGCAGCCACAGCAGCAGCAGCAGCCAGCCGGGGCGCTGGGCAAGCAGGCGGCAAGACAGCAAAGTCGGGCGGGGCCCAGGGCTCCTCAGACGACAGCAGCAGCGACGCGGACGATGCCATCCCAGCAGCGGCGGCCAACGGGGGTGGGGCCAGCAGCACGGGGGACAGCAGCAGCGGGGAGGAGGGTGGGCAGGGGGGTGGCTTTGACCTGGCGAAGCTCAAGGCCAAGAGCGGGAAGAGGCGCACAGCTGGGGCGACACTGGATGCGTCCAAGGGCAAGCCGGCGGTGCCAGCAGCAGCAAGCAAGAAAAAGATGGTGGGTTGCTGCTGGCGGTGGTGGTGGTGGAGTACTGGGACTCATTGCCGAGTTGCAGGATTTGGGGGCCTGATTTGTGCAGTGATGCTGACTCTGGGGATGCAGGAAGGGGCTGCAGGTGTTGCTGGGCTGCTCACTGTGGTGTTGCCTGTTGGACAATGCTAGCCGCGAGCAAACACCCAATGATTGGGGTAGCGCCAGCTGGAGTCGTGCAGTGTCAGACGCTGCTTACCTGCTAGCCATCCCCAAACGCCCATCCCCACCACACACATGCAGGGTACCTGGACGGGGCATGGGGGGACACCCAAGAAGGTCCCAAGAAGGAACCAAAAAAAAACCAAGAAGGATGTGCGACGCTGTTTTCTCGCACACACCAACTGCAGATCTGTTCCAGCCCAAAATCTGTGCCTCCTGTTCGCACACCCACCCAACAGACAACACTGAATCAATGTTTGTGCACTACTGCTTGTGCACTGCTGCTTGTGTAATAATGACATGCGGCCGCACTTGGGGAGGCATGGGCACACACAAGGAGGAGGTGTGACTCCGTTTCCTCTCTCACACACCAACCGAAGATGTGTTCTCCGGTTGGTGTGTGAGAGGAGATGGGGTCATACTTCCTCAGTGCGTGTCCCCATGCCTCCCCACGTGCAGCCCTGCATGTTACACAAGCAGCAGTGCATGGGCATCAAGGAAGAGCTTTGAGCCCAGAGTTTGTGCCTTCTGCCTGCACACCCACCCAGTACAACCCACAACACTCCGAGTGTTGTCCATTGATGTTCCTGCACTGCGGCATGTGTAATATTGACACGCAGGGCCGCACCTGGGGAGGCATGGGCACACGCAAGGATGTTGACCCCGTCTTGCCACACACACCAACCGCAAATGCGCTCGGTCCATGCCCCCCTGTCCGCACACTACACCACACAATCAACAACACTCCGTTGACGTTCGTGCATCGCGGCTTGTGTGCATTGCTGCTTGTGTGATGACGTGCAGGGCCGCACCTGGGGAGGCATGGGCACACGCAAGGAGGAGGGTCGCATCGACTACAGCGAGGGTGCCCCACCACCAGCCAGTGCCTTTGCCAACGGGGTTGCTGAGGCGCTGGGTGCCTCACGCATGGATGATGAGGACGAGGGAGACTGGGACAGCGATGAGGAGGAGCAGGCAGAGCTGGCAGCAGCAGAGGCAGCCAAGGGCAAGGTGGGCGGTTTCAGGGCATTGACGACTGCAATTTGAAAGATGGTTATGTGGCTGGGGCATGTGAAATTCACAGCATAGTAGCAGAACAGACGGAGGGGGGGGGGCTGCTGATTGCTGGGTGGCTCGCCAACGAACGATGAGGACGAGGGTGACTGGGACAGCGATGAGGAGGAGCAGGCGGAGCTGGCAGCAGCGGCAGCAGAGGCAGCAAAGGGCAAGGTGTGTTGGGTTGTGAGGAGGGGTGTGTGTGGTGATGATGCCTTCAACCTTTCAAGCAGGGGGTTGGTTACTGCAGTCGGGAGCAGGTAAAGAGGGGTAAGTGGGTGGCGCACGGTATAGTTACATGATAGCGGCAGAATCAGGGGGGGGGGGCTGCTGAGGCGTTGGGTGCGTCACGCATGGACGATGAGGATGAGGGAGACTGGGACAGCGATGAGGAGGAGCAGGCAGAGCTGGCGGCAGCAGAGGCAGCCAAGGGCAAGGTGTGTGGTGCTGCTGGTGTTTGTCAGGAGGGGAGCATGGTTGTGAGGGGTTGCAGGTGTTCTTCAGACAGTTTGTGCAGGGTTGGGGACAGCAGCAACAGATTGCCTCGTCGATCTGCTGGCAGCCAAGGGCAAGGTGTGTGGTGCTGTGAGGGGCACTGCATGTGGTGGTGATTGTTTTTGAGCTAGGGGTGCTGCCACAGTGCTCTGGAGCAGGCTGGTGGGCCGTGGCAATGGCTTAGGCAGCCAAGAGTTGGCATCAGTTTGATGTGCTGGTAATGGTTGTTGGAAGAAGCGGTGTGGCAGCAGCAACAGCTGTAGATGCGTTCAGGGGGAACGTTTGTTGTTGTTCAGGCAGCAATTGTTGTGATCTCAATGAGATGCTTGACATTATACTCTGCTGTGCAGTCTCAACATCTTGTGTCCTGCCCTGTCCTGCCCTCGTTCCTGCAGGCCAACGGCTCTGCCCCCAAGGCGCGTGGTGTGCTGGGCAGCTTTGTGTCCAACCTGGCCCTGCGCGTGGTGGGCAGCTCAGCACTGACGGCAGACGACCTGGCTCCAGCACTGGCCGACATGAAGGTAGGCCAGCGCCTTGGGCACCTGCACCTGAAAGGGCGGGGGGGGGGGGGTGAAGGAGGGTGAGGGGTTGCTGGCGGGGGGGGGGGGGGGCAGTGCACTGCACCGGCACGACAGCGCTCGTAGGTCAACACCACAGTCTAACCCTTGCAAAGTCACCAGTGCAGCGTGACCACCTCACACTGCCGCGGACATGAAGGTAGGCCAGTGCCCGTAGCTGGGCCTTTGGGTATTACATCACCCACGGCCCTATCATGCAGAAATCTCTTTGGTGCTTGGCATGCGTACTCTACAGCACCCCGTGAAACATCGGAGACCGCACCCAGTCTGCACCAGCAGCGGCGGTGTCGCGTTTTGGGAAGATGATCAAGAAGTCGTCTAATCAGTTGATGCCTTCTCGTTCATTCTCCCAGATCGCGACACCGCCGCTGCTGGTGCAGACTGGGTTCGGTCACTAGGGAAGGACCCTGCAACCGTGCTGGGCCAACCACGAGGGAGGTGGGGGAGGGTACATGCAGCCTGGTGGGACACGGGCATGCTGGGGTGCACGCAAATGTGCCACAAAAACCGTAGCCACTCTGGTAAACACGTAAGGACTGTTGTTCCACCATATGTGGGACAACAGTCCTTACGTGTTCACCAAAGTGGCTATGGTTTTCAAGGCACTTTTGCGTGCATCCCAGCAAGGGTCAATTGACAGGCAATTGATGCTGTAATACCTGCCTGCAAACTCAAATGAGAAATACTTTAGAGAGTCTGCATGCAGAGGCACCTGGTAGAAGCCATCAGCCATATGAGCGTTCAAAGCAAAGGCACCCTGAAGATCATAGCGCTGCAGAACTCCAGGGTTTCAAACCTGCACTTGTAAGCTTTGTCAAATTTGTTGAAGTGTGACAGGTTCAGCACAAGGCACCATGAAGGGGCCTTTGGCACGCATTGCATACAAGCAGTAATCAGGCTTTGAAGACAGCTCAGACATGATGTTTGACTTGGTTCGAATTGCTGGTCTCAGCGCGCGGCACCCCTAGCCACAGTCGCTCGGCCCCACCAGTGCAGTGTGGTTCTTCCACCAGTCCTCCTCCTCCTGGGTGCTCCATACTTTCCCTACCAGTCCCACCCTCTTGTTGAGTGCTGGCTGTAGCTATAAGGGCAGCATGGGTGTCGCATTGACACAGGATGGTGGCATGCTGGCACGGTCAATGCTGCACATGTCCAACTGATCTGATCTGATCTGGATCAAAATGTGCTGTGCTGTGCTGCTGCAGCGCAAGCTGATGGAGCGCAACGTGGCCGAGGAGATTGCTGGCAAGGTGGTGGACAGCGTGGCTCAGTCTCTGGAGGGGCAGAAGCTCAGCAGCTTCACAGGTACATACGTGTGCAGGGGCGATGACGACGTTCTGCTATGCATTCTGCAGTATGTGTGGGTATGTGTGTGTGTTTAGTCGTTGACGCTTTGTGGGGGGACTGTGTGAACTACCAAAACATCACGAAGATAATGATGTCCTCAATCCCTACCGTGCTGTCCCTGTTTTGCGGTTATCGCGTGCACACCATTGCGTCGTGCAGGTGTGCTTCAGTGTGTCCGGCGTGCGTTGACACTGTGTGGCAACGACTACCGTAACACCACACAGAGAGTAATAAGCGCTCAATGCCTGCTGTGCTGTGTCTGTCTTGCGCTCATTGCCTCTTGCAGGTGTGGCTCAGTTTGTGCGTGGTGCGTTTGAGGACTCCATCAGCGGCATCCTGAACAAGCGCCAGGTGGATGTGCTGCACGACATCAAGCGCAAGCGCGCCAAGGGTGCGTGAACAAGCCGCATGAGGGCGCCTCGGCGTTTCTGATGCTCCACGACTTGCCTCTAGATAGATAAAGCCGTGCGTTTGTCAAACTTTGGTGTTTAGGAGTGCATGTATCTTGCTCTGGGGATGCACTTGCTTCACCCTGGGTATATCCATGACAGACACTTTGAAAATGACCTCGTGGTTGTGTATGCGCTGCAGGCCAGCCCTACGTGATCGTGTTCTGTGGTGTGAACGGCGTGGGCAAGTCCACTAACCTGGCGAAGATTGCCTACTGGCTGGGCAGCCAGGGCCTGAAGGTGCAGCTGGCAGCCTGTGACACATTCAGGGCGGGAGCGGTGGAGCAGCTCAAGACACACGCAGCAAAGCTGGGAGGGGTGAGTGGACAGGGGCCGGCTGGTTGGAGCGGTGGCAGAGATATTGTGTACACGCACTGTTTGGAAACAGTGTCTCTTTGCAGTCAGCTGACATATGAACTGGGAGGGTGTGGCCAGCTGGCTATGTGCACACGCATGCAGTGGTTGCTCACATCTGCGACCCTTATTGTGTGTGTAAAGCATGTATTCGTGTCCGTGGGTGGTGTGTGATTACAATGACAAAGTGACACCCCTGCATGCCCCCGCCTGTCCTCACCTGTGATGTGTGTTGGCTGTCCACTCCCTCCCTCCCCTGTATCCCTACATCATCGCCCGCCAGGTGCCCCTGTATGAGCGTGGCTATGAGAAGGACCCTGCCAAGGTTGCCAACGAGGCCATCAAGGTCGCACAGCGGGACGGCCGCGACGTGGTGCTCGTGGACACAGCAGGACGCATGCAGGTGGGTGCAACCTGCTGTTTGGTATGCTAATGGGTGCTGCTGCCGCCCTGCGTGCAGCCGCCGCAGAAGTAGTTGAGTGGTTGTGGTTGTGATCGCAGTGTATCAGTGCCATGGTGAGCTGGTTCCTGCTGACAAGTGTGTACGCACGGTATGCTCTTTGCTGTGCACCACAATCCAGCGTGCTTTTGGTGTGCATACGTGGAGTGTGTGTGCGTGCGTGCAGGACAACGAGCCGCTGATGCGTGCGCTGAGCAACCTGATTGCGGTGAACGAGCCCGACCTGGTGCTGTTTGTGGGTGAGGCGCTGGTGGGCAATGACGCAGTGGACCAGCTGGTCAAGTTCAACAGGAGCCTCGCTGACCTGGCACCCAACGCAGCCATGAGTGAGTCGGGGGGGGGGGTGGATTGATTTACTTGAAGGTTGTAAAATCCCGCTCAACAACCAACCCTTGACAGTTCGGGTATGTCTCCCAACCTTTCTGATGTGTAGGAGCGTGGCAAGAGGGGGGGATTGCAGCAAGTCCAGTTTGTCTGAGCCACGGCAGCGATTGGCCAGGTTCCGCAACTTGATTGGAGGCGTTGTGGTCGTACCTATTCAGTGATTAATCGACCAACTGCCTTGCCGTTGTTTTTTGCAGGCGGAGGCAGTCGTCAGATCATTGACGGCATTGTGCTCACCAAGTTTGACACCATCGACGACAAGGTTGGTGCAGCGCTGAGCATGGTGTATGCCAGCGGCGCCCCTGTGATGTTTGTGGGCTGCGGCCAGACCTACGTGGACCTCAAGCGCCTCAATGTGCGCAGCGTAGTGAAGAGCCTGCTCAGTTAGAGGGTGAGATCTTGCTGGAGCAGCAGCGGCAAAGGCGGCGCTTGTTTGCTTCGTTGGTGTTGCCTGTGAATGGCTTGCTGCAGCGTGGTGGCGGGCATTCAAGCAGGCGTGGTGAAGAGCCTGCTCAGTTAGAGGGTTGGATGTTGCTGGAGCAGCAGCAGCAGCGGTGATGCTTGTGGATTGAGTTGTGTTTCAGTCCTACTTGGACCTCAAGCGCCTCAATGTGCGCAGCGTGGTGTAGAGCCTGCTGAGTTAAGAGGGTGGGATGTTGCTGGAGCAGCAGCGGCAGTGGAGTTACTTTGCTTTGTTGGTGGTGCTTGTGGATCGAGTTGTGTTTCAGACCTACGTGGACCTCAAGCGCCTCAATGTGCGCAGCGTGGTGAAGAGCCTGCTGAGCTAGAGGGGGGGGCTTGTTGCTGGAGCAGCTGCAGCAGTGGCAGTGGAGCTACTTTGCTTTGTTGGTGGTGCTGGTGGATCGAGTTGTGTTTCAGACCTACGTGGACCTCAAGAGGTTCAATGTGCGCAGCGTGGTGAAGAGCCTGCTCAGTTAGATGGCGGGGCGTTGCCGGAGCAGCAGCAGCGGCAAAGGCGGCGCTTATTTGCTTCGTTGGTGTTGCCAGTGGATTGCCTGCTGCAGCATGGTGGCGGGCGTCCAAGCAGGGCAGGTGGAGTCGCAGCGTGACGGCAGCAGTGGCGCAGGATTTTTACCATGTCAGTACCTAGTGTGAGTGGTGATGGTGGGACGTGTTGCATGGAGCACAATGCAGCGCTTTCTGTCCTGTCAAGCTAGTGGATGGGCAGTCACTGCCCGGCATGGGGCCCATGTTTTCTTTCGGATTTCGGATGGTTCAAATGAACTTGATCAGACCTCCTGATGTTGAGACTGTGCATTCATGTCCCCTGTTGGATGGCTTGTGTCCTAGGTGTGTGCGCAAAGTGCTGGTGCGTCCCTGTCAGTTTGCAATGTGCTGTTTATGCAGCGTGCATGTGCCTTGTTTGTCCCGTTCCCAGCAGCTTCTGAGGTAAGGTGCAAGACGGGCTTGCTAAAGAAAAGAGTTGTGATGTGCTGCAGCAGAAGAAGCAGAAGCAGAGCAAAATCCTGTCAAAGTTGGGGTGCAGAGTCTGCACCTGCACTGTCATGTGCCTGCCTGCGGCATTAACCACTGCAAACGTGGCTGCAAGGTGTAACTTTGTAAGTAATCCGTTGTCTGCCCTGCTTGACACATTACAGCTGAGGGTCAACCCATGATACTGTGCAACATGTATCTAGCATCCCTCAGTGATGACGGCAGGTCGCTGTCAGCCCGTTCTTGGGCTGCGGTGCCGGCTGTACACCGTATCCAGCCCCGAAGCTGGGGGGGCCCGAAGCTCGTCTAGCTTCAGCTGCACATGCATATGCATCACTATCCACTTGTTTCCGTTGACAGACACGGCAGCTTCAGCCTCTGTGATCTTACTACAACACCGTATCCAGCCAACAGTATGGCAGGAATGTCAAAACAAGCGTCGTACAACCACCTGCTGCCCAAGAAAGCAGTACTGTATGTGGGTGTGCGCAAGCTAGCACAGCCCAAAAGGCCAGCAGGTGCTGACAATGCCAGTGCCCACCATCGAGCCGCTGCCACAGCAGCACTCAAACTCAGGTGTGCTCCCCAGCCTGCATGGTCGATCACTAGCTCAGAGCAGCAGCACAACCAGCTGCTGAGCCATCAACTTCCTACTACCACACATCACTCAGTGCCAGTAGCGTAGTGGCGACAGCTACAGCCTGCATGAGTCAACCGCCCAGCTCAGCAACCCCACCTGTCTCTTGCCTCAGCCACCAAAGTACTCAGGACTGAAATGTTAGTCCTCCGCAGTTCATGGCCCAGCCAGCCATTCTGCATGACACAGCCTTGGCGCCATCGCAGACACCAACTTGCATGAGTCAACTAGTGTGACACGTGTAGCTATAAAGCTCAAGAGCTCATGCCAGCCCTTCACTGACATCACGGAGACGGGAGAGCAAACCAAAGGAAAAACCGTTCAGCTCAGCGGCACCACCTGCTCCAGGTGAAGTCAGGGTCACCCTGCTGACACAGCCACCATCACAGACACCGACTTGCATCATATGCAACAGCAGCAGCTGACTGAGCCCTGTACTCAGCTCAGCGGCACCACCTTGAAGGTTGCTAGCCCAGCATCAGAACCAGCCGCCACAAGGACCACATACTACCACAGTAACACTCAGGGATAGCTATCACTCTTGCCATAGCAAGAGGCTGCACGGTACACTGCTCATGTCAGCTCAGCGGTACCACCTGCTCCCAGGTGAAGTCAGGGTCATGGTTGCGGCCGAAGTGGCCGTACGCTGCAGTCTTCTGGTAGCGCTTGTTGCCGCCCCGCTGCAGGTCCAGCCGCTGCAGGACAGGTCAGCATAGGGTGGCACAGCACATGGGTGGATGATGTCAAAAGCGTTGCAACAGGGCGCCATGCGGAATGAGCCGGTAAGGCAAGGGACCTGGACTATACACACTCGAAATGATCTTGTGGTGCCCAGGTGGTGACAATTTGGCAGCCGTTCCTCAAATACATACTCACATCAGCATAAGGCAGAAACCTCATAACTCACACTTGGACCCTTCTGCTTGTTGGGCATTTTCAGTGCCTGAGAAGCTTTGCTGCCCTGTCTGTCAACACCTCAACGGTTACACCAACCTGCATGATCATTCCCGGCCGGAAGTCAAACTTGTCCTTGACAGCATCCAAGATCTCTTCGTCAGGCAGCCGGCCAGTCTTGAAAGTGTCCACATAGACAGACAGCGGATGTGGCAGGCCTATGCCATAGGACACCTGGCAACCAGCAGGGAGAGCAGCGCACAAGTCTGGCATCTGCCAACAGTGTCTGGACTCAGACACTGGTAGTACCAAAACAGGCCTGGGAAGACTTCAAAGGGCGACTGTCAAGGCCATGTGGCCCATCGCCATCGGCTGGCAAGACATGCACAGAGTGGTGCAGCCACACATGTGCAATGCATTACTGGATGGCCCACACGCACCTGGGCTGTTCAGATGTACAAGTGTGTCATCGCCACTCAGCTGAGCAATGCCCACAATGTGACGGCGTGTTCATGCATGGCATGAAACATGTCACAGTAACAGTAACGCAACACCCTGGCCAGTACCCCGGGGCCCAGCTGACGCACCTGTACTAGGCACCTGTTTGCCAGTCCTGCGGCCACCACCGACTTGGCTGCTTGCCGTGCTACGTAAGCAGCAGACCTGTCCACCTGCAACAGCAAAAGAACACACAGTGCATGCGCCGGCAGACAGGCAGGGTTTGGACGCACACAACATGATCGATTACGCTGTGTGATGTGTCAACACTGCTCTCTTCAAGCCCAACCTGAGCATTGAACCCAGGTAGTGTAAACCTTGCAACCTGGAGCCAGTTGCCCAGGTCAGTCACAACCTAGGCAACGTTTTGCAAAGAGCCCACACATCACTTCAGACGCTTGCTGGTCGATCAGCTGGTTGATGTTGTTTCCTGAGGGTGCCTGCCTACCTTTGTAGGGTCCTTTCCACTGAAAGCCCCACCGCCATGGGCACCCCAGCCCCCATATGTGTCCACAATGATCTTGCGTCCCGTCAGCCCAGCATCACCCACAGGCCCTCCAAGCACAAAGCTGCAGGAAGGCAGACAGACAGCACACCATGAGACTGCATGCCACGCCACGCATCACAGCACAGCACAGCATACAGCACAGCACATCCCTTGACACAGCAGGCACCACATCACTTGCCATGTTTAGAAGGCTCTCTCCGCTACCATGAAGCAAGACACCACATCTACTAACCTTTACTAACCAGTAAAGCACGTACTCCTCACCTTTTGCTGGGGTTTAGGAAGTATTGTGTGTCTGTTGACAGCAGCCGCGGCGGGATGACTGGTGTGACGACATGCTGCATGAGTTGGTCCTGGACCTCCTGCAGGCTGATGTCAGGACTGTGCTGAGTGCTGATCAGCAGCGTGTGCACCCGTAGGGGCTCCAAGTGACCACCGTCACGCAGGTACTCTATCGTCACCTGCACAAAGGTACCAACGCAGCAGGATTGTGTATTAATAATTATTTATTAACAATGAGGCGAGGGGTCAAGAAGGTACAATGGCTGTACATACCATCACGCAGGTACTATATCGTCACCTGGCCACGGCACAGCAGAGAGGTGTTTGTTAGTGTTGTTGTCAACAATGACGTAAGGGCCCAAGGAGGTACGATGGCTGTAAAAACCAACACGCGGGAACTCTATCGTCACCTGGCCATGGCACAGCAGAGTGGTGTTTGTCAACAACGAGGCAAGGGCCAAAGAGGAACAATGGCTGTACATACCATCGTGCAGGTACTCTATCGTCACCTGGGCAAGGTGCAGCAGATGAACAAGGCGGCAAGGGTGCGAGGAGGTACACCACTTGCAGGCAGCTAGGGAGTTGGTGGCAGTGAGTGTGAAGGCCAAATGCAGGCTCTCTTTCGATTCTTGCAAGGCCTCCCGCACTGGCGAGTGCACCACGATACTTTGAAGGAGCAGGGAACTTACCCCCCTCCACCACCAAGTCATGCCTGTCCTTCCCCACACACCCCTCCCTCCCTCCAATGTATGACGCATGTGGTGATTGGGATACGGACCTACCTGCGTTTTGCCGTCGGGCCGCGCCCAGGGGCACGTCTCGTCCTTGCGCACTTGTCAGCCTTGCTGCCAAATGAGAGACCAACATGTGACTCAGACAGACCCGACCCCCTCCCGCTCACCCAGTCACACTGTCCAACGGCATCCAACCCCTGCCCCAACTGTCAGCAAGGTAGTGACAGGCAAGTTCCCACCTTTCAAGGCAACACTCAGTGGACTAGAGACCTCTTCCAGCCCCCCCCCCCCCACCCCACCTCCCCGCCTACCTGCGTCTTGCCGTCAGGCCGCGCCCAGGGGCACGTCCCATCCTTGCGCACTTCAGCCAGCCTTGCTGCCAGCTGAGAGGCCAACATGTGACTCAGCGGCATCGCCTCCGGGCACTCGTCACTGGCATAGCCAAACATGTGGCCCTGGTCACCGGCCCTAGCTCCTGTACGCTCTTGTTGCCCATCCCATGCACACTCTGGCCACGTCAACGCCACAGCACAGCAAAGCAGCAGTACAGGAGGACAGGAGACGTGCATAAGCAGAGATGAGTGGCTGAGATTTGCCTCATCGCTGGCATGTGGCATGTGTAACTATAGATGGCAGGCAAGGGCTCCTAGATGTGTCGGGCACTCTGCCCTTGCTGCATCACCCCTTGTGTCCTGCCACCATGCACCACTCCCATCGACAGCTTGTGTGTGTCACTGGCCAATGACGCCTCCTTGTGCAGAAACCTCTGTCACTGCCACTGCCACCCCTACTTGCAAGCTGTACACACAAGCTGTCAATAGGTACAGCTGCATTCAACACCCTACTCATGCTGCTGCAGCAGCCGTTCTGTGCTGCCACTGTCACTGACACTCCCCCCTTAACCCCTGCTGTGCCGCATTGCTTTACCCTGTTCGTCTAGTGATGGTCTCTGTGTGCTGGAGCTTGTGATGGTTAGTTTAGTCTTCTCCTCATCACTCACGACCAAGACAAGAACTAAACTCACAACAACAACCTCCAGCACAGAGGGAACATCACCAGGCCAACAGGGCTTGCATCGTGTTGCTTGTGGATCTTTAAAGCACAGCCGAAACATGCCTGCTTGGTAGCATGAGCTCTGCAGTGACGCAGCACTCAAAGCCACAGCCAGCCGGGATGATTGCCTGGATGACAGTCATGTCTGGGGTGGGGACCCCTTGGGTAATGGAACCACAGGAAGCCAAACACACCCCGGTTTTAGCCTTTTCTGGGCTGTTTCCAGCAATCTCTTTGAACAAGACAGCAAAGCTGGCAAACCCAAACCATCCTTGAGGTGAACAACACCAATTGATGTGAAACCATAATACATACCTGGGCAATCTCTGGTACTTGCTGCCTTATGAGCACCTTCACCTCCATGTTGCTGGCATTGAACCCCAAGTCCTGCATGTAACAAGCACAACCAACCAATCAAAACCCTTCTGTCATTTTGGTGATGGTGATTAGTAACCTTGAACAGACATCCATGAAATCGGATAACAAACATGTCCAGGACATTGCTGAAACAATGAGACAGGCTGAACAAAATAGCTGGGCCGCTTGCTCAGTGTAATTGACAAGCACACCACACACGGAAGCCTGCCAAAGACATGCTGCCGCGTACGTCATGGTTGTAGCCGATGTCATGGCACACTTGCCGCGCCACAGCATCGTAGTCAACATCTGCATGGCTGGTTATCTCGCCAAACACCTGCAGGCAGGGGATGCAGAGACATAGTGGGTGGTTGGCTGCGTTGTGCTTGCGGTGAGGTGTGGTATCAGCCAGGCCAAGTGACTTGGCTGTTGACAAGGGCCAGGACGAAAGCTGCAGAGCCCTAAGGGCAAACTTACGAGGCCTTGCATTGCTAAGCAACGACGGCACTTGTCTCTAGTACAGTGCCTTGCGCAGGTGATGCAATGTGCTGCAGTGTACTGCACTGTACTGCCCTGTGCTGTACTGCACTGCTGTACTGTCGCCACCCAGTGCACCCTCCCATCCCTCACCAGCATGAAGTTGTCCTTGACAGCCGTCTCACATGCCACCTTGCTGTTGGGGTCCTGGGCCAGGCAGGCGTCCAACACAGCGTCTGCACAGCACAACACAGCACAGCATAGCATGCCACAGCACAGCACAGCGGGCTCGGTGCGTCTCAGCAGACAACACACACACCAGGCACACAGCGCGAGCTAGGCTGACACTGCCTATGCGGCACTGCATCAGGCTGGTTTGGACCATTAGTCTGCTGCAGGACATTCAGGTTTTTTAAACTTTCAGTCCAAATTCAGAACCCTCAGTGCATATTGATGCATTTGTGTGCAAGGCTGCTTTTCATGAGGGTACCATGTATCCACATGTGCAACCTGCTGCTGGCAGTAACTTGCGGCTCGTTTGGCAGCTTCATTAGGTTTATTGGGCCTTCAATCATGGCCCCTGCCAAGCTTCAGCCACGGGCTAATGGATCGTGGTGGATCAGCTGTTTTTTCCCGTAAGCACAGCTGCTTGTTACACAGCTGCACGTCAGGCCCACCTGAAACCTGGTCACATATCTTGTCTGGATGTCCCTGCAGTAGTAAAAAACGAAAACGCACACATTCACCCACGTGAAACACACAGGGTTTTTGGCACCTGTGCTCCCGTGCGCATCTTACAAGCATCTTGTACAATGCAACACCCTGTCAACATACTGACAGACGGCCGCGGCAACACTGGATTTCAACGCGATAAAGCGCAAACACGCAAGCAGAATGACAGCCACCCCTCCCCCCTCCCTCCCTCCTGAAATGACATAAATGCACAGTGCTGCCAACACACCTCAGTCACTGACTCTGATGTAAACAGAAACGTGTGTGGGGTGTTATCTGCTGCTCCAGATGCTGCTGCTGACGCAGTTACAGGTCCATGGTGCATCTGCCTGTTCGTTCGGCAGCTGCTGAAAGGCTGTGGGGCTGCGTGTGTCAGACTAGGCAGAGATGCCCTGTGCTGCTGCAGCACATTGCTGCCCCAGTGGGTGCTGCTGCGGCTGTTGCATCCGACCAGGCCTTTTCCCATAGCCATCATCGTTCTTACGAGCGGTCTGAAGGGCAGCATGTACAGTTTAGTGCGTCACGTGCGAGTTTCGAAACTGCAGATCGTTGATCAGTAGTGTGCATTGCAGTCAGGAAGTCCAACACAGACGTGCATTGTTTTGACAGCCATACCAAAAAGCTCAGCAGCTTCAGCCTACGTTGCCAGTGCAGGTTGCGGTTGCCTTGACTAATGACAGTGACTAATGCATGCATGGAATCCACTTAGCCCCACTCCCCATCAGCTGCAGCTGTATTGTATTGAACCATCTTTCTATATCTTATTTCAGCTCTAGTCAGTCGAGTTGCGCTCCCTTTCGAATATGAGCACACAGCAGTTGTGGTTGTGACCGCCACATGCGCTCTGCTGGCACATACAGCATCGCCAGCAGCATGCTGTCACGACAGTACATCACCAGCAAGATAAATCTCCTCCACACACGCATAGCATGCTCTGCCCAACCATACAGCTCTGCTGCAACCCTTGGAGCTGCTACAGCCATGTGCCAGTCCTCTCAACAGCAATCTCAACCACACAGCAGCTACTTCCATCCAAGCCTACAGCCGCCCCTGTTTCAAGAGCGAATAAACTCCGATGGAAGCCTCACAACAGGCTCTCAGCTTGAGCAGCAGTGGCGACAACAGCAGCAGCAGACGCAACAACACCCTGGAGCGAGTCCAAAGCCACACCAACAACACCCTCAGCAGCAGCAGCAGCAGCAGCAGCAGCAGCAGCAGCAGCAACAACAACCGCACCAGCAGCAGCACCAGCAGCAGGAGCAGCAGCATGCAAGGGTGCCTGGCGTACCAGTAGCAGCACCAGCAGCAGCGCCGATTAGTCAGCAGCAGCTGGAGGCGCTGGTGGATTTGATAACGGGCGCCCAGCGGGTTGTGGTAGTGACAGGAGCAGGATGCTCGACAGAGTCAAACATTCCTGACTACAGGGGGCCTCGCGGAGCATACACAACAGGTATGTACCAGCTTGTTTGGGGGGGGGGGTCCGTGAGATCGGGGGGCGGGGGGGGGGGGGGGGTGAGACCCTGGAGAGGAGTGCCCCTGAGACCTGTAGTAGCAGCAGTCCAGCATGCATTGTCAGTAACAAGGCAGCCTCAGAGGATGCAGTTGCACTAGCAGTGTGGCGAGACTGTTTGGAACAAGAATTGCTGGGGGGGGGGGACGCAACTGCATGTGATTTCAAACACTGCGTAGTGTTTTGCAGCACCCGTCAACATGACCCGTACAGCAGCCGCGGGTGTTTTGCTGCAACATTCTCACGTGCTGCTGGCCGCTGCTGCTGTCCTGCTGCTGCTTGTCCTCTGTGCGCTGTCCTGCTGCTGCTGGCTCTGTCACACCTTGCTCTCACTCTTCCCTGCAGGCTTCACACCCATGACACACCAGCAGGTGGGCAGTGCATGGCCATCATTGTGTTGGCTGGGAACCACACGCATGGCACAGCACGGCACAGCACAGCCAGAGGGTCTGGATAGTCAGCATTGAAGTACTGGCAAATGCATCATACCACTCACGATACGAATCACGATTGTTTGCGAACTTTCAGACTGTGGTTGGGACTGTGAGTGAGTGACAGCGCAGGTGCTGTGAGCCTACTTGCTCTTACTTTAGCAGTTAGTTTGGCACGGTCACCTCCCATGATGGCACTTCATTAAAAATCACCACCCCGATGTGTTGCACTGCAACTGTGTTGGTGCACCCAACTACAATAGTTTTGGGAACTGCAAACTGCCACCGACACGCACCCTCTAATTTTACCAATTGTACTGATTCACCCGCAGTTCATGTCCAAGCCTGAGGCCCCCTGCGGCGCTACCTGCAACTGCTAAAACCCAATTGTGATAGTTTGGGAACTCCCAAACCGCACTGACACACGCCCTGTCATAATCATTGTACCGAATCAACCCGCAGTTACATGTCCAAGCCTGAGGCG
>VIIQ02000036.1:0-24862 GCA_007449985.2 Desmodesmus armatus
TTCGCACAGGGATGGCTTGCTTAGCAAACTGCCGGAGGAATGCTGCGTGAAAGGGGGCCGGTGCTGGTGCACTGCCAATGCACCCACTCCCAGCTCCTACCAAGGATTGTCAGGGCCGTCACACGCAGACCGGTATGCATACTATGTCAACTTGTACAGGGAGGGTGACCTACGGCATGTAGCTGCAGCATGCATTAGATAGTACAGCGAGTACTGCCTTTCCCTCGGGCCCCTGATTATTGTACGGTGCCCAGCCGGTGGGAGCCCCCACAAATACTACTGCCTACCTCTCCACTCCCGCCCAGGCCACCATGACTCCGTTGTCAGTGCACCAGCGGGGCGGCGGGAACACCAGCTGCATTCCAGCTGCTTCTGCAACCTGCAGGACGGCAAGATAGACCGAGGATGCTGGGATGTCATGTCTTGGAAATTTGGACGCCATGCCAAAAAAACAAGGTGCCAAGTGGAGGAGACACCAGACATACCCAACCCACATGCATGGCCTGCTGCTGCGTGTATTGTATTTTTTTATTTTTTATCATTATTGTTTATTTTTTTTTTTTTTATTTTTTGTATTGTATTTGTATTTGTTTTGTATTTGTATGACACTCCAGCAGCCACGGCCACGTGACAACGACGAAGGCTCCTCACAAGCGGCCTACTTCAAGTGCCCGCTTCAACACAACATGGCATGGACCACCAACATGTGCTTTGCACCCTTGGCTTGCTTCTGGAAGGAAGCCAGGCTTGGCCCCCTGGCCCAAACAAACCTCACTCCAACCCACCCACCTGCGAGACCTGCTGCCGCACGTACTGGTTGCTGGCCACCCCACCAGCCACCACCAAGTGTTGCAACGAAGGCTCCTCAGCCCTCGCCCAGTCTATCGCCCGCTTCAACCGCATCACCAGATGGGCTACAGCCACTCGCTGGAAGGACGCTGCCACATCAGCCTTGATCTGCTGCTGCCTCTCATCCTGCTGCTGCTGCTGCTGCTGCTGCTGCTGCTGCTGAGGGTCCGTTTCCTGCTGCTGCATCGCTTTCTGCTGCTGCTGAGGCTGCTGTACGTCCGTTTCCTGCTGCTGCTGCTGCTGCTGCTGCTGCAGTTCAAACTGCTCCGCAGTGCCGCTGACGCCGCCATTGCTGCCGCCATTGCTGCCGGCGCCGCCATTGCTGCCGCTGCTGTTCGACGCGGTGGCCCGTTTGCCGGCGCCTTCCGCCGAACCCAGCTCCCGCTCAATGCACAGCCGCACAGACGTCTTCAGTCCCGCATACGAAAAATCGCAGTTGCCGTAGCGCTTCATAGGTATGTTGAAGGGGTAGGCCTGCATGTCAAAGCAGCATAATCGCCAATAAGAGCTAGCAGAAAAAAAACTCACAGAAATCGATACGGTGACCACCACTGTGGTCACCACTTTTGATGGATTTCTGCTCTGCCACATGAATACAGCATTTAGTGAAATTGCCTGCCTCATAAGACCCCGGTCATTTCGATGCTGATCAGTGACGGCTGGCCCAATTGACCGGTGTACAGACACGTACATGTCAAGAGCTGTCGCGCACGTAAGTGTCGCAATAAGCCCTAACACGCCACATGAGCCACGTTGGTTCCCTACGGGGTGTTCAGGCTGCGCCTGAACCATGTTACAGTAACAGTAACAGTAACAGCATGATACCTGTGGGTCCCCGTGGCGTGCTACGGCCTCGAGTGCTGCGCCCCCGTTCGGTCGCAGGTCCAGACCCAACATGCGGGCCACCTTATCATATGCCTCTCCTGCAGAATGGGGGGGGGAGGGGTGTGTGTGGTGGTGGTGGGGGGAGGGGTGTGTGGTGGTGGTGGGGGGGGGGCGTGGGGCAGGCAGAAACACAGAGGGGGTGATGTAGATGTGACAGTTTATGTGTGCCTCGCCTGTGGGGTACAACTACCCCACTCACTCTTGAGAGAGACAGAGACGTTATTGTAGAGAGTTTGTGAAGGTCCAGACCCAACATGCGGGCCACCTTACCATATGCCTCTCCTGCAGGTGCAAACACAGTCGAGGAAGAAACCACCAAGCTGGACGTGGAGACACACCTAATGGCCAGGGCAGCGATGCACCGTGCTTTGAGAATGCACACAGAGGACACCGCGGTGCTGATACTCAGTTGACTGCGCTGCAGCACGCACCCTTGAGTGTGGCACAGCCTGACTAGTGAAGTGTCCAGTGCTGCACCCAGCTCTCTGTAGTACCCCCCCCCCCCTCCCCCCCCCTCCCCCACACACACACATGATGATGTCTAGTGTCCCCACCTGCCACCGACGCTCAATACTGAGCGATTACGTCACTGTTGCTTGCCTATCTAGTAAGACAGTCTTAGTGAGCTTGCATGTATCCAAGTACTCTCTCTGTCGACACACATTAAAGAAAACATTTAAGAAACACAGGAAGCCAAGTCAGGACTGCTTTGGGACACTTTGCGACAAAAAAAGCAACATGACAGCAACATACTTTGCTACAATGCTTACCTAGTGCATCGTCCAGTGTTGTTCCCAGCTGCATGTAGTGCCCCACCCCTTTGACCAGCACCAGTAGGTTGTGGCCCCCTGACACCAGCAAGCACAGGAAGGGGAAGGGCAGCTGGGAGGCACCCCCTGCTGACATGCGGGCCACCAGAGCATGTGCCTGCACAGCAGCAGCAGCAACAGCAGCAGCAGCAGCAGCCATGCTGTCAAACAATCACAGTCAAACCCTGCTGACATGCGGGCGACCAGAGCGTCTGCCTGCACAGCGCAACACAGCAGCAGCAGCAGCCAACGCCATGCAATGAATTGCTCAGAGCGCTTTCACCACCTGCTGACATAGGGAAGGAGCCAGGCAGCCTCGACACACCTTGGCCCTTGCGACAGTGCAACCTGTAGGGGGGACCATATCTCGGGGGCCGGGAGGGGGGGGGGTTAAAATGCAGTGTAGGTGCTGAGTATACCAGAAATCCCCCCCCCCATCACCACCACCCCCTCACCCCACCCACCCACCCACCCACCTCCATATGGTGTACAGGCACCAGTGGCAGCTGCTGCTGCCTGCTTAACTCCCGTGCCTTCCTGACACCCACATCCAGGCACAAGCTCAATCCTGGCCCTACTGTCACTGCGACTGCATCCAGCTGCGCTGCTGTAATGCCTGCTTGCGCAAGGGCTGAGTCAACAACACGATCTATGGCTTCCTTGTGTGCTGCTTGAGCAATGCTGGGCACGACCCCTCCCCAAGGAGCATGCAGCTCTGCTTGCGTGGCTAGAGCCTCGCCAAGGACTCGCCCATCGCTGGTTAGTACTGCTACGCCGGTGTCATCGCAGCTGGACTCTATGCCAAGAACAACCAAGGGCCTGTCCCCAGTTGCTGCTGTTGCTGCTGCTGGTGTGCTGCAGACGTGTCTGCAGCTGCGCACTCGTCGACAGAGAGTTGAGGAGACGTGAAGACACACGCGGTGGGCGCTCTTACCCATGCACAGCGCAGCAGCATGGGCCATTAATAATGATGTGATATGGGCAGCAGCAGTACTGAATGAAAAGCTCGACAAGCAGAAGCTCCTGACCACAGGTGCTCTGCCAGATCATCTCATCAGCCAAGGAAGTTCTAGTCGTACCTGTACACGTGCAATCCATGCCGTTCATGAAGATGACTAATGAGCATCCGAGCAGTTTGACCTGCACGCCAGCCTCGTGTGAGGCGTTTCCTTGAACAATTGAGCAATCAAAGCATTATCTGTGACTGTCAAGTGCCGATCAGTATGGCAGGGCCACCTCAACAACGCTGCTGACACACAATGTCCAAGGTGGGCTGGGCTTTGCTTGGTTTCCTTGTAACAATGTGGCAGCCTTTGTATTAAGGCAGATATGTGATGCAATCTGGCCAACGTGCAATTGGTGTTGTTGTTCCTGCCTTGCAGCCGTTGTGGACACCAGCGGACCTGTCCGGGCACCTGCACAAGCAGGGTGAGTGAGCTGACTGCTACAAAAGTACTTCACAATCAAATTCATCACTTTATAGTCCCATACTCCCACTTGCACCTTCACCTCACACATGAAGCCTTCCTGTGCCTATCATCTAGGAGCAGACAGTCGAGCCTGTCTGCTGCACTGTGTCTTGCTCTGATACAACAATGCCTGCAGCTAGCCCTGAGGTCCCCCTTGCATCCACAACCTGCGACAGCATTCACACACATAGCATAGCAACGCTCCTTACAAAGCTTTGACAAAGCCGCATCCCCACAAACACCTGACCCTTCCCTTCAAACATACTGCCACCCACAGGCAACACTGACAACAGATGGAGGCGCCGCTACTGTGCCCTCAAGGGCTCACAGCTCTTCCTCCTACGCACAGCAGCCTCCCAAAAGCCCCTCGCAGTCCTAAACCTCGCTGGGGCGCAGATCACAGCCAGCAAAACCCCGCTATACCCTGCAGACGGCAGCGAAGACGGTCATGCAGGAAATGACGATGATGATGTGCTATGGGTTCTGAGGATCGCGCTGGCCGATGGGACAGGATCGAGCAGCGGCGGCGGCCGCAGCGGCAGCAGCAGACACACAAAGATGAAGTTGGCAGCACCCTCTCAGGAATTGCAGGTGTGTTGCGTCAGTAGGATGTGGTTGTTGGGTGGGGTCCTGTGTCACAGACAGTTTGGTGCTGTGGATTGGGTGCAGTTGGGGGTGTATAGACATGGTGCTGTGGGTTTTGAGGATTGTGCTGGCAGATGGGACGGGAGGATCAAGCAGCGGCGGCGGCCGCAGCGGCGGCAGCAACAAACACACGAAGATGAAACTGGCAGCACCGTCTCAGGAGCTGCAGGTGTGTGAAGTCTGTAGGATGCGGTTGGTGGGTGGGGGTCCATGTCGCCGCGACACTGTTGGAGAGTTTGGTGCTGTGGATTGGGTGCAGTTGGGGGTGTATAGACATGGTGCTGTGGGTGCTGAGGATTGTGCTGGCCGATGGGACAGGAGGATCAAGCAGCGGCGGCGGCCGCAGCGGCAGTAGCAGACACACGAAGATGAAACTGGCAGCACCCTCGCAGGAGCTGCAGGTGTGTCGGGTCTGTAGGATGGTGGGTGGGGGGGGGGTCTGTGTCACAGACAGTTTGGCTCTGTGGTTTGGGTGCAGTTGTGGGTGTACAGACAGGGTGCTGAGTTTGATGCTGATGGTCGAAAGGCCATGATGATGTGTGTGTGGGGGGGGGGGGGGGGGGCATCCCAGCAGCTTCAGGTACGTCCCAAAGGCACAGCTTGGTTTGAAAGCCACCGGCCAACCAGCAGTACTGCATGCATTGCTTGAAATATTTTGCACGCGTTCCGCTGTACCCCTATATTGGTGTGTGCAGCTGCTGAAGATGCCGCTTTGTGGCCTGGCTGTGAAGGTGAATGACTTTGTGACATATCCATATCCTGCTCCATACACACACTACACCCACTAGTGCTTGTGGCATGCCATGCCACAGTGTGCTGCTTCTCCTGCTGCCGCTGCTGCTGCTGCCGTCACCCCTTGCTGATGCGTCACAGGAGCTGTGGCGAGAGTCACTGCAGGCAGCAGCAGACTCAGCAGCTGCAGCAGCAGCAGCAGACGATGCCATGCAGCTGCAGCCAGACGCCCTCCTGCAGCCACTGCTGTTCCCACACAGCCGCCGCCCCTCAACAGCCCCAGGTGCTGCCACCCTCCCAGCCTCCCCACCCCGAAATAGCCTGCGGCGCCCTTCCACAGCCGCAGCAGGGCAAGGAGCAGCAGCAGGAGGGGTTGCTGGGGGACAATTGAGTGGGCCAGCCGCTGCTGCTGCTGCTGCTGGTGGAGACTTTGGGATTCAGGAGCAGCTGCTTCATAGCAGACGCAGGGCTCGTAGCAGCGTACAGTCAGGCTGGGGACAGCAGCAGCAGCAGCAGCAGGGTAGGCTGTCGTTACGTGCACCATTCTCTGGAACTGCTGAGCAGCTGCAGGAGCAGCAGCAGCAGCGACAGAGCCTGGTACGTGCTGCTGGGAGGGTCAGCAGCACACAGCAGCAGCAGCAGCAGCAGGTGCGTACGAGCCTGTTGCAGGCACCGGGAAGAGTGAGTGAGTCACGGCAGGGTTTGATGACATCAGGGGCTCCTGGGCGCGTCTCACTCAACAAGGGTCAGGCCCAAAGAGTGAGCCTCTCACTCACAGAGCAGCTGCCGAGAAAAGTGAGCTTGCAGCAGCTGCCGGCAAGACCTAGTCTGCTGGTGCAGCAGCAGCAGCAGCAGCGGCTGAGCAGTAGTGTCCGCGGGCGCAACAGTACTGTCAGGAGATCACAGCTGCTTGTGGCCACGCCTGAGGGTGAACCAAACCACGAGCCTGGCCCTTTCCGCGGCGGCAGCAGCGGCGGCGGCGGTGGCAGCAATGGGCGCAGCAGCAGTGCAGCTGCCAGGCACTCTCAGGTGCTTGCAGCTGCATCGAAGCAGGGATCAGGTCAAGAACCGGGCCCTTCCAGCAACAGCAGCAGTATACGCACCAGCAACAGGCTGAGCCTGGCAGGTGTGCAGGGTGCCGCTGCTGGTGACATTGGCAATGAGAATCCAAGTGAAGGGGATAGTTTTGGCCAGTTGCGGCCTCAACGGGTCTCTCAGCTGCAATTCATGGCTGCAAGGCTGTCGCAGCCAGCATCTGCTCCTGCTGCGGGCAGCAATGGCAGCAGCAACAGCAGCAGTGGTCAGCAGCAGCAGGGGTATGCAGCCAGGCGGAGCGGTGCTGGTGCTGTCATTGGCCGCACCTCAGCTGCTGCTGCTGCTGGACCGGGTGCTGTTGACCGCTCGAACAAGGGCACCCGCATGCCTTTCAGAACTACAGACAACGGCAGCAGCAGTGACAGCAGCAGCGGCAGCGGCGGTGGTGGCAGCAGTGACGGCAGCGGCAGCAGTGAAACAGGTAGTGACTTTGAATCTCACTCTGACAATGAGGACAGCAGCAGAAGCAGCAGCGGCAGCAGCAGTAGTGGAGGCAGCAGCATTGACGAAGGCCGCAGTGGCAACGGCAGCTTCAAGGGGCACCGCAGGAGCAGCAGCTTGCAGGGTCACGCTGTAGCAAGGCCTCCACACACCTGGTGAGCCTCACCCCGACGGTATTTGGGCAACTTTTACTGTTACTGTTACTGCTACATAGTTCAGGCTGAGCCTGAACAACCCGCCAGGAGCCAACGAGATTCATGAGGCATCAGCATCATGAAACAGCCCATGGTGGCCGGGCCTTGCATTTCATAACTGTACTGTCCTTCTGCTTATCAACAAAACACACCAAGCTGCTCTACCCCGAGAGGATCCCCAGCTTCTTTTTGTTTGTTCGAAACCCTTGTTTTTACTTCTGTACTTGTGCGGTTGTGCTGGCCTTACTTTATGCTGCAGGGGTTTGGGCCAGCTGTGCTGCTGGCTGGTGGGTCCCCTGAGCAGCAGCAGCAGCAGCAGTAGCTTCGACAGCGATGCAACCATGGAGTCCTTCGGCAGCCACGGCAGTGAAGGTATCAACAATGGGGACACCCTATCGGACCTAGCCTTGCGGGATACTCACCAGCAGCAGCAGCAGCAGCAGCGGCAGGGGCGGCGCAGTGGTGCAGGAAGCAAGCTAGACCTTCAGCACAGTCCCCCGCCACAGCAACGGATAAGCATTGTCAGAAAAACCCGCAGCAGCAGCAGCAGCAGCAGCAGCATCAGCAGCAGCAGTGGAGGGGACAGGGAGGCAGGCGGCACAGCCAGGCTGTCTTTGAGACCCAGATCTTCTTCTGCTGCTGGTGGGGGTAGTGCTGCTAGGGGTGGTGGGGGTAGGGCAAGTGCAGCAGCAGCAGCTACACCAGGGGTGTCACTGCTCCGCATGTCCCAAGCAGCAGCAACAGCAGCAGCAGCGGGAAGCAGCAGCGCTGCCAGGGTTAGCAGCAGCAGAGAGCCCCTGCTGCTGCAGATGACAAATCGGGCCAGTGCACGGCCCAGTGTCAGCAGCAGCAATATAAAGTACTTCCGCCAGCAGCAGCAGCAGCAGCAGCAGCAGCAGCAGCAGCAACAGGGGGCTGCAGGGGGTGACTATGAATTTGAAGCAGGGAGTGAGTTTGAACTCGAGGTTTCACCAAACACTGTGAACCCCAGCCCCAGCTTGGCAGTGTGGTACACCCAACAGTCAGACGTGGGCGATGAACAGCAGCAGCAGCAGCAGCGGCGGCAACACAGCCGTGCAAGTGTGTGCACGTCTCATGCTGCTGCCGCCCCGCCGCGCAAGTCATCTGTGCCCCCACTGCAGCAGCAGCAGCAGCAGCAGCAGCAGCAGCAGCAGCGAGATGACCAATGGAGACAGCAGCAGCAGCAGCAGCAGCAGCAGCAGTGGGAGGAGGAAGAAGAGTACCCCATTCTTCAGGCTGCCCGCCGCTCCCACAACAGCATCAGCCTGAGACACACCAACAGCAACAGCAGGTGCAGTAGGGCACCCAGCACCACCAACAGCACCAGAGCACCCAATCGGTCTATGGCCACTAGCACCACAGGCTTGCCTGAGATCTGGCAGACTGTAACACAGCCACACAGGCGCTCTCAGTCTGTTGTTGGTGGTGGTGGTGATGATCGTGGTGGTGCTAATGGTGGTGGAGGTGGTAGGGCAGATGGTGGCAGCATGGTTCGCAGGCATGACAGCAGCAGCCCCATCCGCCGATCCGTCATGGATGCCGCTGCTGCTGCTGCCGACATGGACATGTATGGCTTGCAGCAGCAGCAGCAGGAGGAGGTGTGGGGCAGTGGAGCAGGCGACGGTGGCAGCAGCCGACACCAGCCCATTGCTGGTAGGGCCAGTGCTGCTGCTGCTGCTGCTGCTGCTGTTGGGGAGCAGCAGCACATGGTGCAGAGCGGGGTCAACAACCAAAGCGGCAGCAGTCAGCGGCTGTCTGCAGCAGGAGCAGCAATGCATCAGCAGCGGCAGCAGCAGCAGCAGCAGCATCAGGTGTTCCTTGATGAGCCATTGTCCCAAGTGCAGCAGCACATGATCAGTGACAACCCTCTCTTCGACACAACAGGCAGAGCTTCAATGTCGGCAGCAGCAGCAGCAGCAGCAGCAGCAGCAGCAGCTGGGCCTCCCCTCCATTCAAGAAATAGACCCCCAGCACGCTACAGTGCTGCTGCTGCTGCAGCTGGTGTAGATCTGCAAGAGATACAGGGGGCATACAGTGATGCCATCAGTGCTGCCTTTGCAGGCAGTACAGGGGGCCCAGCACAGGTGCTGCGAGTTGACTCACCCCTGGGCCAGGTTGACTCACCCCTGGGCCAGGTTGACTCACCCCTGGGCCAGGTTGACTCACCCATGGGCCAGAGTGGCTTAGCAGCAGCAGCATGGGGCATCAAGCCCTTGCTGCCGCTGCCCGGCCAAGACATCAGTGACACTTATGAGTACCTACACGAGCAGCAACAACTGCAGCAGCAGCAGCAGCAACGGTACAGTCATTTTGGTGCTGAGGGCATGCAGCAGAGCATGGGGAGGGTCAGCATCCCTGGGGGAGGGCCTCCTCCAGCAGCAGCAGTAGCAGCAGCAGCAGCAGCAGCAGCAGCAGCAGCAGCAGGGCAGAGCCCTTGGCTAGGTGCCACAGGGGATCCCACAGGTTCTGCACCGCAGACAGCAGGGGAGTGGTGGGCTCGCAGGAAGTCAAGTATGGCAGCTGCTGCTGCTGCTGCTGAAGCAGGGGTGCAGGACGGGTTTGCCCATCCTCACCCTGACACGATGTGGCAGCAGCAGCAGCAGCAGCGGCAGTCGCTGCTGAATGGTGCTGCCACAGAACTCGCTCAGTATGATGAAGTGAGCAGCCAGCTCCGGCAACAGGCGTTGTTGCAGCAGCAGCAGCAGCAGCAGCAGCAGCAGCAGCAGCAGCAGCAGCAGCAGCAGCAGCAGCAGCAGAAGCAGCAACGGCAATCATTGATGCCGGCAGTGGCGAATGATAATGCCATGTTCCAGCAGCAGCAGAAGCAGCAGCAGCAGTTGCCGCCGCATGTGCAGCAGCAGCCCTCAATTGCTGCATGGCCAACCAGCAGCAGCAGCAACAGTAGCCCCAGCAGGATCCCTCATAATTCAGCAGGAACTTCACATCCAGAGGGACATGCAGTTGCCCCCTCCATTGCCTCTGCAGTGAAGAGGTTTGAACACCTGCTGCAGCAGCAGTTTGGTCAGCAGCAGCATCAGCAGCAGCAGCAGCGGATGCCGCCCAGGCCGCAGACGACCCCAGCAAAGCTGCAGTCCCGGCCATTCATGGGCAGCAGTGGCGAGGGTGCTGCTGCTGCTGCTGCTGCTGGTGGTGGTGGTGGTGGTAGCACTGGCAGCAGCCCGGCTGTGAAGCAAGCTTGGCATGCAAATGGTGTAGAGCCGGCTTTGGGGCTGCAGATGGCTCATGAAGTGAGCAGCATTGACCAACAGCAGCAGCAGCAGCAGCAGATGGTGCACGCCATCCAGCAAGCGGTCCGGCAGTCCATAGCAGCAGGAGGCAGCCCTGAATTGGCCGAACCATCCTTAGCAGCAGCTGCCGCTGCTACAGCCGTGGACGCAGCAGCGGCAGCAGCAGGTAGCAGGGTGCGCCCAGTGCCCCCACCCCCACCGCCACCAATGCTTTCAGGATCCTTACCAGGTGCCGGGGCTCGTACAGGGCCGCCACCCCCACCACCCTTACCACCGGGAGGCAAACTTCCACCACCAACAGCAGCAGCAGCAGCGCAGATAAGGCCTGGGCCCTCCCCTGCACATGCTGCAGTTGGAGGTAGCCGCTCTGCATCGCTGGATAGTCCAGCAGCAGCAGCAGCAGCAGCAGCAGCAGCAGCAGCAGCAGCAGCAGCAGCAGCAGCAGCAGCAGCAGCAGCGAAGGCAGCTGAGGCGCTACCGGCGGCTGTTGCTGCTGCTGTGCCGGGGCGCGAGGCGCTGCTTCAGGCGATAAAGGGAGGGGCAAAGCTGAGGCATGTGCACAGAGCATCTGTGTTGGCTGCACAGCAAGCTGGGGTGTTGTGAAGGCTGCATGTGATGCATGCAGAGTGATGTTGGTTGCATCGGGTGTTGAATTTTGCACACTGCGGATCGTTTGACAAGGAATGCATGCTGTCGAGGTGCATACACTTGGTTTGTGAAGGATTACTCATCACTGGAAGATTGCTGGCCAGGTGCTGAAGGTGCCGAATTTGCAATCTTGGACGTTGGCGGTCTACTATATACATTGTGCAGAACACAGGTGTGCGTAGATGGTGTGCAAGCCCACACTATTACCGTTGCATGGTTCAGGCGTCACTACTACTCTGGATCAGTACTGCCCGCACCAGGTGTGGCAAATGGCTGACGTCGAGATGCATGATAATGTCTTTGCACATGACACACTGGCATTCAGCTCATACTAGCAGTTGTAATATTGGCACCCCACAAAACCATCTCAAGGCAGAAACAATTACAAAATTGCACTTCAACTGTTGATCATGACACACATCACGTCAAAGCATGCTTCTTGTGCTGTTGTAACAGTCAACCCTCCAACATCAAAAAAAGCCTCGGACACCAGTTGCTGTGCCACAGCAGTGCAGAGCAGGTCTCAACCATGCTTGTAACCATACCAATATGTCAAGTACAGTACAGGAACATTGTCCAGCCAGCCAGAGGCCATCCGCCACCACATGCGTTTTGCTGCAAGCTCTCTCCCTTGCAAAAACACCGTGACACGATCCCCCTCCCCCCCGCGCATTCATCACCATGAGATGCAGAGACAGACGATGCTGCCTCTTCGCCTGCTGTTAGAGTGGTTGCACCCTAGGTCATCAAGTTGCTTGCCCCCCCCCCCCATGCTTCCAGGGCTGCTGCCAGCAATACAAAACCTCCCCCGCCAGGAGTCTGCGGTGCGTGCTTTCATGCTCCACCCAAACCCAAACGGTGACCTGCTATTGCATGCGCACCATGCACACGACAATGGTGCTCCCCCTACGTCCGCTCCGCAAGTGCTTTCTGCACAAGGCCAGCTAGCTGCTCGCCCCCACAGTCATGTGTGCACAAGCCCCACCAGCAGTGCCAGTCCTCCCTTGCCGGGACTCTGTGGCAGGGCGCCTCATCCTCCCCACCCACCCACAACTAACGGCCTGCCAATGCATACACACCAAGCGGACATGTACACCCGAGCTGCTCCCTTTACACCTGCTCTGCAAGTGCTTTGTGTGCAAGAGCTGCCAGCTGTTCGCCCCCAAAGTCCTGCCCTCCAGGGCCGACAGCAGTGGGCACTGACAGCTCAAGCTCAGCACCCGTGTGCATCAGCACAGTCACCTGCACACGCAGGAGCAACAGGGGCCGCAAATCAATTTTTAGTGGGACCCGTAAGAACTGACAATTCCAACCCCTAAAGGCATCAGGGAAGCGAAGTCTAGGTGACGGCGTGGCATCCCAGCAAGACCGAGGACATGTCAATGGAAGAAGTTCTTCCAACGTTCTGATTTCTGTGCTTGCGCACGCTCAGCGCATGATAACACGGCAAACACAACGCTCAGTGCCTTGTGCGGCATTGTAGCAGTCACAGTCAGATGCCCCGGCCTTGTCCCCAGAACGTTCCCCACCAGCCGGGTCTCTCAGCTGCAATTCAATGCTTCAAGGCTGTCACAGCCACAATCTGCTGCTGCTGCTGCTGCTGCTGTTGCTGCTGCTGCTGGCGGCAGAAACATACCTTGGTGAAGCTCCGCTCGCCATCCATCAGAGCCGCGTTGTCCTGCCTGCCGCTGGTCGCGTGGTACATGCCGCCCCTCAAGCGCAGGACCAGATGAAACATGGGTTCAAAGCTGTCAAGGGGCGCCTTGCATTTAGCCGCCATCCCCCCCCATCGTCTCGCCATCTTCGCACTGGGGGTCGTGGAAGATCAAGCGCTGCTGGTCAATGGGTATCTCTGCGGTCAGGCAGATGTTCAGTAACAATTGAGTGAGTAACTACGCCTGATTGAAAACCACTGGCGCAACACAAGGTGCATGCTAGACTTCCCCCTTTTTTGTGCAGGTATTAAAGTCGTCACGTTGGGTGAGGTGGTGGTGGAGAGGTGGTTACGGCGTGCGCCGACGTCGGCGATGCCTGCTTTTGGTCTACTCAACTCGCTCGCTTTGGAAATTACCGCCCAGTGGTGAAAGTATCAACTTGCCCCCCCCCCCCCCAAATAACGAAGCTGCCCTCACCCGCCTGCTCCTGAACCATGAACTTGAGCTCGCCAATCGTTGTGCCCTCGTGTGCCGTGATGGTGATGGTCTTGCCATGCAAGGTTTTGACAGTAACCTTGAGGGGGTGGGGCTCAGCGCCCCGCATGGCAGACACCCTCAGAACGGGCACTTTGCTCTGTATCAGGCTGTCACTGTTTACTGCTGCTGCTGCAGTGGCAGTGCCAGGTGGTGCTGCCGCCATTGCTGCTGCTGTGCATTCTGCATAGTGTTGCACCTTGATATCGGCATCTGTTACATACTGGCAGTAGCTGTCGTCCATGTACACGGTGCCATCACTTGTCAGGTAGAACCTGCACCACATTGTGTCAGCAGCAAGAGAACAGGAAGTGTGTCAACATATGTCAGCACACATGACAGCCTGGCAGTTGCAGATGCTGCTAGCTTGCCAGTCGGCAACACTCACCTTAGTATGCTGTTACAAGAAGCTTTGTACCATTCGTAACAAGCGTTTCAGAGAAAGCACCACCTGAACTGATCGGAAGCATGCACGTGTGACACAACCCCCTCCCCCTGCAGGAAAACAGCAAGTGCTTCACCTGTCATTGATTGAGCTCTGGTAGGGGTTGAGGATAAGAGGTTCACGCACTGGCACCAGATGAATGCCGAAGGAGGGTGCCTTGTAGCCTGCATGCAGCATCAACACATGGAGCAGCATGTGAGTGGTGGTGCCTTGTACGGTAGTCTGAATAGCTGCCTATCTGCAGATGACTGTGTAGCAGCACACAAACATGGCATTGGAGATCATAACAGGGCAATTAATAAAATGAGAAGCCAGCACGGGCTGCAACAGCAGCTGCAGGCAGGGGTATGTGTGCTGATATCAGGCCATGCTTCCTGCCACGTTCACCAGCAGTCTGCAGTGCTGGCTGCTGCAGCATGGGCGAGCTGCCCATGCCAAACGCACCTAGATAGTCGAGATAATCCTTGAAGTCCTGAAAGGTGCTGGCCTCGCCGTTGCGCAGCGTGGCCAGATCCAGTTCCTTCTCCTGCTGTTCTGCCTTGTGAGACTTGCCCCACTGCCCTGGCTCATTCAGTTGCAGGTTGTACAGCAGCCTCATCGTCTATTTTCCAGAAAACTTGGGCCAATTGTGCTGTAGGAGCGTGCAACAAGGGAGTGCCGGAACCAGCACGACCTGGTCCAACGTTGAAGCAAACAAACGGTCCGAGTGAGACTCAGGATCATGCCAAGTACCGACAACCCTTCCACAGCATACGATTCGCCCCGTGGATAGCTGCCGAAAGACGTTACCCCGTGTTACTTGCTTTCAAAGTGTTTGACTGTGATCACGACACCAGCTGACTCCTCTCCGACACTGCTTCCGTAGTCCAGCAGATGCAGTAACCCCAAACACATAATGGGCCAATCAGACTTGTCTGAAGTGCCCATGGCAGCGCAGCAGCAGACAGCCACCCCAGGGGACAACCAGCAGTGGAGGTCTTGGGGAGAGGCAGAGTGGGCGCGTGTGCTCTCTCGGGAGGATGAGCTGCGGCTCAGTTCCGAAACACAAGCTGCATATGCAGCAGCAGAGGCACATACCAGTAGCATCGACTGGCTAGAGGTCACAGAGGGCCTGCAGCGGCGGGTGCTGCTTGAAGCTGGGGTGGATGAACACCAATTGGCAGCAGCTCTGGCAGCCATGCGGGCTGCACCCTACAGGTCAGGACGTGCTACGCCAGCAGCAGATGATAGGTATCAGCATGCAAAAGGGACATGCCAGCTAGCTAGCCGGCCAGCTTTCAGTTTGCATGACTGGAGTCAGTGGAAGCATGTGCATGCATGCAGCCGGTATGCTTCTGGCAAAATATCCAAGGGTGTGTTGTTGAGTGTCAGCATGCACACACCGTGCCCAGTACATGCAGGTGCACTCTACAGGTCAGGCTGTGCTACGTCAGCAGCAGGCGAGAGCTGCACGAAAAGGCCATGCCAGCTAGCTGGTTGGCCAGCTGTCCGTTTGCATGACTGGGCACCATGTTGGAAGCATGCAGCCTCTGTGCTGCTGGCAGTAGCATGCAAGAGTGCTGTTGTTTACTTGTTGCCACTCGTGCCCACTGGGGCCCTTTGCCTTTTGGGCAGACCGTCACCATGTCGCCCCACGCCCTGATAGTGTTACCCCCCCCCCCCCCCCCCCCCCGCGCGCGCCCCCACACAGGCACCCCTCCCTGAAGGCGCTGTGCATCTACCACCGCCACCAGCGAGCCTTTGAGGGGCCACCAGTCGGCAGCACCATCCCTCCACACCTCAAGCTGGCTCCTGCACAGGTGCGCTTTCTTTTGGTCTCAGCACCCTCACACACGAGCCCAGCCTGACCCAGTAGCGCCTGTACCTACAGGGTCTGCGTGCTGCGCCAGTGGCTTTTTCCTCACGTGGTCCCCAGCAGTGATACATGGCTGTCCAACCGGGTTGCCATGTGTGAACAAATGCTGGCAACTATACTGCTGGCCTAAAGCATAGCGAGTGTCTCGATTGCTATCAGCATAAATTCTCTACATGGTATGTGCATAGCTAGCACCATCCCTCCACACCTCAAGCTGGCTCCTGCACAGGTAACACTTGACCTCACCACCCCAAGACGAGCACAGCCTTACACACGAGCACAGCCTGACACAGCAGCACCTGTACTTTCAGGGGCTGCGACCTGCCCCAGGTGCGTTAGTACATGTTAGTCACCCAACCAGGTTGGCTTCTGTGTTATAAATCCTGGACACTGTACTGCTGGCCCACAGCATAACGGGTAACTCGATAGCTGCAAGTGCAACAACCCTACAAGGTATGTGCATACTGTCGCCAAGGTATGTGCATACTGTCGCCACCCTATCAAGCGGATATGCATACCCCCTTGCTGGACCCCGCAGGCCCCCAGTCAGCGTGTGCGTCTGTTGGAGTGCTTCAGCTCCCCCCAGCACCAGCTGCTGGTGCTGTTTGCTGGCAGCTACTCCTGACCCCCATTCAGGGCCATGGTGGACACCATGGCTGTCATGGCAGGGAGCTTTAGTGAGCTGGCGAGCTTTGCGATAGTGTATGTGGCAGAGGCACATGCAGGTGGGTGCTTTACAGAGAGTGCATGCCCTGGCACAATTGCTTGGGTGCCATGAGGGGTTGCGAGGGGTTTGTGCTGCATGGCCATTTTAGCAGGGAGACAGGGAGCTTTGGGGAGGTGGCTGTTTGCTGGCAGCTACTCCTGACCCCCATTCAGGGCCATGGTGGACACCATGGCTGTGATGGCAGGGAGCTTTGAGGAGCTGGCAAGCTTTTGTATCGTGTACGTGGCAGAGGCACATGCAGGTAGGTGGTGGTGGTGCGCTGTGAGGGTGCATGCTCTGGCCTTTGGTTTGTTTGCGTGCTTGTGAGGGGTTGCTGTGTGGTGATGGTCGATACACATGCAGGTGGGTGTTGTGTGGGGAGTGTACACTCTGGCCCTTGATGTTTGTGCATGTCCTGGAGGGGGGGTGGGTATGACCATCGTGGACACCATGGCTGTGATGGCAGGGAGCTTCAGTGAGCTGGCGAGCTTTGCAATCGTATATGTTGCAGAGGCACACACAGGTGGGTAGTGAATGGAGAGTGTACGCTGTGGCTTTTTGGATGTCCTTGGGTTGGCGCGCGCGCGGGGGGGGGGGGGCAGGCAAGCTTTGCAATTGTTTACGTGGCAGAGGCACATGCAGGTGGGTGTTATGTGGAAGGTGCTTGCCCTGTCCCATGCTTTGGGATGACGGCTAAGTGATCTCAGGGCTTGTGAGGGGGTTACTATTTGGTCATGGCAGAGGCACACTAGTGTTTGTCAGGCTGCCGCAAGTGTTGACTAGGGCTTGGTTGCAAATGCAAATGGCTTGTCTGCTGGGGTGTGTGTGCTCAGGGGCTGAATCGTGTGTGTTGCTTTACGGCAGAAGGCACATATGTTTGGCACCCACATGGATGCGACGGCCAGCCCCCCCTGTGTTGCGCACAGCGTCTGAAACCTCCGTGAGGGGCTGAAAGGCTCTTGCCTCTCCTTAAAGTATCCTGCCCAACTGCCCTTGTTTGTCTGCTTGCGCCCGCTGACCCTGGCCGCCTGTTTGCTTGCTTGCTTGCTGGCTTGCTTGCCTGCTCAGAGGATGAGTGGCCCATCAAGAGCAGCCGCTACAATGGCAGCAGGGGCCCCGTACTGATCAGGCAGCACAAGACTACAGCAGAACGCTGTGCAGCAGCAGCAGCGTTTGCATCAGACTTTGACATCCAGCTGCAGGTGCTGGTGGACCCTGTGCCAGGGGAGGAGGAAGGACCCGCAGCAGCAGCAGCAGCAGCAGCAGCAGGGGTAGAGGCAGCAGGAAGGCGTGAGACAGAAGGAGCAGCAGCAGCAGCAGGGGCAGCAGGGGCAGCAGCAGCAGCAGCAGCAGCAGGGGCAGCAGCAGCAGCAGGAGTGGGTGCACCTGCTGGTGGTGAAGGTGTATCAGCAGGGGCTAAGGAGGGAGGCAGCGTGGGTCTGGGTGGCAGCAGTGCTGCAAAGGCTGCAGCACCGTAGCAGCAGCAGCAGGAGGGTGCCAACGTCTCCTGCAGCACCAGCAAGCCAGGACCAGCGATGGCACCAGCCTCCTTCGTATTCAAGGCTTGCACCATGCAGCAGCAGGATCAGGCCGATGGCTCCAATGCCGAAGCTCAGCGAACGACAGCAGCAGCAGCAGGAGGGGCCTGCAGCAACGGCAGCTGTGGCAGCAGTCGCGGCCGTGTTGTTGGGTATGGCAACAGCGGTCCGTTGGATGCTGCCCTTGCGCCCTGGCCCCTGAGGTTCTATGTGGTTGACCGAGGGGGCTGCCTGCTGTACAAGGCAGACCCTAAGGACTGCCAGTATGACCTGTTCCAGCTGTGGGAGTGGCTGGAGCAGCAGAAGCAGCAGCAGCAACACTAGCAGCAGGTGCTGTCTGTAGTCTCGGACTTGCAGGTGCCCCAGATTTTGCAGCAGCAGATTGAAGATGTGATGAGGTTGTGGATCGTGCGTCCTGTGGTGTACCGAGAGTGACTCCAGTAGGGCAGGCGCGGTGGTATGTTGTGCAAGTGTGTGAGGCAAGGCAGGAGTCTCAGCCTGGTTGCTGTTATGACGCCAGGGCTTTCAACCCAGGGGCTGTTGCTTCCTGGGAAGGTCCTGGCTGACACCCCCCCCAGCACCAGAGCTGCAGGCAGTGGCCTTGTTGCACCACCTGGCACAGCATGGACCCGTTTTTGTTGTCGGCTTATACACAGGCTGTGTGCAGCCTGCATAGGCAATCCTGCCACTAAACACGGTGTTGTTGTACCTGATCCATGTGTCAACTTGATCATTCTTACATTGCGTGTGTCTACAAAACCCTGACATCAGCACAGTCGTCCTCTCACCAAACGAACTGGGATCGGTAACCAGAGAGGACTTGCGCCAAGTCCGTGCCGGTCTATGATCACAGCATTCAATGGCTGAACGCCGTAACTATCCACATGCAAACACTGGATGCATCTGCTCTTGGTGGGCAACTGTGATGTGCAAGGTCGGCAGCACTCGTGTACACTCGTGCTCTGCCTCAGCCCCTATGCACAGTCCCCTTCCTGCCCCGTCACAACCAATATCACTCGCTCTGTCCTGCTGACAGCTGTGTCGCATGGTCTGGTGCAGGACCATACAGTCTGATGCAGCAACCTCCCGGAGGCCCACACGCTGTACAACACCGACTGCAAGACCTCAGGCAGTGGCACCCGCAAACTGTGCAGCAGTGCACCGCAGTGCACATTGGCAGCAACTGGCCAGGCACCTTCATGTCACAGTGAGCCAAGGGTTTGGGGGGCCCCGAAGCTCGTCTACCCGCATTTGCACATGCACAACTATTCGTTGACAGACACGACAGCTTCAGCCTCTGCGATCTTATTACACCGCAGTGCACATTGGAGCCTCATGCCCCGAGGCGTACGCGCTTGCAATTGAGGCCTCAAGCCTACTGCCTGCCGCTCAACCTAGCACTCCTCCGCGGCAGCCCCTGCTCTTTCTGCTCGAGGGCCCTGTGCGCAAGCCGTGCCAGGTCCTCGACCCCAAAGTCGCGCCCTCTGCAGTTGTAAGCAGTAGGCACTGACAGCTCCAGCTCAACGCCTGTGTAGGTCAGCAGGGTCACCTGCAGTAGGGGCATGGCAGCCATGGTGGTGAGGAAATAAACTTGTGCCCCGTATGTGACACTTGTGATATGGATCCATATCATAAGATAGGCTACGGGTGCCAAGTTAGCATAGGAGGCACTGGTCATCAGCTTTGCAAGCACGTTCAAGGTGCCCCCCCCCCCGGCTAGACGTTCACCCAACGGGCCAGGTTGAAGAGGTTCGTGGTACGAGTCCTGACTAACATCGAACACGTCAACCGTTGACGTCAACCGTTGACAACCAGTGCCTGATTGACTAGATTCAGAACCATTGTTGGTGGCAGCACTGCCTGCTAGCAGGTGATCATCAGGCTGGACTGTGTGCTAGCCAATGTTTGTGTTGGCACTGCCAAGCTGTAGTTGCGCTGCCAGTCATCAAACATTGCCGCATGTCACTCATGGTTGAATGACGGCTTCAAGCCCACGTCGGCGGTAGGTGAGTGCGCTGAGCCAGCGCGGCACGCACTGCTTGATAAGCTAAATTGATGAGTTTGCTTTTCGGCTGCGAGCAAGTTGCACTGATTGAGTCCGCAACTGAGCGCTCAACTGGCATTGCAACTGTCGAGGGCATGCACATCAGCAGCGGTCAGCACTGTTGGCTATTGGTGAACTCCAAGCTCCCCCACGGTGGGGCCCAGCCCTTCCAAGTAGTACTTTTAGGCCGGTGGGAACCTGGGAAGCCGCTATACACACACCGTCCCACAACTCCTTCAAGTAAATTACCATTGAAATACATACCTTCGTGAAGTCCAGCGCGGTTCGACTGAGGTTCTGGTGGTCCTGCCTGCCGCTCGTTTGGTGGAACATCCCCCCTCTCAGGCGCAGGACCAAGTGGAAGGTGGGCTCAAAGCTGTCAGGGGGCTCGTTGGAAGATGCCGCAACTTCACCCATGGTCTCGCCGTCCCCAGGTATGCACCCGTTGTATACCAAGCGCTGCCAATCCACCATTATATCTGCAGCCGAACAAATGATATGAGTAAATACATCATGCGATATATATGCCATGTAGTACATATGCTACATATGCATAATCATTACCGGTCCACTGGAAGCCCGTTTGAAACAGAGCATACCGGCAGTGTTGGCGGCGGTTACAAACATTGTATGCGGCCCAAGTGTTTGCACCACAGCTCAAAACCGGCAAGCATTTGGTGCATGGTGGCTGTATATGGTGTGGGATCTCGTATAAATTATCTGGTTATACCCAACACTCTGTTACTGCAGAACCACTACAAAGTCACTACAAAAGCTCCATGTTGTAGTCTGTTTGTAGTATGTTTGTTGTGGGTTTGTAGTTGACCCCAAACTACAAATTTTTGGGGTTTGCTGGTCATTTTGTAGTCTGCTACAAAGCCACTTCAACAGGATATACAAAACCGTCTGCACACAGGAGCCTTTTATTACTAGAATATTGTTGGATATGGCGGTTACAACAGCTGTGGCTGCTCAACATACTGTACTTTGGCCCTGCCAGCCTTGTAGAGCACACAGCTTGACCTATGGGACCGCCAGAGCAGCCATCAACACGGGCACACAAGTTGCCACAACCACAAGTATGCACAAGCGTGGGTTGTCTGATGCAACAATGCCCTATGCACCAACCACTGCAACACTGTAGCATTACACAGCCCGGCAAAACTGTAAGGTGCAAGCTGGAAAAGCAACACAACGTATACCCAACCATTGGAGACACATATATCACAGCGGGAGCAGGGTATGCTACCAACTCTGATGCCACACCCAACCACTCCTGGACCCCATGGCTTGCCGAATGCCTGCGTCAAGGGCCTGCGGAACAGGGGCAAAACAGAGGCAGAACAGAGGCATTAGCAAGGTGCTGCAGTGACCTATAGGCAGTAGCTACTGCCACCGACTCAGTTGCACAAAGCTGCCCCTAGATAAAAAGGTGCACCTACATAACCGAAGGCACGTGCCGTGCTTCCAGCTCCCCCCCCCCCCAGTACAGAGCCTCACACAGTGGACTGGGGGGTTGAGGGAAAACCTGAAGGCGCACAAGACTGTAAGGACATGGCGCAGCCGTTGTGAAACCACTTGCTGTAGCGTTCGTGCCTTCAGCAACACAGCTGTCAACTGTTCATGCATAGCCCAGCCTGGCATGGGGTCACTCACATTGCAAGTGCCTCGCAGACGCAACTTTTTCTCCTGCTGGCCAAAACTCTGACATCAGGGTGGTTGCCAAACAGTCAAGGCATTGTGTTGTGCTGCAGCCATCAACAGCAGCAGCATAAAAAAAAAGAGGGTTGTGTTAGAGCTGGCTGTGATCATCTGCTAACAGCAACCAGGAAACGTCTTGCCGTGTGCACGACTGCTGCATGGAGTGTTTCCCAAGGAACAACCAAGGCTAAAGGGTGCTGGCATGAAACTGTCTACTGCCACCAGTCAACGAACATCCGTAGACTGCAACTCACACTGCACGAGGCGTGGCTGGTCCCTGCTGGTGAAGCTCCGGTTACAAGACCTGTACTGGGTTGCAATCAGCTGCGCCAGACACCTCATCGAAGCAGCTTCTGCTTGCAGGAGACAGGTGTCTCCTTGCTGTCCTGCAGGACAGCTGGGGTGAAAGGTCATGGGGATGCCACAGGAACCGCCCGTGACGGGTATGCATGCTGATACCTCTATTGAGAGTACACATGACCTGATGAAGGTGGTCCTGGACTGCTGCGAGCTGCAGGCGAGAAGAATGGAACCAACCACCACGATGTCAACAACCTGCTGTCCAAATGTCGCTGCCTGCTGACCAGTGTCGTTGCAAGACACGCGGACAGTTTACGGTGAAAGCTCGAGCGCGAGAGCAGCAAGCAAGTAGCAGGGCGCACTCCTGACTGTTTGCGTTTGACCAGAAAGCCGTTTGACTGGTTTTTGCCGGATTGTGCTGTTCGCCCTGCTGAAGACATGCTCAACTTTTAATTTTACCTTGGTGTAGGACCCACCGAGCCACCAATCTAGACTGCACGTGGCAACATTGCCACTGGGATCTCAGGGTCAAGGGGTAGTATGTTGTATGTATGTGTGCAACGAGGAGGTTGCATGTATGTATGCAATGAGTATGTGCCACCAAGTTGCATGAGTACGTTCAAGCTGGCCCCCCCCAAGATGGACGATGGCGTTCAACAACCGAGCCTTGACTTCGCTTGTTTGAAACGTCAGTTGAAACCTCAGCACCCTCAAATCTGCACGTAAACAGCCGAACGGGTCTGTTCAAGCTTGCATCGGCTTTGATTGAGTTTCAGGCCGGTCTCTTCGTTGCTTCCGCCCGTTGTATCGACAGTGTTCTTCAGATCAGATCAGTACAGCCCCCAGCAATGGCTGCACCGCCACCTGATGCTGGATCAGGTACAAATGTCACATATACTTTCCTTCACTCACTTAAGCCTTCTGCCTTCGCTGACACAAGTGCCCTGGCTCCCATGCAGATGACCATTTGCACTGGGCGGTTGGATACGATCCCAGCACCCCAAAGAACCTGCGCTTCATGCGAGGGGATGAGGTCGTGCTGGAGCTGCAGTCCAAATGGGGTTTAACCACCCAGCAAGCTGAGGAGGCTCTACTGTTTGTCAGCTGGTGGGCAACTCCGACCCAGATCGGGCAACTGCTGGTTGCGGCGTCCAGCGACAAACTCCACCCTCATGTGCAGCAGTTACTATGGGATAGACAGAAAGCGCTGATTCGCCTCTTAAATACCCTGAAGCATCAGCAGCAGCAGCAGCAGCAGCAGCAGGGGGCAGCAGCTGCTGGTGCAGCAGGGGCAGCAGGGGCAGCAGGTGGCGTGGAGGGTGCCGCAGCAGCTGCAGGTGGGGTGCCTGGCGCAGCAGCAGCAGCAGCAGCTGCAGGTGGGGTGCCAGGTGCTGCAGCAGCGGCCCCTGCTGGGACAGGCTACGCAGCAATGGGCCCCTCAGCCGGCATGTATTCCGCCATGTGGGAAGCAGCAGGTAGCAATGCTGGCATGGCCTACGGTGGAGGCTCTGCTGAAGTCCCTGCTGGGGGCAGGGGTCGGGGAGGACGTGCAGGCAGCAGCAGGGGCGGCGGCAGGGGCGGCGGCAGGGGCAGAGCAGCGTGGGGTGGTAGGGGCCCAGCAGGTGATGAGAACGCAGCAGCAGCAGCAGCAGCAGCAGATGATGATGTGCCTGAGGAGGAGCCAGTACGGTCAGTGGATGTACTCCCACCAAGGGTGACCAAGAAGGCAAAGAATGCCGCAACAGTGGCGGCAGCAGCAGCAGCAGCAGTAGCAGCGGGGGAAGTGCAGGAGGGGGAGGCAGAGCGCGCGCTGAAAGCTCTACAGCAGAACGGCGCGCGCCCCTTCTGCAAGGCACCGCCAGGTCGCACGGGCGCTGGCCAGAACAAGACGCCATGCCCCGCAGGCTGCGGCAAAGAGCTGGCTCCCAACCAGGTGGTGGAATGTCACCCTGGCCTTTAGGGCCAGCGTTCCAAGCCCGATGCATCTCTGGCCTGCACACCGGCTTTTGTGTGTTTACTTGTACTGTACATGTCTGGCAGCGCGCGCGCATGTGGGTGGGTGCGTGCATGTGCGTGGGGGCAGGGAGCAGGGGGCAGGAAGGCTGCATGTCGCGCTGTTGGTGCACCTGTGGGTGCTGCTGGTGCATCACCCAGCTGCTGCATGCTCGCATATGACCAGCTGCAGCACAGTGGTTGAGGAAGAGTCATTGAAATGCTGGTCATGCTGCTGCTTGCTTGTGCAGGGGAGGTGCGACGGGTGTGACGTTGATGTGAAGAAGTTCCGGGCGATGCTGGCGCTTCCAATGACAGGGGCGTCTGGAAGCAGCCCAACAGTCCTTGGGTGTGGCTGAGTGAGAAGGCACAACAGGTGTACAACGCCACAAACGGCCAAACCCCCATCGGCCTCGTGGTGTACAGCAGGTCCTCTCCAAGAACAAGCTGGTCGTCCTGGGTGAGGCATGCAGGCAACCACCTCTGTTTGTGTGCAGTCTCTGCTGCAATAGCTCCAAGTCTGGGAGATAGTGTGCTATTTACGGCGGTATGCATCAAAGTACCCGGCAGCTGTCACACTGCGGCCAAACACAGGCGAGACCCTATCACCAGCGCTCGGGTGTGTTGTGCTGCACCGCCTACAACACCAAGTCTTGGAGCCCCTGCAAAGTCCCCGCAGTCGGTTACTGCTGACCCTGCTGCTATCACACGGTTCTGGGCGGGCCTGAACACTAGGTATTCAATCAACCAACTGATGTGTGTGTGTGTGTTGGTTCAAACTTGCAGGCTATGGCAAGCTGGGCGACAGGATCAGGGATCACAAGCTGATCAATGGGCTTGTCAAGCAGTTCATGTTTGCAATGGAACGTGACGCCAAGGCAGCGCAGCAGGGGGCAGCAGGCAGCGGGGATGCGCTAAAGGAGCTGCTGCTGAGTGTGGAAGGCCTTGAGGAGTCATACCGTGCCAGGTACCAGCAGAGCTTGGCAGCAGCGCTTGTCCTGTAGAGCAGCTGGGCAGCATGCACCTGCTCAGCTGATGTTGGTGCAAACGACACCA
>VIIQ02000037.1:0-21197 GCA_007449985.2 Desmodesmus armatus
ACCCCACAGGGTGTTTCTTACTTGGATGAGAAGCACCGTGGGTGTGGGGGGCTGGGGGCGATTACCCCAACGCCTATGCTGTTGAGTGGGGTGAGGGGGCACACTAGGGCACATCTGCAGCACATTTGCAGCTGCACCCAGCTGCTGCTGCTTCTTGGGTGTGCATGCATGCAAGGTGTTGCTGCTGCTGCGCACTACTCCTGTGCACTGTGCTGGGCTTGCCTCAGCCTGTTATGTGCAAGCTTTGCTTGCCTTCTCGACAGGCGTGTATGGGCCCATGGTGTGTGTTTTATAGTCTTGGGTATACTGCCTCCTGGGCATGAGCCAGCAGCCTGCTGTTGGTGCTGGCATGCATGCCCAGTCCACGCGCTGCGCGCGCGGCGTTGGCGCAGCTGCTGGCTGTCATTTTTTCAGAGTACGTGCGTGTGGTTGAGCACCTGAGCTGTGAGAGATTGGGGATCCCAGCAGCTGCATTCCCAGCACTGCAAATGTGCTCAATTCCTTTCAACCCACCTGGCACGAGGCATCTGCACTGCTTCCTGGTAGTGCTGCTGCTGTCTGTCCTGCGCAGTGGCAGTTGGCGATCTGCAGGCAGTACATAGCAGTACTGGGCACAGGTCAGCACAGCCCCTGGGCGACAGGGTGCTGATGGGTTTGTCACGGTAACTAGAGTGGTTTTTCTGCATTTGTTTAGAAATGGGCAACATGCTTGTATGTGCATGCCAGGCTGACAGGTGTGAACAGCATGGCAGCTGTTCAGTGTTTCAAAGTGCATGCTGTTACGCAGCACGCACGCAATTCGCAAATGCAATTCATACGTCTGCCATGATTGCGTGTTGCAGATGCATCCTGCTGCCGTTTGCGCACACACAGCCCCAACCTCGGACACAATCTGCAACGTGCCCTTCCTGTGGACTGCACTTCCAGCCTTGATTACGCGCAGCTGGTTCTAATCAATCTCATCAAATCACCCTACGTTCACGCAGCAGATCAACGCACCTGGCAGGACGTGCTGTTCCGAGCTGAATCACCCCCGTCACTTCGATAATTCTGCACACAAGCAGCGGCGTCAAAAGGCCAGGCAAACAGTGGCAAATTGTTCAGCTTCCAGTGCACTCTGGGCACAAGCAAAGGCACGGGACGCGTTCAGCACTGGGGCATTGCTGCTGCAGATCCTCTAGCAGCAGCACTGGCTTGCAATCATGGAGCAGGAGGGCACCCTCGACCCAGGTGTGCAGAAAGGACTCTTCAGGGATACACATCTATGGTGGAGTCCTGCTAGATCCATGCAGCCTGAGCATTTGCCAGCCTCTCCTTGGTGAAAGTGCAGTGGGGCAAAAAGTAACTTGGCACAGCCAATAACCTTGACTTTGCTTGTGGTGCAGCCAGCAGCAGGCAGCAAGCTAGAGCTAGGGGCTGCCAGCATGTTTCAGTAGCAGGCACACACCTGTAACAGCACACCTGTATGAACACGAGTCCTGTGCTGAGGGCAGGATAGGGCCGTTTGACCAAACTGGGGTCGACTGCTGCACTGCCAGGCTCCACACAAGCAGCTGCAAAAGCCCAACTGTCAGTGTCTGGGGGGACACTGCCTTGCTGCACACGCAATGCAGCGCTGGCCAGGGGAGATAGCTGATGTACAGGAAAGAATGCAGTAAAGAGACGAATTTGAGGCAGCGCACAGCAGCAGCTGCAGCGCAGGCAGATCAACCTGTCGATCAAGCAGCAGCTGGCCAACGACCTGCACACTCACACCACGCACTGCCACCAACAGGCGCCCAAGACACTTGAACGTTTGCACAGCACCCACGTTCCCCCTTACAGTTCGAATCCTGGCAGTCAAGGTTGTTAGGCGATGTGGACGGATGACCAATAGCCAGCAGCAGCTAGAGCCCCCGAGCAAAGTCCCAGGGTATCAGATATATCAAGTAGTTTTGCTTGATACAGCGCAGGTCCCGCCACACGCGCCCTGAAACTAGACAAGTTACTTTTTGCCCCACTGCACTCTCCAGTGAGAACCGGTCAAAGTTAGGGTTTAGCCAAGTGTACCCTGTACCCTAGTAGTGGCTGACAAGTGCCGCACACTGCACCTGCTGCTGCCTTCTTTTGCGCTGCGCAGAGGAATTGCTGCGAGAGCATGTCAGGGGCACCAAGTACGCCCGGAAAAAGACGTGGGTGAGGGTCTTGGGGTGCATGTTATGCTTCATGTTTCTGGGGCAAGCTGGGCCAGACTTTGCCAAGGCGCACCATGCCCTGAAGGGCATTCTTGACTCTCTCAATCAGCAGCTGCCAGAGGACGAGCAGCAGTTCATTGGTAGCAAAGATTTCAACTACTTGCGCACCTGGTGGGGTCATTGGATTGAGAACGGGAGTGTGGACGATGCACACAGGTCTGGCCGTAGTCGCAAATGCAACGAGAAGGAGGCTCTTGAAGCAGCTCAGATTTGCAAGGAGGGGAAGCTTGTTGAGGAGAAAGTGAAGGGCAACACAGTCCAGCACAGGGTACACTTCACCAGCCTGGGAGAGGCCATCAGGGAGAGCCCCCGTTTGAAGGAAATTATGAACAACAACGGCCTCAAGTTTTCAGACCAGCTGCTGCATGCCATGCACGACGCTGACCCCTCCCTTGTGCGCCGCAAGCTGTTCTTCAAGCACTCCTTCACAACACAGGAATTGCAGGAGCGTGTGGACTACGCCAAGCACTGTTTGGGCATTCAAGAGGGTTGGCCAGCATTCTTGAACCACACCATATACATTGATGAGTCCTCATTCACTGTCGACAAGTACACTGAGTCTGATGTTTTTGTCTGGTGTGACAAGCATGACCTCAACTTCTCTGATGTGGTGCCGAGGAAGCTGAAAAAGGGCCACAAGCATGTCACTGTGAAGTTCATTGTTGCAGTGACCGCCCACCCCGCCTTTGCGCACAGAGGGGGTGTGGTGTATATGGAGTTCACCACTGGCACCACCAAGATCCAACGGCACATCAACACAAGGCTGGATGGCAATGCGGTAGAGCGGGACATGGAGTACGAGGTGAGCCTGTTACATTGGGGAAATTGTGTGATTGCTGTAACCGTCAGTGTGACCCTGGCAGTTGGGAACTAACCACTTTAGCAGCTGCAAATAGGGCACATCAAAGGAACCCCAGCGCACTAGCGCTGTACTATATGAGGGTGTCAGCACAAGGGTGTAGCCCATTGCCGCAGACTCAAGGGCGGCAGCAATGCAGTCAGCATTACCAAGATCCTCTGTGTGCACCCGCACCAGCCGACCACCTTGCTGCACTGCTGCCATGTTCTGCATCATGTCGCGCCACAACACCACCCATGTGCTGTGGTGGTACATAGCAACCCAATGGCACCTCCCATCCACCTGCACAAAGTACCCTTGCTGCATGTGGAAGAAGTCCATGGGCCACGGCCAAAAAGCCGGCACCACCTGAAGGCTGAACTCCCTGTCCACCCCCCACCTCCTCAACAGGTCCATGAAGGTCAGCTCACAGGCTGGTAGCACACGCATGCCCTGCTGCCTCCATGCCTCCTCACTGTACATACAGAAGGCACACCACAGATCACAGGGGTCCCGCACTGTTGTGCTAGTTGCCACCTGCAGGTGGGGGGTGCCACGGGGACACCCTTGGAGCCGCCAATGCAACTGGTACTCTCCTGAGTAGTGGCCAACTGGCAGGGAGGTGCCATCAGGGAACCACAGCTCAGCCCCATCACTGCCATACTTCTCAACCCTGAGCCCCTCCCCCCGCATGGCACGTAGCGCCCTGAACTTCCACTGAGGCAGCTTCCCCGTGCCCCGCCTCCTTTTTGCTTCCCTGCAGATTCAAGACGGCAGCCGCAAGGCAGGGAAGATGACCAGGGAGGAATTTGAGAACAACCTCTACCACATAGTCAAGGAGTGGAACAAAGTAACTAATCTTGATAACTTCTGGTTGTCTTATGACAATGACGCCGTCCAGGCAACTGCCACGTGGGAAGTGGTGGTGAACCCCAATGACCCCACCGACACGATTGATTGCCTTGTCAATGGCTGTAAGCTGCCTCTGCCCTCCTACAGCCATGACTTGAACAGGCCTATTGAGCACCTGTTTGGTACTGTGAAGCACCACCTCAGGTGCCAGCTGTATGAGGATTGGAGCCTCCTTGATGACCACACCAAGTTGCAGGACATGGTGCGCAAGGTCTTTTACAATCTGCCTACGTATGGCTGGGCTCAGCATGTGGAGAAGGATGTGGCAGGGCTCCCTCAGCTGTGGCAGATGCTGAAGACCCCACAGGGTGTTTCTTACTTGGATGAGAAGCACCGTGTGTGTGTGGGGGCTGGGGGCGATTACCCCAACGCCTATGCTCGTTGAGTGGGGTGAGGGGCACACTAGGGCACATCTGCAGCACATTTGCAGCTGCACCCAGCTGCTGCTGCTTTCTTGGGTGTGCATGCATGCAAGGTGTTGCTGCTGCTGCGCACTACTCCTGTGCACTGTGCTGGGCTTGCCTCAGCCTGTTATGTGCAAGCTTTGCTTGCCTTCTCGACAGGCGTGTATGGGCCCATGGTGTGTGTTTTACTAGTCTTGGGTATACTGCCTCCTGGGCATGAGCCAGCAGCCTGCTGTTGGTGCTGGCATGCATGCCCAGTCCACGCGCTGCGCGCGCGCGCGTTGGCGCAGCTGCTGTGCTGTCATTTTTTCAGAGTACGTGCGTGTGGTTGAGCACCTGCTGCTGTGAGAGATTGGGGATCCCAGCAGCTGCATTCCCAGCACTGCAAATGTGCTCAATTCCTTTCAACCCACCTGGCACGAGGCATCTGCACTGCTTCCTGGTAGTGCTGCTGCTGTCTGTCCTGCGCAGTGGCAGTTGGCGATCTGCAGGCAGTACATAGCAGTACTGGGCACAGGTCAGCACAGCCCCTGGCTGACAGGGTGCTGATGTGTTTGTCACGGTAACTAGAGTGGTTTTTCTGCATTTGTTTAGAATGGGCAACATGCTTGTATGTGCATGCCAGGCTGACAGGTGTGAACAGCATGGCAGCTGTTCAGTGTTTCAAAGTGCATGCTGTTACGCAGCACGCACGCAATTCGCAAATGCAATTCATACGTCTGCCATGATTGCGTGTTGCAGATGCATCCTGCTGCCGTTTGCGCACACACAGCCCCAACCTCGGACACAATCTGCAACGTGCCCTTCCTGTGGACTGCACTTCCAGCCTTGATTACGCGCAGCTGGTTCTAATCAATCTCATCAAATCAACCCTACGTTCACGCAGCAGATCAACGCACCTGGCAGGACGTGCTGTTCCGTAGCTGAATCACCCCCGTCACTTCGATAATTCTGCACACAAGCAGCGGCGTCAAAAGGCCAGGCAAACAGTGGCAAATTGTTCAGCTTCCAGTGCACTCTGGGCACAAGCAAAGGCACGGGACGCGTTCAGCACTGGGGCATTGCTGCTGCAGATCCTCTAGCAGCAGCACTGGCTTGCAATCATGGAGCAGGAGGGCACCCTCGACCCAGGTGTGCAGAAAGGACTCTTCAGGGGATACACATCTATGGTGGAGTCCTGCTAGATCCATGCAGCCTGAGCATTTGCCAGCCTCTCCTTGGTGAAAGTGCAGTGGGGCAAAAAGTAACTTGGCACAGCCAATAACCTTGACTTTGCTTGTGGTGCAGCCAGCAGCAGGCAGCAAGCTAGAGCTAGGGGCTGCCAGCATGTTTCAGTAGCAGGCACACACCTGTAACAGCACACCTGTATGAACACGAGTCCTGTGCTGAGGGCAGGATAGGGCCGTTTGACCAAACTGGGGTCGACTGCTGCACTGCCAGGCTCCACACAAGCAGCTGCAAAAGCCCAACTGTCAGTGTCTGGGGGGACACTGCCTTGCTGCACACGCAATGCAGCGCTGGCCAGGGGAGATAGCTGATGTACAGGAAAGAATGCAGTAAAGAGACGAATTTGAGGCAGCGCACAGCAGCAGCTGCAGCGCAGGCAGATCAACCTGTCGATCAAGCAGCAGCTGGCCAACGACCTGCACACTCACACCACGCACTGCCACCAACAGGCGCCCAAGACACTTGAACGTTTGCACAGCACCCACGTTCCCCCTTACAGTTCGAATCCTGGCAGTCAAGGTTGTTAGGCGATGTGGACGGATGACCAATAGCCAGCAGCAGCTAGAGCCCCCGAGCAAAGTCCCAGGGTATCAGATATATCAAGTAGTTTTGCTTGATACAGCGCAGGTCCCGCCACACGCGCCCTGAAACTAGACAAGTTACTTTTTGCCCCACTGGCCCTAAGTCCTGCAATGTAACATCACCTGTACTTTCTCAACTCGAATATGCTATGCTGGTGGTTGTGCATGGGAGATGCTGCAGAGTTGCTTCAGTGCACACCGACATTATCCGCCTTCACATGCAGCAGTGCTCCAGGTTGGGTTGCCTGACCAGCTTTGAGCCAGGGCGTCGTTAAATGCGTCATACGCCACCTGATACCATCACTTGCAGGGAAGTGGCGCGGGGCTGATGACGGTGGTTGGTGTTTTCCTGGTATGACCATTACAGAGTGAGAGTAACAACTGGTTCTTGGCAGCTCTTAGCCACGGCCGAACATCACCTCTTCAGTAAGGTTGGATGTATCGTTCAGCTGCCAACAAGAGACTATTGACGAACTTCAGGATCCAAAGACCGCCAAACCACCCCCGCAAACATGCAGCGAGCTTCTTTCGACCAGGGTGGCCTCCATGCAGCTACACGAGATGCATTAGAAGGAGAAATACCTTCTAGTGTAGCCGTGTACCTTCATGGAAGTAGCCTCTTGTCGGAAGGTGCTCGCTGCATGGGTGGGAAGGTGTTTTGGCGCTGATTGAGTCTGCAGTCTGTCTCTTTTCGATGCACATCAACAGCACAGTAGGATGGAGCTGGACCCGTGAGTTTCTTGGGCTCCTGCTCTTCAGCAGCATAGGTGAGAGCTCCTTCTACAGCTGCTGGTCGTGGCTATACTGCTGTTTCTCGGTGGTTGTCAGCTCAATATCATGCTGTAGGTTGTTTCAAGGGTCTTTGGTGCTTAGTGTGCCACAGCAGCAGTAGGCATGACTGGCAGTTGGCCAGTACTGCTGTTGCCCGCACCAGTACCGCTGTTGTGCACACCCTTCTTACCCTGTTCATGCTGTCCTGTCCATCTGCTGTTGCAGGTCTGCATGCAAGCCCCCTGTGTCACATGCCAGCAGCCCTTCACAGCGTCAGGTCCAGTCTGCCAGACCGCATGGCCATTGTCACACATGTGCACACTTGCCTGCATGACTCACGTCCTGCTGGGTAGCCCTAGGCCACTCACGATCTCGTCAGTGCCTCGATGTCTATCTCCAAAACATTGCTGTGTTGCTTTGCTGATACCAGCAGTCCCCTTGGGGTCATCTGTCCATACCCGGCTGCTGTTGGCTGGCGCCCCCACTGAGTGGGTGGTGCGCCCTGCAAGAGCACTTGCATGGGCGCGCATGCGGCTCACATGTGCAACGCACAGCCGGGTATGCAATTAAATGTTCAGTGCAGGCGCTACCTGCTATAGATTGCCAAGCCTGAGGCTCTGTGTGGGTGCCCGAGGCCCCGGTCCTGCAAAAGTCTCGCAAGCAGCTGACACAGACACACAGGCATACACACTGACAAAACAGACTTTGTGTCTGACATTCAGATTGTGTTGTCTGCTGGAAGCATGCTTGTGATTGCAGTTTGCATGCTGAGCTTTCCATTCAGCACGTGCACGCATGTTGCATGCCTCAGTGTGCTGCTTGGCCTGGGTTGTTCTCAGTGCGTCAGTCACTTTCTCCTGCAGCCTCCAACAGGCCCATTGCAGCACATGTCCAGGTACATGTATGCGTCGTGTGCAAGGCCTGTGGGTAACCGCAGCTGAAACATGCTGCGAGCACGTTCGACCCGTGCTGAGGCCAGACTGGGTTGCATCACAGAATATGGATTAGGTCTAAGCAAAGCTGTGCTGCATCTGATGTGAACCTCCTAAACCTCCTGCTGTGGTGGAGGACCATTGTACTGGGCGGCCTTTTGGCATGGTTCCATGGCGCTAAGCTGAAAACTGGCCGGCGGTGCCTCCCAACACATGTGTTGTTCAATGCTGGTGCGACACTGCAGTCATTGAGTCGCTACACAACTTGAGTGTGCTGCAGCCAAGTTTCCGGCTCTAGCCATTGGCAGCAGTTGCAGATAAGCCAGCCTCAGCAATCACAACAAAAGGCATCAAGCCAGCAATAGCATCGCATGCCAGGACACCATCAATGGCACAGCAGGGAAAGCCACAGACAACTAACTGCGCTCCTGCGACGGCCGCAGCAGCTCTTCTGTTGCAGGGCTGCCCTGCTGCGGCTGGCCTCCTGATGATGCAAAGCGCCCCGCCCACCTGTTGCTGACTGCTGCTGCATCCCGCCGGAGGGGGCTGCCACTGCCGCCTGAGCCACCTGCAGGATCAGCACAGCCGGCAAAACGTTGCTGCCGTTACCATGCAGCATCGTCTGCTCTGCAGTGAAGGCTTGCGGCTGGATGCGCAATGACTCCATTTTGCATGGCCAGACGCGCCCTGCAGCAGCGGAACCGCTGCCCTACAAGCTCACCATGACTGACCAAGGCAGCACTACCAGTGACTGAGCCAGACATTGGGTATCAAAACATGGTGCTGGCTGCTCGCCAAGCTGCAAGCTGACAGCATTGACTATGGTGCCCAGCACTCACCCAACGGCTCAGCAGCATCCGCAGACGGCCTCAAGCGTGCTGACGGCGACCCGCCAGCACCAACCCCCTGGCCTGCAGCTGCCATGCTACTGCTCCTGCCTGCACCCTCAGCACCCAGCCGCCGAGCAGGGGAACTCTGGCTGCTCCTGCTGCTGCTGCTGCCACCTGCCAGACTTGGCAGGGACCTCAGCCGCCCTGGCGCCCCTCCAGCAGCATCAGCAGCACCTGCTGCTGTTGAGGAGCTGAGCCCCAGCCGTCTGCTGGCGGGTTGCAGCTGCTGCAGCTGCTGTTGGTCCCTGTCTTTGTCTCTGTCGCTGTCCCTGCCAAAGAGCTGCTGGTGCACTGCCTCCAGCCGTGCTGCACGGCCCTCCCTCACCAGGTGGGTCCCCGCACTCTCCTGCATGCAGCATGGCAGACGGAGCTGTTCTCACAAGCCGTGCATAAGGTCTCATACATGCGCAGCTGAATGCTCACACAAGACAGCAGCATGGCAGGATGTCACGCGCATCAAGTAGCAATTCTGTCGTACATGCCTGCCTGCTCTTGATGGCAACACAAGCAGCAACCAGGCACTTGGCTGCATGCCTTGGAACAGACACGCACTGCAAGCATTCCTACCAGCATCAGCAGGCAGTGCGGCCTGTGTGCCACCACTGCTTGGATGAGGTGCCCCCTCACCTCAGCCTGTCCCTCATCATCACTGTCCACCCCCACCAGGTCCTGCAGCTTGGGGCGCACATGCTGCTTGCGCATCTTCTCCACGTTGCTGTGCAGCCTTTCCAGGCAGCGCCCAATGCTCTCAACACCATCTCCCCTCAGCCTGCTCAGCTGCTGCAGCCCCCGTGTCAGCACATGCAGCCGCAGGCAGATGCCGCTGCCAGTAACTGCAGCTGTCCCACGGCTGGCTGCACTCAAGCTGGGGCAGTGGGGCCTCCGGAGTGCAGCTGCTGCATCTCCTGCTGCGCCTGGGCCGCCGGTACACACCATCGAGTGGGCTAGTGGCATGCTGTCGTGGCTGCTGCTGGTGGCGCTGCTGCAGGCGACTGTGTGCAGGTGCTGGCCCTGTTCAAAGCGCTGCTCCAAGTCTGTGATGAAGCTCTCGTCCACTAGCTGGGGGTTCAGGCCAGTGAAGAACTCTGCAGGCAGGGCAGGGCAATGGCGAGTGCGAGGGTAGGCGCAGCAGCAGGTGTCAGTGCAGCTACTAGCAGCCTGTCAGCAGCAGCCATGGCAGGTGGAGGCAGATTGTGGCTGTAAACCCACAGGCATGCATGCACTGCATGCATAATGCGAACAAGATATGCATCACAATCAGTAAGCTGTGTTGAGGCCAAACTGTGCAGCCAAAATGCAGCTGGCATGCCGTGCTGCTCTTCTCTTACTTGTGAGCTCTTTCTGCAAACTTCTGCTCGCCTCTGCCGCCACCCAGACAGGGCAGCTGACATGGTGACAACCTGGCGTGTTGGGCAGGCTGCACAAGCTGTAGCCGACAAACTCATCCCTGCAAACCAGTTGGCAGAACACATCCACACAAGGACCTTACGGTTGCGCACTTCTCTGTGCTAACAGCATTGACAGGACAACACATGTCCTGTTGGCAACTGCAAAAGGTTGTGCTGCTGCTGCTCTGCTGCTGCCATTGCAGGTGTGAGCTGGTTGGGGTATGGCCCACCGCACCCGGTTATTTGCCTCACTGCTGGTGCGGGACTCAGTCAAACTCGCCATCAAACTCGCCATCAACCAGCCCCACCTGCCCAGCCAGATGCTGCGGTGGAAGAGCTTGAACACGATGCTGGGCCAGTGCTGCATGCTGCTGGTGGTGAGCAGGACATCCATTGGGCACTCCCACACCACACCTGCCATGCTGCTATCTCCTGACAGGAGGGGGCTGGAAGCGTGAGTGCGACCCTGCAGGCAGATGGGCACACAGCACAGCACACAAACAGCTTATGGGGGCATGAGGTAATGCCACGCACCACCACATGGTGCGTGCATGCAACGCCTCTGCTCAGCTGTGCTCAGCTCAACTTGCATCACTGGGGAGCATTTGCTGCTTCTGCTGCTTCTGCAAGGACAGGGCAGGACAGCAAAAGACCCGATGCCTGCACGTGCGCTGCTGCTGACTTCATGCAGCAGATCAACCAGACCGTTTGTAGCCGGTTCAACCACCACCACCTGATTTATAACAATACTGCCCACCTTGTCCAGGCCCCCTGCAATGCTCCAGAGGCGCGTGTCATACACCAGCTGCCAAGTGCAGTACAGGGGGCCGGGGCCAAGGCCCACTGCACCTGTGATCTCCCCTATCAAGTGCACATGTGCTGTGCCAGGTGGAGGTCCCTTGGTTGCTTGGGAGGCCTGTTGCGAAACAGCACGGTGTTTTTTCTGGTTGTGTGCGGTCATGGTCAGGCACCATCTGCTGTGTGTGTATGCCATGGCAGCATAGTCATGGGCATGCAGCTGTCTATATTTTGAAAATAAGGCAAGAACCTTTTACTTGAAGGTGTCTCACCTTTGGTTGTGTTTGGACTGCTGGCGCAACCCAGCTGTCGGCCTTTTTCGCCTCCTGTTGTGCAAGCGCTCGCTGCTGTTGCTGCTGAGGTTCCTGACTGGCTTGCTGCTGATCAAGAGCCCTGCCAGCTGCTGTGCGAGCGCCTGTGGGGCTGTCAGGCAGCGGCTCAAACTGTCCTACTTCTGTGCTGGTTGATGGTTGGTCGGCCTGCTCAGTGTTTTGAGTTTGCCATGGTGGTGGTGCAGCAGCTGTGTCAGGCTGGATCAGCTGGTGCAGGCTGGCAGGAGCCGCAGCAGCTGTTTCATCGGCCCATGGTGGCTGCTGAACCCTGCAAAGGTGTCACACATCAATATATGAGGTCACTGCAGGTTGCAGCAAGGTGCTTGGTGGAATTGGGGGCAAACGGCACACGGCTTGCCTTTGTCTGGTAGACATCGTTTGATCGAGCTGCTGAAGCTTGAACTGCACTCAAGTACAGCATTCTGTTGCTTGCAGACGGTATGAGTGGTGCGTTGGCCAGGGCAGAAACTCTGGACCTGGGTTAGTCATCGCATCCGGGAGTTTGCAAAGCGGTTTAGCTGCTTGGAAAATGGCATGCTTTTGCGTGATCATATCAAGAGTATTTCGTCAGTCAGCACACAGACGTGAGAACGACGTCGCTGCGTTCCAACACTGCCAGATCGTGTTCCTGCTGATCTGCTTTCTCCTCAACTGCACTCCTATTCTGCACTCCAACTCTTCAATCCATACAACACCATGAAGAGCATCGTGGTGAAGTGGAGTGGCAAGGAATACCCTGTGGAGCTGCCTGAGGAGCAAAAGGTGGCAGACCTCAAGCGGGTCCTGCAGGAGCAGACCAGGGTGGAACCCAAACGACAGAAACTGATTGGCCTCAAGACCAAGGATGGGAAGGCAGCAACAGACGAAGCAGCACTAGCAGACCTGGCGATCAAGCCCAACACCAAGGTCATGATGATGGGGCAGCCGGAGGAAGTGATCGCTCAGGCAGAGGCTGAGCAGTTGGCTGCACCAGAGGTCCAGGTGGGCAGTGCTCCAGCTATTGCAGCACTTGACATGATGCTGCTGTTGAAAGTGAACATTCGCTCAATGGCTGACATGCATGCGCAGCCGGTATCCTGGCATTTGCACCAGTTCAGTGCTTCTGGGCATTTGCAGCATGCAGGCACTCTGCATGCAGGAGCTGTAAGCGGCGTGTGTGTTTCATGCAGCACGCCTCTTGTGCTGGCCTTGGTACTAATGCATAAAACCCCCCTTTCTGCAGGACGACTTTGACATTGGTGCTGAGGAGGAGGCCAGCCTGCAAGTGAAGGACCAGCCAGAGGTGCAGGAAAAGCTGGCGCGCCGGATACGCAGCGTGGAGGTCAAAATCATCAACCCGCCGCGTGAAGGTGTGCACGAGGCTAGGGCAGCGATCCTGGCACGATGCATGCGGATGCCTTGGATTCCATTGGCCACAGGCTGTACTTGCCGCTGTCAGCAACATGATATGAACCAGCAAATAGAAGAAATGATGGTGCAGGTGCAGGCTGTTCCTGTAGCCACCACTGTCAGTGGCTCCCACAAAACCAGTCACGTCCAGCACAAACATTGGGGTTTAAATTGTTGCTGCTGCAGGCAAGAAGTGCCTCGTGCTGGACATAGACTACACACTGTTTGACCTCAACTCCAGTGCAGAGCACCCTGATGAGCTGGCGCGGCCCTACCTGCACGAGTTCCTCACAGCCTGTTACGAGTATTATGACATCATCATCTGGAGCGCAACCAACATGAAGTGGGTGGAGGTGTGTAGACAAAGAATGTCTATCCAAGCGTTGTGTGCTGGGCTGTCCAGTGGGATGATGTTGGAGAGGCCATGTTGGTGCAGCAATTATATTGAGCCGTGTGGTGTGTCATGTACAAGAGCCTCGTCAGGATTGATGCAGGGGTGCCAGGCATAGCTGTCGGCAACCAGTCAGGTCTTAGCTAAGGTCTGCAGCTGCACGATAGTATCATCCTGTGCGTGAGCGTGCGTGCTGTCCATATAGTACTAGATGGACAGCAAGTACGCACCAACGCATGCTGACACGGTCATGCAGCTGCATGCCCCATATCCTGATGTGTTTGAGGGTTCAAAACCCAGGCACTCACTCCACAGCAGACGGACTTGTGGACCCTGTACAGCCTGGCCTTCCTGGTCCACTGACACTCATTGCGATGCATCACAGAAGCCGTGCTAGCAGATCTCCCAGCAAACCGTCACTGGTGTGTATCGCGGCACATGTTGTGTCTTGTGGCACATGATGGTCCGACCCCAAGTGGTTGCTCACCAGGGTGCCCATGATCACCAGGGGCCTTCCAAGTGGCAGCATGGCCAAGTTGTCACACAGACGTTGCATCCCCTGCTGTGTTGCCCTGCTGCTGCTGTGCAGGTGAAGATGCGTGAGCTGGGTGTGCTGGGCAATGCCAACTACAAGCTGGTGTGCATGCTGGACCACAAGGCCATGCTGACGGTACAGACGGAGAAGTACGGCGTGTTTGACTGCAAGCCCCTGCAGTTCATCTGGGCCAAGGTGCGACACTGTGTGGCAGCGCGCTGCTCAGCCTTGGATGGAACATGTGCAGTGTGCGCTTCCATCACCTGCCTGCAGTCCTGCTGCACACAGATCCGGGCCGTTGTGTTGTGCGCAAGCTATTGTCGCGTTGTGTTGTGGAAGGGGTGGCGGGACTGAACAGTGACATTATTGGCTCAACATTCAATGAGAATGTGACACTTGCATGGCAAACACGTCGCTACTGTGGTTGCTGTTTGCAGTTTGAGGGGTACGACGAGCACAACACAGTCATGCTGGACGACCTCAGGTACGCCACTGGCCATCACTTTGGCTTTCAGCAGCGCTTTAAGTACGACAGCTTCTTGAATTCAGCGTCTGCAGACTGGCACAGCTGATAGAGGCTTGCAATGGGCATACTTCAGCGGGGTGGGCAATAGCTGCTGTCCCTGTGACCCGCATGCAGTCCTGCACCATCACCAACACGCTGGGGTTGCCTTTTTGTTGATCGGTGAAGTTCCTACAAGTCAGGAAAGTGCTCAAGCAGCAACGTCTTTTTCCTGACCCTTCTTACCCACCGCACACATGCTGTCCTGCAGGCGCAACTTTGTGATGAACAAGCAGAACGGGCTGGTGATCCGGCCCTACAAGAAGGCGCACCTTACCCGCCACTTGGACCAGGAGCTGCTGCACCTGATGCACTACCTCACTCTCATAGGCCCGCAGGACAAAATCTCACACCTGGACCACAGAAAGTGGGAGCGGTACCTCAGCAAGTACGGGGCACGTGCTCTCATGGGCTGATTGTGGCGGGCACAGTGGCGTCAAGTTTCTGCTGCAGCACACTCGACCACCCTTCCCGCCCCACGACCCAAGCTGCTTTGTGGGTCGTGCGCCAGCTTCTCAGCACATCATGTGTCTTTTGCTTTGCGACACCCAGCTCACGTGTGCAGTGTGCTAAGGGGCGAGCAACCCGCAGCACAGTGTGTCACCAGCAGGTGACACTGGTTGCAGTCACCCCCATCTGTACAGTAGCTCAGCATCGTGTGCAGCCATTTTTCGGCTGGCTGGCTGGGGAGAGTCACAACTCATCCTTGCCCCAGACACTTGTGGCATGGTCGGACACCTGTGGCATGGTTGGTGCTGTAGAAGCACCCCACCGGCTGCTTGGGCTCAGTGAGAGGTGCTGAGAGACACTGTGTGTACATACTCTTATTGCTGACAACTTTTGTAGCAGTTGGGCGGCAATGCACGAGGGTTTTTTCCTGGCTGCTTGCATGTGGCTTGTTTGCACATGGTCAAATGTCCCGGTGTTGTCAAGTGGCTTAGCAGTGCCCATGCATGAGCTCAAGCGGCTGGCTGATGGTTTGAATCGGGCACAAGTCAGTCGGGCTGGCGTGGCGTTGCGGGGTTGTTGACTGCGGGTTTGGCGGTGTGCTCAACTGCACCCTCACTGGTGGCTGCAGCATGGCATGCCGGTCAGGATCGCATCCTCATCAACTAGTGGTCAGTTGAACACAATCCTCTCAGTCTGCTTCAAGGCACTGCCGCCACGATGAGATACTGTCTGTCCCAGAAAATGACCGCCGTAGCACAGTGAACCAAGGCAGAGCACAGAACCAATGGTGTTCAGATGAGCTCAGCTTGCTGGTGATACCAAGTGGGACCCTTGGACCCACTTGTGCGCAAGTCAGCAAGTTGGCATGCCACATGGGCTCAGACTCTGGCAGACAATGTTGCAACTGCCCAAAGTCAGTTTCAAGTCAAATGCCCACAAATCTCCAAGCATGCACCAACAGTTTGGCGTTATGCACGCCCCGACAGTTTGACAGGTCCTGCTGCGCACCAAATTGCACCATACTGCGCAACGAAAGGGGGTACAGGCCTGACTGCCCACTGAGGATCAGTGATGATACCAGCTTGGCGGAGCCAGATGGGCTTGCAAGCCATGCATTATGTTCAGTGCATACTACCTCTAGGTAGCTACATGCACAGCAGCAGCATTTAAAGCTCTGTTGCCTGCGACTCAGCATACAGACTGCCAGCAACTGGCTGCCAACTGTAGCGGCTACACCTACACTCCACAGTTCACCCCTACGATTTACATGCGCCAACGTCCCATGCGGCAGCAGCCAAGTCTGCTGCTGCTGCTGCTACTACTGCGAGTGCCTGCACAACTGCCGCCACGGCTGCATAGCCGCCTGGCACAATGAAATAGCCCTGCCAAGCTCACGCAATTCCGATCCCACTGCCCACAGCTTCACCCATACCACTTGCGAGCCATATCCCAGCCCATAGGGCAACCGAAGTGCCACCACCCACAGTCATCACCAGCCCACAGCTGATCGGCCCAGCCGCTGCCCAACAACCAACCCAAGACCACTGCTGCTGCCGCCAGCTGCCACACCCACTGCTACTGCTGCTAGTCAAATTCCAGCTCCTCTGGCCGCACAGGTTTCTTCAGCGGTATGACCGACAGCTTCTGCACGTCCCTCGGCATGGCCTTGCGCATGTCATATGCATCTTCATCACCCGAGTAATACTGCAGCACTGTCCTGTATATGCTGTACCCGAAGCTTTTGTACATGTTGACGGCCACTGTGTTGGATACGCGCACAAACAGGTCCACAAAGAAGGCATCATGCACCTTGTGTGTGATCTCCTCCAGCATCTGCATTAGCTTCCGAGCAAGGTTTTGCCGCCTAAAGTCCGGTGCAACCGTAACTGCTGTTACGTGGCCGTGCCACTGCTGTCCCTGGCCCTCTGCCTTGCCCAGGATGTAGCCCATGGCCTGCTTGCCTGGGCCCTCTGCCAGGAGACAGTACTCAGGCCACTTTGCTAGGTACTGCAGGTAGAAAGGGAGATTGTAGGTCTCCGTGAGTATATCGAGGTTGACATTGTTGAAAGTGAACAGGTCATTGCAGGTGAAGCGCCGGATGGAGGTCATCCGCTTTTACTGCTGCTGGTGCTGCTGATCAGGATCAGCTCCAGCTTGTTCCAAGGGTTCTGATGGATATATATGCTGCACGTTGGAGCAAGTGGCTGGATCACACTTAGAAGGCAAGAGCTTAAGGAACCGGGCGCCCCGAGTCAGACATGCGGCCATGCTCCCATGCTATGACTAACGGTGACAAAGGCAGTAGCAAGGCCGAAGACGAAGAATCCCACATTCACGCCGAATCATGCTACTTATAATGCAATTTAAGCTGCTGGTTCATTTTGCAAGCTTTAGGCTCACGCATGGAATCTCGTTTCGAATCAATAGATGCCTCGTTTGTTGTTGAGTAACATACAATATGGCAACACATTGCTTCAATCTTCTCTCGTTTTGAACTCTCAGTGTCCTGCGGGCCTCTGCCACATCTTGTGTTGGCGCGTTAGTGTGTTTTTTTCGGTCCGCGTGCCCTCTGGTCCCACAGCGCCCTGCCATTTGGTTTTCTCGGGCTTCAGCCTTTGTTTTTCTACCGCCCTGCAACCCTCTGAGCTGCCAGCAGCTCGAGGGCTGGATTCCCTCTGCAGCAGCTTCCCAGCAGCACCAGGATGCTTGGCAGGGCGTGCCTGGGCTGCTTGACAGTGTTAATCGTGATGACATTCTCCCAAACGCATGCTTTACCAGCTGCAGTACTGGCCACACCATCTGATACAGCAGCAGCATCTGCAGCAGGTGTGAACCACCAACCCGCTGGGCAACTTCCCCTCAGTGTGGAGCAGCAGCAGCAGCAGCAGCAGCAACGACAACAGCAGCAGCATCATCATCAGCAGCAAGCAACCCATAGACGCCTGCTGCAGACGTCAAGGCCAGTGGTGGTTGCTCACAGAGGGGCCTCTGGCCCCCTGCCTGAGCACACCATTCCAGCATACCAGCAGGCAATAACGAGGGAGCAGACTTCATTGAGTGTGATGTGGTCGTCACAAAAGACCTGCAGCTCATCTGTCGACATGAACCAAACCTCAACGACACCACAAATGCCTGGGAGCTGTTTGGGTGAGTGCATGCAGAGAGGGGGGGGGGGGGGGGGCTGTGTCAGTGCATGTAAAACTGTGTTGCATGGATTCACAATGCCACCTCAAGGCTGGCAGCCAGGTGCACTGTGCATGTCAGTCAGCTCAAACAGGCAGCTAATGCAGCAGTTACAGACCTGAAACAAACCCTGCGTGCGTGCAGAGCTGTTGAGATCAGGGCACTATCATGAGCTGTTCCAGCCTGGCATGCAGTGCATGGCTGACAGACAGGCAAGTTGCTGTCTTGAACCATGCCCACAATCATGGGCCGTGTCTGCTAATGTTGTGATTATATGTCCTTGCCTGCAGGCATAAGGCCAACACCTACGTTATCGACGGCGAGGCTGTGAGTGGAGTATTTGCAGCAGACCTCACACTAGCTGAGGTCAGGCAGCTGAGGGCCAAGCAGCGCTGGGAGTTCAGGGACCATGCCTTTGATGGGCGCTTTGGTGTGGTGACCTTTGAGGAGTTCATTCATGTGGCACTGGCAGCTGACAGGGCTGTCGGCATCTACCCAGGTGGGGGAGGGGCACCGGAAAAGGGAAGAAAAGGGCGGAAAGTAAGCTGAGGGTTAGGGACACCAGGGAAGTTGAGGGGCAAGGACGGGCACGAGCTGCAGGAAAGTTGAAGTACCTGAATGGAATGTGAGAGGGGAGGATGGTGCACCGGGTTGCATGTACCGACTGCTGCAGTTCTGTCCAGACTAGAGTCATGTCAGCCTAGCACTGGGATTGCCAGGCATTGGTTCTTTGAGCTGCAACCAAGGCCTGCAGCACACACCCGCCTTCATCTTGTGCTTGCCTGTCATCACTATGCTGCTTTTGTGCTGACTGCCCCTGTGGTGTAACACCTGCCTGCCTGCCCCTCCTGCAGAGGCTAAGCACCCGACCTGGCACAATCAGCTGCCAGCCATGCAGGCTGCACAGACCTCCCTAGAGCAGCTCATGGTTGCTGTCCTGCACTCCAAGGGCTACGCAGCATCAGCACCCCATGCCAGCACAGCTTGGCGGGAACGGCCTGTGTTCATACAGTCCTATGAGGTCACCAGCTTGCGGCGCTTTGCTGAGTTGACACCTGTACCTCTAGCCTTGCTTTTCGACACAGCTGCAGCACCTGATACGGGGCTGTCGACAGAAGAGGTTCTGTCGGATGCATATCTCGCAACTTTGGCGCCGTTTGTGACAGTCATGGCACCTTGGAAAACCATGCTGTATACATTGCCTGCGCAGCAGCAGCGGCCTCAAGCGATGGGTATGGCTGGCTTGGCTTTGCCAGCCGGTGCAGGCAGTGTGTTAGTCAATGGCACAGACAGCAACCGCCGGCTGCTAGCTGCGCCGGTAGCTGTGGCACCGATAGCCGCAGGGGATGGTGGTGCCATCGCTGCAGCTGTCGGGTCGCATTACCCTGAATTCCACTCAGTGAAGAGGAACTGCGGCAGCTGCAGGGTGGTCAGCAGTTGCAGACTACGGGGCTGACTGCTCGCCTGCGCAAGCATGGGTTCCTTGTGCACACATACACTTACGGGATGAAGGGCAGTTTGTGCTGCCGACATGTAGGCAGGGCATCGCATGTGAGTTTGAGTGGTTGTTTGACACAGAGCGTTTAGATGGCGGCTTTGCGGACTGGCCGGGCACGATGCATCAGTGGCTGCTGCAGCAGCCACAGCCGTAAGCAGCCGGGTGTGTCGATGGCATTCCTTCGTCGTCTCGGCCAGGGGTTATGTGGTGTGGTTTTTGTGTAGTACAGTGTACGTGTACGACCAACAGCATGCACGCGATCTGCATGCCATGCCCATGGTGCGCTGCTGCCTGTGCATGGTTTTCCATGGCTGTGGTGGTGGGTTTCCTGTCATCCTTTCCTGCATATGGAGCCTCTGCCGATTGTGGCTCTACAGCTTGTTGTTTCATTATTTTATATGGTTTGAGCGGGCATCAGCAGCGCTAGGGTAGGTGAAGGACGACTGGGTTGTGTTGACGTCTGCTGAACACAGTCTGTGCTGTGTCAGCAGAAGGGCATGGGTGCCATCTCTGCACCACTGCACCCCCCCCCTTGGTGGCCCATTTGCTGCGTGCATGATGCCACAACGCTGGTGCCCTGATGAATGGCGTTAGACCGGCATCAGACCCTTGGTACTACCAGACATCTGTCAAGCGGCTTGACAGGTTGTCCTTGTGAATAAGGCAGCATACCCAAGCACAGCGTGCGCGCTGTTTGCATTCCAACTAGCAGCTGCATCCGCTGCATCGTGACTGTCGTGTCAGCCCGCTGACTATTGTGGCCTTTGCAACGGTGTGCGGGGCAGGTACGTCAGCAAGGCAGGCATTGGTTCAGATTCACTGAACGCAGCTACAACAGTGCCTCCGATCACATGCTCAGAGACTTGACAATGCTGAGTGTGCAACTGCAACATGGGTTGCATGCATGTGCCAGCACACCTTTCAAACTCCGCACGCTTTGCAACAAAACCCATCAACACAGCCCCTGCTAACAGCAGGTGGCACGGGGATAATCCCTGTTGCAGCCAGCCAAAAGTCATGAGTGCTGAAGATATTGTCCAGCACACACATAACCCAGAAGCGGCCGCCCAATGGAGAAGCACTCGATCAAGGGGATCATCACTGCTGGCAGCACCCAAAAAGCAATCCACAGGCAGAGTGCAGTTCCAGAGCCACTGGCCGCACAAAACCGCATGCACCATCATCTGCCTCGCAACACCACAAAATCCCACAACACCCCTGCTGCGTATGATGGGGACACAAAACCACTGCAACTGCCACAGACTGACAGACCAGCTGGGACTGACTCACTGCTCAGCAGCAACCTTGCTGACCTGCGACACATGCAGAGCATTCGAGCCTCATCTGACGGCTTCAAGGTCGCCGCTCTCCTTCATCTCATGCTGCCTCGCGGCCAGCTGCTTCAAGTGGCGCACACCTTCTTGTGCTGGGGCCAGTGGCGAGCCTGGTGCTGCTTGCAGCAGTATGTAGGCCACCTGGGAGCAAGCAAGGCAGCATGTCAGCAGGCGGAATGGGCTACTGGAAGACGGGGCGGCAGCTGTCCGCTGGACTGATTCAATCAAACCAGTTTGTGAGGTAACCCTGCAATGGCAGGTCGTGGCACCATGCGATCGGCAGCTCATGGCCTTTGTATTGCCGTGCCCAATGACTAACCAGGCAGTCTTGGCATGCTGAGGCACACTATGCCAGGAGCATATGCAGCTTCTGCAGATGCTTGTGGCATAGTGAGCCTGAACATGCCAAGACTGCCTGGTTAGTCATTGGCCCGAGGCACCATTTTGATGCACACATCATCAAGCCACAGCCAGCAACAGACACTGCATGCGAGCCACAACTGCACAACATGATCAGTCTATCAAACCACATGTGCTCAAGTGCAGCC
>VIIQ02000040.1:0-87500 GCA_007449985.2 Desmodesmus armatus
GACAGGACCGCTGGTTCTCACACTTGCCAAGGGACACCACTGGCAGCAGTCCTGCCCGTTCCGTGTGCTTGGGTGCTGGAGGGAGACGCGGGTGGCATGTTTAAGGTGTGCTTGGACAAGAAGACACTGCTGCCGGTGTTTGGGTATGTGGATCCAGCCCTCAACATGCTATGCTTCCGTCCCAAGGCAGCACAGGGCAGGCTTGACATTATACACGGCATTCCCGTGCGTGGCTATGTCAAGAACGGCAACAGCAGCATCAGCAGTGGCAACATGGCGGCTGCCACCATCTGGGAGGAGGACAGCAGGGACACAGAGGAGCTTGAGGGCTCAGCAGCAGCAGTGCCGGGCATCAACTACAGGCCGTTTACTGCAGAGGAGAACACTCTAGCCAATGCAGAGCTCGAACGGCTGCTTCAGGCAGGAGTTATCACAGAACTGGATGCTGGGCCATTTGAAGTGAACGATCGCTGGTACTTGGACCACCTGGGCCTGAATGGTGGTGTGCCACAGCAGGTGCAAGAGGACTTGGACAGCAGCAGCTCCACTGGGTCAACCGCTATGCCTGAGCTGTGCACAGGCAGTGACAGCGACAGTCTCCCAGAGCTGGTGGATGCTTACAACCCAGTGACTGCTGACATCGAGTATTTCAGCCCTCATGGCAGTGCAGCAGATGCTTGGCTGCAACAACAAACTGGGGGTGAGCACAACAAGCGCAGGCGCCGGCGTGGGCGCGGCCGCAAGGGCAGGGGGCGGCAGCAGCAGCAGCAACAGCAGGAGCAGGAGCAGGAGCAGGCAGAAGCACAGCAGCCACTGGAGGAGCCAGCAGGCAAGCTATGGGGCTTTGACTGGTCCAAGGCTGCTGGTCAGCTGCTGCCGGGCATCAGCTGGATCACGACACACATGGTGCTGCTGCTGCTAGGCATGTTCCACTTCTTTGTGGACTTGCCGCTGAGGAAGTACCCCTCAAAGATCATGCGTGGATTGGTCAGCATGGCGGGAGCAGCAGTGCGCCCAGGCAACCCCATGCGCGCAAGGGAGTATAATGTGGCAGAACCTGTGCCCACTAACAACCTTGGCGACACACGGCGCGCACGCAAGCGTCGGCACAACAGAGGGCCCAGGCCAGGCCCTGGCTTGCAACCGACGGCAGAGCAGGACGCACCGCAAACAAAGGTCTCTGTGGTCGCCACAGTGCGTCACTCTGGCAAGGTCATCACTGCGCGCACAGTGCTGATGTGCCTACTCTGTTTCTTCTCAGTGCTGTGCTCCACAGCAGCAATGCAGGTTACCAACAGCATTGGGGCAGCAGCCACTGGATCAGCACTGCAAGCTGGCTACTTTCCCCTGCCACATGGCGTCCCACCACACCTCAACATGCACTTGCTGCAGCAGGAGCTTGCCAACCTGCATTGCAGTAGGTTTCGCTGCTACAGCAGAGCATGATTCTGGCCAAGTGAAGTGGTACCAGGCCGACCCAGCAGCTCTGGACCAACTTGGGCCCGATGGCGCAACAGAAGATGTGCATGACGCCAGATGGACAGTGCACGATGAGGGCAAATGGATCTTGGGCAACCACCCAGATGCATCGCCTGCACAAATGGACCAGCTGGTGCAGATGCTGTTGGAGGAGCGAGGGGCATTTGCTTACAGTCTGCAGGACTTGCCTGGCTACACAGGGGACGTAGCTGACTTCAAACTGATCGATCCCTCCAAACGTATGTGGAGCGCACCCAGACGCTACACAGAAGAGGAGGTGAAGTTTGCCAAGGAGAAGGTGCAGGAGATGCTGGATGCGGGCATCGTAAAAGAAATTCCAACGACCTGTCCGCATGCTTCAGCTATCACGTTGCCTATGAAGCGAGCACCCGACGGTAGCTGGACCGACAAGCGGTTCTGCATCGACCTGCGCAACGTCAACGGCAACACAGTGGTGGACAGTTACGGCCTGCCACTACCGGAAGAACTGTTTAGGCGAATTAGGGGGCACAAATTCTTGGTCAAGGCGGACTTTAGAGCGGGCTTTTGGCAGCTCAACCTGAGCGAAGAGGCGCAGCAGCACGTGGCCTTCCACGCACCCGACAGTGGCAAGCGACTGACCTACACGCGGCTGTGTTTTGGTCACGTGAACGCCACGGCAATTTTCCAGCGGGTTATGGAGAAGGAGCTGGCAGCAGCTGGTTTGTCTCACTGTGCGGCGCCGTTCGTCGATGACGTTATCATGTGGTGCGACACCTGGGAGGACATGGTGACCAACTTCAGAACACTTCTACAGCATCTCAAGACAGTGGGCTTGCGCCTGCACCCTGCCAAGACAATCGTGGGTGCAGACTGCTTGCCTTACCTGGGTCACCTGGTATCAGCCAAGGAGTGCAAGCCGGAGCCAGCCAAGATTGCAGGCATCAAGGCACTGCAGCCACCCACCAGCCTCAAGCGCCTGCAGGCCCACCTTGGCCTGTTTAATTACTACAGGTGCTATGTGCCCAACTTTGCCATCATTGCCAGGCCGCTTTACAAGCTTATGGAGAAGGGTGCGCAGTACATCTGGAGTGATGACTGTAACCAGGCGTATGAGGGGCTTCGAACGGCGCTGTGCAAGAAGGGTTTGGGGCTCAGGCAGCCTGTGGATGGGCGCAGTTTTCATCTGTATGTCGACTGGAGCAACACGGGCATTGCAGCTGTGCTGAATCAGGAGGCGGAGGATGGGACGGAGTACATGGTGGCCTGTGCCAGCAGGTCCCTCAATGCAGCTGAGCAGAACTATCCCGCCTGGAAAGGCGAGATGATGGCAGCAGTGTGGGGCGTCAAAATGTACAGGCCGTACTTGCACTCCAGGGAGTTCTATCTCCACAGCGACCACCGGGCGCTGTTATGGCTGCTGACACAGAAGACACCAGTGGGGCAGCAGATGCGTTGGATTCTGGCACTTCAGGAGTACCGCTTCTCACTGGTGCACAGGGCAGGCAAGTCAAACCCAGCTGATGTGCCTAGCAGGGAAGCCAGTAGCTGTGTGGCAGACACCACTGGAGCCAGGTTGGACACGGAGCTGCATGACTGGGTGCCCACTGTGCTTCTGCCAGACTGCAAAACAACGGACCCACTGGTCTACACACATGACAGTCTGGCACTGGAGCTGGGCATTGGCAGCAAATCAACAGCAGCAGCTGGAGTGGCAGCAATGGCTTATGAGGAAACACCTGGTGACTGCCCAATCCTTCACAGCCCAGCAGCAGCGCTGGCGGCAGAACCAGCAGACAGCTACAGTCATGAACAGCTGGAGCACGAGGCGTTGTGTTGTCTACTGTGCAGCAACGAGTCTGCAGTGGACACATTCGCCCCAACCGCCGACTCATTGCTGGGGGGGGAGACAGCAGGACAACTTTTTGCTGACGATGGCTGCTGCGTGGACACACAACACCCAGCAGTAGCTTGGCGGCAGCATGACCTACAGCAGGCAGCATCGGCGTGGGTCACATTGGCAGGGCTACAACAGCCCCAACCGGACAGCTTCCAGCCAGGAGTGTACACAGGTGCATTGGACCCCTGGGGCGTAAGGGAGACACAAGGGCTGTGCACGGCTACTGTGGCAGACACGTTCTTCCCGGCAGCGCTGCAGCAGGGCATCGTGCTTTATGAGCCGTTTGGTGGCATCTGCGCAGGGCTGGAGATGGTGCTCAGGAGTGGCATCACAGTCAAACAGTACCTGTACAGCGACATCAACCCCATGGCACAGCGGGCGGCGTTACACAGGATCAGGGTGCTGCAAAGCATGTATCCCAAGCAGCTACCGGAGGATGCTTTGGCTGGCAGTTTCAGCATTCTTCCCATGGATGTGAGGCACATCACCACACAGCAGCTCAGCAAGGCTGTCAGCGAGGCACCAGTCAAGCAATGGCTGGTAGTAGGAGGCTGGCCCTGTCAAGACTTCTCTGCAGCAGGCAAGTCACAGGGGCTTCGGGGTGATCGGGCTCAACTGCTGTTTGACCTGGTCAGGGTAGTGGGAGCGTTGCAACAGCTACTCCCACACCAGCCCCCAGCCTACCTGGTGGAGAATGTGCTCTTGCAGCAGCACAGGCTGAGCAGCATCAGTCAGCATGACTTCAATAAAATCAAGGCGTGCCTAGGGTTACCTGTGGTGCTGGACGCAGCACAGTTTGGCAGCCTTGCACATCGGGCGCGCAACTTCTGGTCCAACCTGGTTGGGCCCAGTCAACTGCGAGCAGCTTTGGCATTTGTCAAGAGGCCACCCGCACGCAGCGTACAGCTTGCCTTGGGACCTGGCAGGACCGCGCAACCTGTCAACCGACCAGACGCTGCTCCTCTCTACCCCTGCAACGCACCAGGGCAGCCTCGCGCAGCCTGGCCTACCTTGGTCAGCAGCGCACGCTCCTACGCCTTCAGGCCTGGCCAGCCTGGCAGTGTTTTGGACACAACGGTGCCTGCTGTAGTCAAGTGGGGCGAGCCAACAGCAGAGGAGAGAGAGGTAGCTCTGGGCTATCTTCCAGGCAGCACAGCAGCAGCAGGCCTCACACAAGCGCAGCGGTGTGCGTTGCTCGGTGAAAGCATGGATGCCAACACTTTGCAGGTGCTCATGGCCATCGCCAAGGCTTGGTTCCTGCGGGGCCTGCCTACCTCTACTGACTTGGCGACACGTGCATTCAGCGCACACGAAGGGGAACTGGCGCAGGAGTGGCCTGGCAGAGAGGCAACTGCAACCCCACATGGCTATCAGCAGCAGCTAGCCATGACAGCTGGCTACCAGGAGAACACTACGGCTACGAGCCAAGGTGACATCTGGGCCGACGATAAGACCCTGGAGTACATCAGAACAGGGCAACTCCCACAAGACCTGGCAGCCAGCCAGGCAGCACGTATCAAGCGACGTGCACGCTCATACTACTTCAAGGACCAGCAGCTGATCAGGAGGATGCCAGATGGCACCGACAGGCTGGTACCTCCACCACAGGCGCGTGCTGGTCTCATACGGCAGCAACACGAGATGTGTGGGCACTTTGGCAGGCGGCGCACCTCAGCCATGCTACTCAGTAAGCACTGGTGGTATGGGTTACTGACGGACGTTGCAACAGTGCTGTCACGCTGCGAGCACTGCAGCAGGGTGCATGCCAGCTTCACCGCCAAGCCGGAGGAGCTGCGCCCCATTCCAATCAGCAGCATGGGTTTCAGGTGGCACGTGGACACAGCTGGGCCACTACCCAAGAGTGCAAAGGGCAACAAGTATGTGCTGGTGTGTGTTGAGGCATTCAGCAAGTACCTGGTGGTGGTGCCGATGGAAAACGACAAGGCGGAGACCACTGCATACCACTTCTTGCACGGTGTATTGGCACACTTTGCAGCACCAGGGCAGGTGGTGACAGACTCAGGGACAGAGTTTGAGGGCGAGTTTGCCAAGCTCCTGGAGGATGCGCTCATCGATCATGCCATCATCAGTGCAGACCACCCTCAGGCCAATGGTCAGGCAGAGAAGGCTGTGCACATCGTCAAGCGGGCGCTTACCAAAATGGCAGTGGCAAGGCACAGTGTCAAGCAGTGGGATGAGGACTTGGCATGGCTGGCACTGGGCTACCGCTGCTCTCCACAGGCCAGCACAGGCCACAGCCCGTACGAACTCATGTATGCACGTCCACCGGTCATTCCACCTGCAGTGAAGGAGCTTGTCAGCACACCCCTGGACATCAGTGCTGAGGCGGCTGTCAAGGACCTACTGCAGCGTAAGGAGCGGCTAAAGCAGCAGGTGCCCATTGCGCTGGAGAACCTGGCGATTGCACAGCACAGGGATCAGCGCCGTTACCTGCAGCTGCGTGCGCCTGACTACAAGCCACGCGTTCACAGGTTTATGGTGGGTGACTACGTCTACACTCAGCAGCTTAACCGGGCAAGCAAGCTACAGCCCAGGGCCAAACCCCTCATTCTGCGAGTTCTGGAGGTGCGGGACTCTGGGGTACTGCACCTGCAGGGGCGCTGTGGCCGGACCATTGAGGTGCACATGTCTCACTGTGCACCCTGCCACTTGCCTGATATCGACGGCGGCATCGACCCACTGCTGGTGGACAACACAGATGATGTGGTCTGTGAGGTATGCAGCACCAGCGACAACGGGGCCGAGCTCATGCTGTGTGACGTGTGCAACAGCGGATACCATACCTACTGCTTGCAACCACCACTCAGCAGTGTGCCTGACGGTGTGTGGCTGTGCCCGGAGTGTGTGGACGCTGGCTACACAGAACAGGATGCTGCTGGCAGGGAGCAGCAGCGGCAGCAGCTACAGGAGCGGGAGGCCAGGCCAAACATATTCCCCGGCGCGCAAATGAAGCGCAGGGACGAAGCAGCACATGCGCTGCATGGCCGACTGGTGCTGAAGGCGTTCACGGATCCAGCCACCGGGAAAGGCAGGAAGTACTGGGGCAGGATCTACTTCAAGGATGCTGAGTCACGCCCATACTACTTCCGAGTGGTGTACGAAGATGGGGACTCTCACCACGCCACCATGGCAGGCATCAAGCGCTACCTGCAGCCGGAGGATGCAGTGCTGCCACCTGGGGCCAGCATTCCTACACCAGAGTCACTGGCAGCAGCAGTGGCGTACGCACGACAGCTGGTCAGCAGGGTTGCTGGCGGTTCAGTAGCTGTTCCTTCCACAAGGGTCTCACCGGCAGATGTGCAGTTGCTGCAGCTTACAGTGCAGATGTCCCTGGTTCAAGCCCTGGTGGACCCACTAACACTCAACACCCAGTGGCAGCAGGTTTTTGCTGGGCGACCGTTCACTGTGGGCTGCGGGCCTGTACAGCACGGCGCTACAGCCATCATCATTACACCTACAGCACCCTTTGTGCTTCATGCAGTTTTCACAGCACTGCAAATGAGGCCATTGGTGGTGCTCTGTTACGTGCCTTCACTGGCGTTTCCAGCTGACATCCACCCTCTGTTCAGTGCACTCAAGCAGCAACGGCGAGCAGCAGCATTCAGGGGCAAGAATGGCTGCTGGCTGGTGCTCAGTAGGCAAGGCATAGACATCGACAACTGGCTGCATTGAGCACTGGATGCTCGGTTCATTATCTCGGTCCGGTTTCGCTAAGACGGCGCAGTAGTAGCTTAGCACCAAGGGGCTTCAAGGAAGGGGGGGCATGATAGTGCATACTGCAGGCTGACTAAGCAGGTGATTAGCTGACACGCTCAACCTTCTGTCCTGCACTGCTAACCTCTCCACTGTGCAGGGCGTGTTCTCATTTATGCCCGACACAGCACCTGGTGCCAGCAGTGTAATAGAGGAGCAGCTGGACTACGGGGAGGACTCCTGGGAGGAGTTGCAGGAGCAGCCAGTCAGTGAGGAAGTGGCACTGCTAGGATCTGGAGAGGAGGAGTTGCCTCAGCAGCCAGACAGTGAGGGTGCAGAGCAGCCGGACTTTGGGGGCGAGGGCTTGCCTGAGGAGCCCATGCAGCAGGACATAGCAGCTCACATGGACCTGCCTGCAGCAGTAGCGGAGGACCCAGCCGGCCAACTGGTCACGAGGGTACGCGCAATCTACCATGGGCTTCGGCGGGACAGGGATGAGCTGAGGGGTATTGACAGGAGCTTGTGGCAGCTTACACTAGAGCAGCAGCGATGGGTGGAGCGCGAAGCAGCAATGGACGTGCTTGGCATCACCCGTGTTGCATGTCACCTTGGCGGCTATGCCAACGGGATGTCAGAGGACCTCACAGTTGCGGCAAGGCGGGCAAAGGAGGCAGACCAGCACATGCTGCAGAATGCAGATACAGACTTGGAGGCAGAAGCAGCACGGGCAGCTGCAGCAAGGGAGGCTGCAGCAAGGGAGGCTGCAGCAAGGGAGGCTGCAGCAGCTGAAGCACTTGCAAAGGAGGCAGCAGCGAAGGCAAGGGCTGCAGAAGGGAACCGCGCAGTAGAGCCGGCAGCAAACCAGGAGGCACCTGCAGCAGTAGGCTTTGATTGGAGTCGCGTGAAACTACCCTTAGAGTTTGTGCCTCCGCAGCGCGGAAGCAGCAGCAGCGGCAAGGGTAATGATGGGGAGCATACGCAGGAGCGCAGCGGGAGCCGCGGCCGCAGCCCCAATGCCGACAACAGGGAGCGCAAGCCCAAACGCAGCAGGAGCCGCAGCAAGGGCCGCGGCAAGGACGACAACCAGGACCGTGGTGGTCGCAGCAGCAGCAAGTACGACATGGACGGGCCTCCCAAACCCGCAGACGTACCTGAGTACGAGCTCCCTCCTTTGGGCTTTACCCGCAACAACTGCAGGGTGGGCAAGGACGGTTATGGATTAGCAGGAGTTATGGATTACCAGGGCACGTGGTTCCCAGTGGCAGCACACGACCCAGCGCACAACCCGGAGAAGAACCCAAAACTTAACGACACATGCCCAATCTGCTTCCTGCGAACAGCATACAAGCAGGATCGCCTGGCATACCGTTCCAACACCCGGCGCAGGTAATGATATGGCAGAGACAGCAGGTGCTGCCGCAGCAATTAGCAGCAGCAGCAGCAATTGCTGGGCCGTCTGGATTGGCCTTTGGTAGCGACAACAGCTTTTGGCAGCAGTGGTTTAAGGCCGTCTGGAGTGGCCTCTGCTGGAGCGATGGTTTGTGCCAGCTGGGGGTGCCCAGACTGGCAAGCAGCTTTGCAGGAGGTTGGGAGCAGCAGTTGATTTATTGGACATTGTGGATAGTAGCTTTGCCTTTCACATGCGAACGATGTGGGGGCATCTGTCCTGCTTGCATGTTGGTTGGGATTTAGCAGCAGTGAGCGCAAAGGGCCACTGTTTGTGCTTGTCAAGCTCAGTGAAATATGCTTCCTGAGTAGTTAAGTGAGTGCTGCATGACTCACTTGTGTGCAGCAGATCCAGCAGTGGCTGGGTTTGTTTGTCAATTATGTGTGTGTGTTTTATTGACTGTGCAATGCACAAACATCACATGCGTTGTAGTGTGTGTGCCCAGCGTCTGGATGTGCCTAGATGCCGTGGTGAGAAAAGACAAAAAACAAAAATGTCTGTTGACTTGTGTTGTGTGGTCACAGCAGCATTCTCTGCAAGCAATGTGCAGTTTTCCCCGTGCGTTGCGCATCAGCTGTGTGCTATCAGCTGTTGCATGTTGCTTTTGGATTGGGTTGTTTGTAGCTGCTCAATGTGAGTACTGCTGCTGTGTAGTGTTACCCCAGCAGCAGTGGGGGGGAGTGTACACCCCTAGCAGCAATCTGAGCAGGTCAGTGTTCTACTGCGTCAGCTGACACGAGCAGCAGCTACACTGACCGATTCCTGCTGAGTGAGCAGTAATCCTCACAGGAAGGTTATGCTGTGTACAAGGCTATACAACACATGCCTTAGCAGAATCAGTGTGATAGTTGACTAATCATGTTGAGTCAACAAGGACTCTGGGTGATATCAGATCATGCCAGATACTGCTGCGTGGCAGTGCTATTATTGGTGGTTAAGTGCTTGGGAGTTGTATGCGATGAGTTTGGTGCTGCGATGCACAGGATCACTGGCGGGTTCAGGGTTTACCGCCTGCAGTGCCGATTCCTTTGTGCCGCTGTGGTGCTCTGTGCGTCGCACTCGGCTTTGACAGTGCTTGGTGTAAACTTCTGGCAGTGTTTCCCGAGTACTCGCTCATTTGAATCCCCAATTCAGAGCGCACAGGTGCAGCAACCAGCCCCAGCAGCGACCTGTGGTCGAACCGGGTGCCTGAACATCACTCATACATTCATACAGCGCATCAACACTTTGCAAAGGACTACAAGTGAGTATCTGCTACCCTCAGAGCAGCCAGCTGGCTGCGAAGCATCATTGCTGCAAGCTTTAGGCAGCAAACCACAGTGTACACCCCTAGCAGCAATCTGAGCAGGTCAGTGTTCTACTGCGTCACTAGGTCATATGCAGTAGCAGCAGGGGCCCCAGTGCGTGGCTGTGTGTGCTGCTTGTCGAGCTAACCAGCAACACACACAGTGCTGACCAACAGCACCAGCGGCTCACCCTGCTCCCAGTTTCAGGCACAAGCCAACGTCGGTGTTCTGCTGTACTGCATTCGCAGGTCCCATGCGCAATCAAGACCAGGTGCATCACGAGCATTCACTGCACCACACACGCATTCAAATGAAGGCTCGATCCGTTGAGCCTTGCGGGTGTGTTTTGCCGGTTGGCTGCACACACAGTGGGTGTGGCCAGCTGCCAGTACCAGCCTCTGCTTCCACTTCCTTGTGGGTTTGCAAGCTGGGCCAGGCAGGGTGTGTAGTGCTGGTGTCTACGGGTGCCGTTTGTGCGGTGCTTGCGGGGTACCAATGGGGTGTCTAGGTGCTGTCCTGCAGCACCCGGCCCCCTAGCGCTCTGCCTGCGCTGTTCGGAGGGTGCTGTAGGGTTCCTCGACTGCCACTCTGCCAGAAATGCTGGGTAAATGCTGCTTGAGGTACCGGTACCGCCACTCATCATACACAGCGCTCTAGCAGGTGAGGCTTGGATGTGTAAGGAAGCAAGACAACATGCCTGCAGCACAGCAGCTGCTGGGTTTACAGTACAGTAGAGTGATTGTGGGATGGGATCCCAAGCCTCAGCACTAGCCAGCGAGCCAAGGGCTTATGTGGGAGGCTCGTTTCAGCCAGCAAGCAGGTGGCAACTTGCTGTGTGAGTGATGCAGGCAGCTGAGCACCCCGGGTTGCATCCATACAGCATCACCTCACTTCATCTGCCCTCCTGTTGCCCCCTTACTTACCACACCAGGTGTATCCAAACCATTGGCTTTGGATCCACGGTGGTGATGAATCCACTGCACCCATCCTTCAACACCACAACCAAGGTCAACACCGTGACCAAGTAAGTCACAGCAGCATAATTAGTAGCAGCATGTGCAGCAGCAGCATCCGTGTTGAGCCCGTGCGACGTGTCCTTTGTGGCGGAGGCAGCATGTGGTGGCTTGAACCCACCATGTGAGATGTCGATGATGCCAAGCTGTGCAGTACGGCTCCGCGCTGGTCTGTGCAGTGGTGTGTCAGCCAGCCAGCCGTCCATGAGTGGGCCTGCAGGCGGGGCGAGCACACTTGGGGGCACGTTGCTGCAAAGTAAATGACTGCATACGCATACAATATGGCAGCAGCACTCGCACAGGATATCAAAAGGCGTGTTACCTTGTGGCAGAGGCAGCATGTGGTGGCTTGAACCCATCATGTGAGGTGTCTGTGAAGCCAAGCTGTGCAGTGCAGCCCCGTGCTGTGCTGTGCTGTGGTGTGTAAGCACGCCAGCCGTCCACAAGTGGGCCTGCGGTGGGGCGAGCACACCTGGGAGGCACGCTGCTTGATTGCAGCTGGTTAGCTGCACGCCAGTCAGGCGCAACACAGTGCGCCTAGTGCTGTGCTATTGGCTGCGCATACTTTCACCATTCCCTCCCTCTCCCTCCCTTTTTGTCTGCCCTGTCCCGCTGCTATGTATGTTGCGAGAGGCGCAAGCACCAAACAATGACGGCAACAGGAGACAGCTGGGACAAATTGAGCTGAGCAATTGGCATACCTCCTAATGCAGGCCTGTCAAAGCAGACTGTCACCCCTTCAACACCACCACCAAGTAAGTCACAGCAGCGGGGTTGGTGGCAGCATGTGCTGCAGCAGAATCCGTGTTGAGCCCGTGTGACGTGTCCTTTGTGGCGGAGGCAGCATATGGTGGCTAGGACCCACCATGTGTTATGTCGATGATGCCAAGCTGTGCAGTACGGCTCCGCGCTGGTCTGTGCAGTGGTGTGTAAGCCAGTCAGCCGTCCATGAGTGGGCCTGCAGGCGGGGCGAGCACACCTGGGGGCACGTTGCTGCAAAGTAAATGACTGCATACGCATATTGGAACGATTACCTGACAAGGTAGAGTTCCAGATGCATCGCTGTGGTCTCACACACAATCACATGAGGCAAAAATTGCCTTCCACTTCAAGTCAAGAAGTGACGCCTCCAGCCCTAGGCAAGCGATACTGAACATTTTGATGCCAAATAATCAAATAGTTTTGGTTAGGAACGTGTCTGTTGCTTGTGCTGCGAAAACACGTCCGCATCGAAATGGTGCGGACAGCATCGCACAGGGGGGGACTGAGAAAGTACGTCGTTGTATTTGTCGATTTCGGCCGAGGCACGTCTGGTTTGCGACAGAGCCTGGCTGAAATGCACGTGGATCCGTTTACATGCACGGTTTCCTTGCACGGTAAGCCTGAGAGCCTGTATGCAGCATGAAAGTTGCGGGTAAGCAATCTGTGCAGTTGATGCTCATATCGTCTGCATTTGGTGGAGATCTCGACGATAGAGGTGAATCATGAATCCGCGTATCTTTGTCAACCGTAGTCAACCTTGGGAGACCATAGTCACGGAGCCATCTGCTGGTTCTAAAAAGCAGAATACAAAGCTTGCATCTTCAGCGTCCTGTCCACCTCGAATGCGAGATCCGCGACGACAGTTTTCCAGCCGTTCAACTGGGTTGCATTCTGTATGACTGACAGCAGTCGCCTGGAAACTGCAGCTTGTGCGGTTCTGCTGTGCGATGGCAAGTCATCAGCCTACCACTAGTGTTTTTCTAGCAATAGTGTTGGTTCCTGACAGGGGGGTGCAGAAGCAGCTGCAGGTCAGCAGCCGAAGTTTTCAACAGCTAGACAGCAGCGGACTGCTGGAATGCCTCACCCCTGGCGCCCAAAACAAAGCTGACTGTAATCGTTCCCTGCACTGACGCCACCTGGGCGTTAGACGTTCTATAATATGGCAGCAGCACTTGCACAGGATATCAAAAATGCGTATTTCCTTGTGGCAGAGGCAGCATGTGGTGGCTTGAACCCACCGTGTGAGGTGTCTGTGAAGCCAAGCTGTGCAGTGCAGCCCCGTGCTGTGCTGTGCAGTGGTGTGCAAGCACGCCAGCCGTCCACAAGTGGGCCTGCGGTGGGGCGAGCACACCTGGGAGGCACGCTGCTTGATTGCAGCTGGTTAGCTGCACGCCAGTCAGGCGCAACACAGTGCGCCTAGTGCTGTGCTATTGGCTGCGCATACTTTCACCATTCCCTCCCTCTCCCTCCCTTTTTGTCTGCCCTGTCCCGCTGCTATGTATGTTGCGAGAGGCGCAAGCACCCAACAATGACGGCAACAGGAGATAGCGGAGACAAATTGAGCTGAACACTTGGCATACCTAGGAGGCATCCTGATGCAGGACTGTCAAAGCAGACTGTCGCCCCTTCAACACCGTGTTGATGATCAACAAGTAAGCCGCAGCCTGAATGGGGTTGGTGGCAGCATGTGCTGCAGCAGAATCCGTGTCGAGCCCGTGTGACGTGTCCTTTGTGGCGGAGGCAGCATATGGTGGCTAGGACCCACCATGTGTTATGTCAATGACGCCAAGCTGTGCAGTGCAGCCCCGTGCTGTGCTGTACAGTGGTGGGTGAGCCCCGTCAGTCGTCCACTCAGTTCAGAGTGGGCCTGCGGGCGGGGCGAGCACACCTGGGGGCACGTTGCTGCAAAGTGAATGAGTGCATATAAGCGCATGTATACCTTGCAACAGCAGCATCATCATGTAGTATCAAAAAGTGTGTTTCCTTGTGGCAGAGGCAGCATTTGGTGGCTAGGACCCACCATGTGTTATGTCAAGGAAGCCAAGCTGTGTGGTGCAGCCTCGTGCTGTGCTGTGCAGTGGTGTGTAAGCCCTGTCAGTCGTCCACTCAATCAAGAGTGGGCCTGCGGGCGGGGCGAGCACACCTGGGGGACATGTTGCTTGATTGCAGCTAGTCAGTTGCATGCCAGTCAGGCGCACACGGCATCAGGCTTATGATCAGAATCTGGTTGTGCATACTTTCACATCTCTCTGTCTCTCCTGCTTGCTTGCTCTGTCACGTGCGCTGCTGCGTGTACTACACGCACGGTGCCAGAGGTGCAAGAACCCAAACAAGACCGGCAAAGAGGACACGGTGGAGACAAGTTTAGGAGCTGGGATGGCCTTGGTAGCTCCTTGTGCTGCTGAACGCCCCGTGGTTGCTGCATCTCTCCAAATTGTAACAGCAACAACTCTGGCTGTGGGGCGAAAGGACTGTGCAGCAGAATGATGCTGACAGCAGCCTCGTATGGCACAACAGCATCGCCAGCTTGACAGCATAAGTACGAGCTTGGGCGTTGTGAGGGTGCATGGAGCTACCCCTGATGCATGCCTTGCTGTGTGTCCGCATGTGCAAGTTCAGGTTACTGGCGGCGCACTTGGCAGCACATTGGCTGCTTACTTCTGTCATGGTGTTTGTTCATGTAGTTGTCCAAGTAAGGAATGGAGGCACAGGCATTTGGCATTTATCACTGCCAATGCTCAGGCTATCTTGCGTAGTTACATGCCTTCTCTAGGCGTGTTGGTGGAAGTGTTGACTGCGTGTGTTTTCATGATGTGTGCGTGTGCCGTGGTGCATAGCGTTGGGAGCACAAACATGCAGCACTTGTCATGCCAACGTTTGAGGTTATCTCGCGTTGGTTACATGCCCCCCCGGGGGTGTGGGTGGGAGTGCTGACTGCGTGTGTTTTCATGCTGTGGGCGTGTGTGTGGTGTTGCATAGCTATGGGGGCACAAGGCTTCAGCACTTGTCATGCCAACGTTGAGGATATCTTGCGTTGGTTACATGCCCCCTGGGGGGCGTGGGTGGGAGTGTTGACTGCGTGTGTTTTCATGCTGTGGGCGTGTGTGTGGTGTTGCATAGCATCGGGAGCACAAGGCCTCGGCACTTGTCATGCCAACGTTGAGGATATCTTGCGTTGGTTACATGCCCCCCCGGGGGGGTGGGTGGGAGTGTTGACTGCGTGTGTTTTCATGCTGTGGGCATGTGTGTGGTGTTGCATAGCATCGGGAGCACAAGGCTTCGGCACTTGTCATGCCAACGTTGAGGATATCTTGCGTTGGTTACACGCCCCCCTCAGGGGTGTGGGTGGGAGTGTTGACTGCGTGTGTTTTCATGCTGTGGGCTTGTGTGGTGTTGCATAGCTATGGGGGCACAAGGCTTCAGCACTTGTCATGCCAACGTTGAGGATATCTTGCGTTGGTTACGTGCCCCCTGGGGGGCGTGGGTGGGAGTGTTGACTGCGTGTGTTTTCATGCTGTGGGCGTGTGTGTGGTGTTGCATAGCGATGGGAGCACAAGGGCCTCAGCACTTGTCATGCCAACGTTGAGGATATCTTGCGTTGGTTACATGCCCCCCTGCGGGGTGTGGGTGGGAGTGTTGACTGCGTGTGTTTTCATGCTGTGGGCGTGTGTGTGGTGTTGCATAGCGATGGGAGCACAAGGCCTCGGCACTTGTCATGCCAACATTGAGGATATCTTGCGTTGGCTACATGCCCCCCTCCGGGGTGTGGGTGGGAGTGTTGACTGCGTGTGTTTTCATGCTGTGGGCGTGTGTGTGGTGTTGCATAGCTATGGGGCACAAGGCTTCAGCACTTGTCATGCCAACGTTGAGGATATCTTGCGTTGGTTACGTGCCCCTTGGGGGGCGTGGGTGGGAGTGTTGACTGCGTGTGTTTTCATGCTGTGGGCGTGTGTGTGGTGTTGCATAGCGATGGGAGCACAAGGGCCTCAGCACTTGTCATGCCAACGTTGAGGATATCTTGCGTTGGTTACATGCCCCCTGCGGGGTGTGGGTGGGAGTGTTGACTGCGTGTGTTTTCATGCTGTGGGCGTGTGTGTGGTGTTGCATAGCGATGGGAGCACAAGGCCTCGGCACTTGTCATGCCAACATTGAGGATATCTTGCGTTGGCTACATGCCCCCCTCCGGGGGTGTGGGTGGGAGTGTTGACTGCGTGTGTTTTCATGCTGTGGGCGTGTGTGTGGTGTTGCATAGCATTGGGAGCACAAGGCTTCAGCACTTGTCATGCCAACGTTGAGGATGTCTTGCGTTGGTTACATGCCCCCCTGCGGGTTGTGGGTGGGAGTGTTGACTGCGTGTGTTTTCATGCTGTGGGCGTGTGTGTAGACACATGGAGTGCATCCAGCCAAATGCAAGAACCATCCAAGGATGTGTGGTGTTGCATAGCGATGGGAGCACAAGGCCTCGGCACTTGTCATGCCAACGTTGAGGATATCTTGCGTTGGCTACATGCCCCCTCGGGGGGTGTGGGCGTGAGTGTTGACTGCGTGTGTTTTCATGCTGTGGGCGTGTGTGGTGGGACAGTAGTATTGAAGCATGGACATGCTGCACTTGTTGCTTCCACTGTCAATGGTACAGCTGCATGCCCTCCTGGGACAAGGGGGTGTGGGTGCAGGTGTTGGTGTGAAATGTTTGCACAAACATGCATGCCCTTTCGTGTTGATGGTTATCAGGATGCACCAGCAGACAACACCTACGGCTGCCGTCGTGTCTTGCCTGCATGTTTCCCCTGGGACAAGGGGGTGTGGGTGCTAGCACTGAAGTAGGAAATGTGGAATAGTCTGCGTTGGCGTGCAGCAGCCTGCTGCCATCCCTTGGAGGGACAAGCAGACAGAATCTTGCAACACTCTGCGTTGTTGTGGGGCTGTTGCATAGGGCGCATGCACTGCTTTCGATTTTGACTGGTCCTTGTACCAGGGGGTGTGGGTGAGAGTGCTAGCTGTGGGGTGTTGAACCGGTTTCCTTTCTCTAACAAGAACAAATGCGCCTGAGCATCAAAGGAGGCGCCAGCAGCCAACACTTGTGACTTTCAAATTGAGGTTGCTGTTGCTGTTGCACGGTTCAGGCGTGCCTGAACACCAGGGAACAACAGGGCTCCTGGGGACCTTGTGTTGGCTGCATGTCCCTCTCCTTAGCCCAAAAGAGGGTGAGGGAGTTTAGGTGCGAGCATGGTTTGTGGGTTTTGCCCATCACCCAGTACGCTTAGTGAGGCCCAAGCAGCTTGGGCTGGTGGGGGGTGGAGAGGGACTAAGCAAATGTGGGAGCGACATTGCAGCACGGGTGGTTATGATTTGAAGAATCAGACGCACACTGCTGGTTGTGCCACCAACAGAGCAGAGTGTGGTTTGGAGGTAAGGGAGCCACTGTGGCATCACTATGCACACCTTGGCCATCCCCGTGACATGAATGACTGGCGTGAGCTGTCGCTACATAGCTGCAGGTGCGATGTTGGTTGTTTTTTGTGTGTACAGATTTGTTATTCTATCTGAGCTGTGCCGTCTGCACAGCAAAAGGGGTGCTGGCGCATTTGAAGCAGTTCAATCCTGCTTGCCCTTGGTGTAACAATTCAATCAAATGTTGCTGACCTCCTGCATACACCACAGAAAGACAGGGCTGCCCAAGGGGTGCCCGGGTGAAACACAGCATCACTACTACTACTACCGGGTGAAACACAGCATCACAATACTTGAAAAGGCTGACTTCTTTGCCTTCACCCGCATTGGTGGTGTGCATTACCAGCAGCACCACCTGTGGCAGTTTTCAAAACGATTCCACAACAAGCACCGGTACCGAAGGCTTCTATTTGGTATGACAGGCTTTGACTATGGTTCGACATCAGTGTTTGTGTGAACTTTGAGGTTGAAGCTTCATCTGCTTGGATAATACTGTGTGCGACTTTGCAACCGTTGCCGCGGGCGTTTCGGTACGCACATACGGGCGCACAAACGTCCATGCAAGGAATGTTGAAGGATTTACCAATCAAAAACAAACCTTGCAACATTCATGCTTGTTTGGCGAGGCTGCAGTGCGGCTCGCACATACATGCCGCGTCACGAGAGGTTGGGCACCTTCCTGCTGTTGCTACTGCTTGCATGCAGCCACACAGCTCAAGCAAGTACGGCACGTGCACTGCAGCTTCCAGTATACAGCACGTCGCCATCAGGTTCCAATGCTTCAGCACCGTCGCAGAACACAGCTGCTCCCTCAACAGTATCAGAATCCGCCAACACCACCGGCTCCACACAGCAAGCAGCGCAGGATGCTGCCAGCTCTGTGCCAAGCACTGCTGAGGAAGATGCCAGCCAAGCAGTGGACATGGATAGCCAAGATGGCAATGCCACAGGTAAGCATCGATCACTTGAAGGCAAGTCCTGTCAGGAGCAAAGCAGCTGCTTTGTACAACCACCCCACCTGCTGGTGGTATGATTTTCCTGCTGCGCAGTGCTGCCAAGCCTAAGGACTGCATCCCCAGCCAGCAGCCCCAAACCTGGCAGCTCTGTGCCAAGTGCTGCTGAGGACGATGCCAGCTCAGCAATGGGAATGGACAGCCAAGATGGCAATGCAACAGGTAAGCACTCATTCAATTCAAAGGCTTTGACACACATTTTCCATAGCTAAAGGCAATGCTGTCAAACTGTGCAGCACAACACAGGATTCTCTTCAAACAGCAGTTGACTTGCTGTGGCAGTTGTCTTGGACCTGTCAGGAGCAAAGCTGCTCCTTTGTACAACCACCCCATGCGCTGGTGCCACCAGTAGTATGATTTTCCTGCTGCGCAGTGCCAAGCAGGCCAGCAGCCCCAGCCAGCAGTTCGAAGCCTCAGCCTACTATCGTCCAAGGTTCATCCACAGACTTTGCAGGGGCTCCCAGCAACCAATTCGTGAAGCCTGGGGAGACCCTGACATACCAAGGAGTCCAGCTGTCGCGGCTAGCAGATGTGTTCTCCTACTCCTACACAGCAAGCCAGCCGTACATCAACCAGGCAGTTGGCTATGTGCTGTGGCCGTCCATCGTGCTGGCACCCAATGCCACGGTGAGTGTATGCAAATGCTAGTGGCGTCTACATGGACCGGCATTCTCTCTGCGGCAGCACCGCCGGCTATGGGTTAGGCTGTTTCAAACAGGTCTGGCATCTCACCTGGTCAGATTGCTCACTGAGTACATTTCTAATGTGAGTCACTCAGGCAGCCCCAGGAACCTTCATTTCCCAGCCTGGGACTGAGTGCCTTTGTTGGCACTTTGCTATGGCCTCAGAGCTTCAGCCCAACTAAGCTTGCAAGCTGGTTTTTGCTGTACCTCAGGTGTCATTAACAGATGTGACTGCATCCTATGTCAACCCATCGCTGCTGGACAGCTGTGAGGAGTACACCTTCAAGCAGCAGATGGGCCTGCAGGTGAGAAATGATGTCCCGGACACAGGTGTGAAGCTGCTGCTAGTAGTCGATCTGTTACACAGAACAGTGCATGCTGCATGAAGCTTGGTTGGTCAGCTCTGCGCCACATGCAGACATGCTTCAGACAGTTGCTGTGCTCTTGGGAAAGCCAACAGAAGCCAAGGCACACACTCCTCAATAGGCTCGCCCAGGTCGGTAGCTGCAGGGCCCGCACCCACCGTCAATTTCATCTTACTCATATCAACATGTAAGTCTGTTGATGTGACTGCAGGCCAGTCTGGGTGGTACAGCTGTCAGCGGCCTCAATGGCACTGCAGTAAGAATATCTGGGCCAGTCAGCGTCACGGTCCTGGTTCAAGACGGGGAAAAGCAAACAAACGGTGCGTGCTGATGGCAAGTCAGTGTGCGAATTGACTCCATCACTGCCTTCTGTGAACGTGCCACGGATCACTTTTTTTCACGTCACCCGGCTGATTTGGTCTGTGTGTCTCCTCTACGTGTGGCCGTTTGCAGGAGGGCTCGCAGTCTGCAGTATAATGCCATGCTGTGGTTTGTGCTTTCTGTTCGATAGTGTAACTACACCCAGGGGGTGTGTAGGCAGATTTGATTTAGTTTTGAATTTGTGCTGCCAAGTGCGCAACTTGCCTTTTCCAACAAGGCACTGACAGTCATCCCAAAACAGTGTTCCCCCGGTGCCCTGATGTCACATCATACATCATATCATCATCATCATATCATCACATCATACATCAAGTTGCCATGTATTTCTGCTTGCCCACAGTGGGTGAGGCCGCTGCCACCTTCAGCAATGTGGTGCTGGTGTGCCTGCCAAACCCCACCTCAGAGGGCTTACTCGGCCCTAGTGCAGCCCCTCCCGCATCTCCATCCACTGCAGCCCCTCCCCCACTGGGAGAGGCTCCATCAGCTGAGCCTGCAGCTGGCAACACAAACTCCAGCCCCAGCCCCAGCCCAGACGACAGCCCCAGCCCCAGCCCCAGCCCCTCACCCAGCCCCAGCCCCAGCCCCAGAAACAGCCCCAGCCCCTCACCCAGCCCCAGCCCCTCACCCAGCCCGAGCCCCAGCCCCAGCCCCTCACCCAGCCGCAGCCCCTCACCCAGCCGCAGCCCCTCACCCAGCCCCAGCCCCTCACCCAGCCCCAGCCCCTCACCCAGCCGCAGCCCCTCACCCAGCCCCAGCCCCTCACCCAGCCCCAGCCCCTCACCCAGCCCCAGCCCCTCACCCAGCCGCAGCCCCTCACCCAGCCCCAGCCCCTCACCCAGCCCCAGCCCCTCACCCAGCCCCTCACCCAGCCCCAGCCCCTCACCTAGCCCCAGCCCCAGCCCCTCACCCAGCCCCAGCCCCTCACCCAGCCCCAGCCCCTCACCCAGCCGCAGCCCCAGCCCCAGAAACAGCCCCAGCCCTCACCCAGCCCAGCCCCTCACCCAGCCGCAGCCCCTCACCCCGCCGCAGCCCCTCACCCAGCCCCAGCCCCTCACCCAGCCCCAGCCCCTCACCCAGCCGCAGCCCCTCACCCAGCCCCAGCCCCTCACCTAGCCCCAGCCCCAGCCCCTCACCCAGCCCCAGCCCCTCACCCAGCCCCAGCCCCTCACCCAGCCCCAGCCCCTCACCCAGCCCCAGCTTCAGCCCCGTCCCCGTCCCCAGCCCCAGCCCGGGTTTGGAACCAGGGTCCGGGCCTGGGCAAAATCCATGATGCCCCAGAGGAGACTACCCACTGGGGTTTCTGACGGCGTTGCCAAACATTGGTGGGGGAGCTGGCGGCTCAAGAGGTAGCACAGGGGTCCCTTGGAAAATGCACCGACTGCGCAGCGTGCAAGGTAGACAGTATGGCTGCATGACGGTGTCAGGGCCCGCTGGTGGTGGGGGGGGGGGGGAAGAGCCTGCAGGCCAGACGGCATCAGTGACAGTGTCAATCACAAGCACTTGGCGCTGTCATGGTTGTAGCAGCCATGTAGGCCCATGAGTCATTGGATTCAGCAGGGTTGTAGCCCAACTCTCAGTCGTTGTTGTTCAGCATTCTGTCAAGCAAGCCCATCGCTGTGGCTGCTCCGGTCCCCAGAGATGTACTACTGGGGCTGGCAGTCCCAGTAGTGCAGCGAAACTCAACCAGTCTTGCACTAAACAGCTGGGAACAGGCAGTGGTGTTGGGGGTTGTTGCATTATTGGTGCACAGCATTGAAGTGGGTGAGAGCTTTCCTTTTCTTGACTATTATCGCTATCATCTGTTGTTTGGTTGAAGCAGCATGTAGGTGACCAACTTGGTGTCAATCTCATGAAGAGTGTGTGGTGTGCAGTGCGCAGTGCTGGTGTCAGGTACATCTGCTGCTGATTCTAGCATGGTGGCGCATGGAATCCCATTCAGGATGCATGAAAATACCCTCCAGCTTGGCTCTGCTTTTGACTGGCCTGGATGTGCAGCAGGCACATGTTGTGGGCGCTTGCCCCATCCTTGGGTTGATCTGTGTGATGATGGCATGTCACATCAAGACATTCTGCTAGGCTTGTCAGATGATACAGGTTACACCTCACTTTCACAGGCGATACCACTGGAACCGGGTCAGTGAGGCAGCCGGGCACCTCAGATTTCGTCCATGCCACAGCCAGCACGGCGTGCGGTGGTTGACACTGTATCAATATGACTCGCCTGCAAATGCCTTGCCATCGCAGCTGGCCCAACCATACTCAGGTCCACTCTGCTGCAACCGCTGCTGGCAACAGCAGCGGTTGCCAGCAGCAAGCATTGCCAAACATGAATTACTGGCTGCAGCAGCAGACCCTGCACACATCCCATCACTCGACCCTGCCGAGACTGCACAGAGGCAGCACACCACTCAGCTCGTACCATATTGCTCACACAGCTGTCCCGCCCAGCAGCTTGCAGTATACTCCAGAAACACCTCAGTGTGTTGGCACTGAGCGTCAACACACAGGCACTGTCCCGCCCTGTTCTCCTTACTACGGACCAAAGGAACTGTCCTGCATCAACACCTTACAGCTCCTGCCATCCTCCTACTGCTACTGCTGCTGTACCTCCCGCCAACACCTCAACAACAAGATCGCTGTATCGACAATGCATACCTGGCCGGTACCTCCTGCTCACAAGACTGATGAAACTGACCTAAAGACTTTTGCCCCTGGTTGACAACACAGCTCCTCAGGCACGACGGCCAAACATCAAACTATCACAACACAAAACAAGGACTCCTTGATCAGGCTGGGGTGGGGCCATCAGCCCAGCTAAGGCTGGACAGGCCCATCTGCTGAAGCTTCATGACACCACCACACCACCTGACAGCTGACCACAGCCTCAGACATCCAGATGAAAGTGTGGTGTGTGTGAGAGTGCAGACACCACAGTGACATGATAGCATCTTGCTAGCATGCAAGATATTCACATGCACCTCCCAGCCTCAATCCCTTGCCAGTGGTCCTGCTCAGGCATAGTCATAGCCACTTGCGCAATGCAGCCCCCTGTGCTGTGCACACACGCCAAACGGCAACAGACCCAGGGGCACACACGTGATCACAGCCCCAACCTCCCACATCAAATATACTTTGCTTGGGGGGTGCATACACCACTGCTGTCCAACACCTGAACAGCAACAGCCTCAGCGAGGCCAATCCTAACCACAGCCAGCATCACACTTACACTCAGGGCACCAACTGACAGCGTGGTTACAGCCTCACCCACCCATGTAAAACACCAGGGTCGTAAATCACGGGCGAAAGACACCCCTGCCCCCCGGACACCCCTGAACAGCCCCCCGCCCCCACCTCCAACAGCTCAAGCCCAGGACGGGGCAAATCCTCACCCTAGCCACAGCCAGCGCTGGCATCGGGGGCAGGACCCATGGGTACAAACGGCAGCTGGCTGCCTGCCTCCTCCAGTGCCGCCGACTGCTGCTGCTTGCTGCCCCTGCTGCCACTCCTAGGGCGCAGCATGCCTGGAGCACCACCGCCCTCCTCACCAATCTGCGACAACAAGAACACACACGCAGTCTTTGCACACATATGCATGTGAACGTCATGTTGGCATGCATGGCTGCAGTCAACCTTTCTGGCTGCTCATGTCAAATGATAATGGGCACCTGTCGACAGGCAAGGTGCGTTGCTGCTCCCTGCACACATCAGGAGCTTGAAGTTGGGCTGTGGTATTGTACACTTGCACATGACTGTTGCAGATCTTCTTAGGCCCCCCCCCCTCCGCCCCACCTGGATGTGCTTTGCAGTTGCTGCTCCTGCGGCTCCTGCCACAGCCATGGCCGCTGTGCCCACCACCACACGTGCAGCCTGTGCCCACCAGGGGCGCTTCTTATGCACAGCCAGGCGAGACGGCACCATCGGCACCTCAGGCTCCCCATCAGGCTTTGAAGGCTTCTTGGCAACTGCAGCAGACGACCACAGCACAGCACAGCACAGCATGCAGAGCGCAGCACTGTTCAGTTGTTTGGGGGGGGGTGATTTTCCTTCCCTCCCATGCTTGCAAGCTTCAAAATGGTGATTATGAGGGCACAAACAAAGTTAGGCGTGCTGAAAGGCTTGCTGGTGCAGCTGGAAACACCCGTGCCCTGCATGCACCGCGTGCACTGCTCGCCTCGCCATCATGCGCAAGGCAGTTGCAGAGCACACACTTTCTGTGTTGACAGTGGCTGCATGCAATGTTTCCACTAGAAGATTGCAGTTCCGTAGGGTGCAGGACGGTAAGGCCAAGACGACGTTTCAACACCTGTCATGGCCCGGCCCACCTGCGTCATGGATGACATGCATGCGTGATGCGTTGCTGCTCAGCAGCGCCGCCTCGACCAGCATCCCGCTGCGCAGCAGCATGCTGATGTCCTGGCTGTTGCGCAGGCTGCTGCGGTCCATGTAGCCGTTGCTGCTGCTGCCGGTGGCAAAGGGGTGGCTGCGGCCAAACTGCTGCGACACCAGGGGGGTGAAGCTGTGGAGAGGGCCAAACTCTGGGAAGTCGCCGGGGTCAGCGGCTGTAGTGTCTGGAATGAAGAAACAAGGCAGGGCAGGACGCAGGCCAGCATTGCAAGTTGTGTATCCTACCAGGCAATATACATACTCACACACCAGTCAGCATACAGCAGGGGAGCTACATGAATACACACAGCAGCTTGGTACATTACAGACATACCAGGGCTGACCTATGTTGCAAGATGTACAAGGCCAGCATGTTCACTGAAGTCTGGGTTTGGCTGAACCCTATGCAAGTTGGCACTTCCCCAGGATGACCATACAAAGGCCAGCCAACAAATCAATCAAACAAGGCCCTTGCGCATGTCAGCCCAAGCGCCACACCCACCTAGCGGGCACTACGTACCTGAGGTGTAGCTTGGCCGCGGCACCTTGAGCTGCTGCAGGCTCCTGCTCTGGCTGTCATGGTGCATGCTGCTGCTGAGCCTCATGGAGGGCACTGCAGCATGCCCAGCAAACGCTGAGGCCGGCGCTTGTGGCGCGGCCGGCACGGTGGCTGCAGGTGCGGGGGCTACTGGGGCCTTCTCAGCTGGCTGCTGCTGCCGCAGCTGTGAGGCGGAGCTCAGAGGCACGTCATCCCTGCAAGGGAACACATGCGCACAGGGCAAACACACCGTTGGTTGTGCGGACTGTTGGCAGAGCCGCGCAGCAGCAGCCGTGGTTTGCCCACAAGCAGCAGACGCGTCAACACTAATGGAGGTTTGCATGTCCAGTCTGATTGCAGCAGTGACCCCTCCTGGCCATTGCTGCCAGGGAGTAGGTTACGCACACAACCAGCGTCACCAAACTTCAGCACAAGCCTCTTTGCTGCCAGTGACAACCGTACAGCATATTTGGGCAGAGCACACAACACTTTGGTGCGCGCAGGACTGCATGACAATGAAGACAGAGTTCCAATACGCAACTGCCAACCCCCAGCACCCACCTGGATGGCTCCAGCTGCAGCAGGCTCCTGCTGGGCAGGCGTCCAGCAGAGCCCCTGCCAGCCAAGCTGCCGTTGCTACTGCCGCTGTGGCTCAGCCGCTCCAGCGCTCGCGACGCCACCACAGCCTCCTGCTGCTCCGCCTTGCTGGGCTGCACGTGCTGCTGCGCCAGAGGCTGCACCAGCTGCATGTCGTCATCTTCCGAGTCGAGGTCCAGAGGAACAAACGCCTCCACAGGGGCGGAGCGCAGCGCCGCGGCTGCTGCGGACTGTGCAGAGGGAGGGGCCTCTCCTCCTGTTGAGCCGCTGCGCACGTGGGTGGCACCCGCGGCGGGCTTGGCACCCCCAAACGCCGCAGCAGCAGCTGCCACGAGGCCGCCGCCCCCACGTGGGGCTGCGGACCCTGCGCTGGAAGAAGGCGCTGCTGCAGCTGCGGAGCGCTGGAACGCTGCGATGCGGGACGCGGCCACTCCTTGCGGCTTGCTCTCGCCGTCTGCGTTGTTGTTGCTGCCCTGTGCGCTGCTCGCGCTGTCTGTCACTGCGGCCCCTCCCGTGCTGCTGCTGTTGCTGCTGCGGCGGTCCCTCTCTGCCTGCAGGATAAGCTGATCTGGGCTACTGCCAGCCTGCTCGGCATCAGGCAGGCTCTTGCGGGTCGCTGCTGTAGGCTGGGGGATGCGGCTCTGCTTGATGGAGAGCAGCTGCTGCTGCTGTTGCTGGGTGGCCTGAGCCTGCACCTGCACCTGTGGCTGCTGCTGGCTGGCAGCCTGGCCCTTTGGTTGCTTGGTTGGGGACTTGTACGTGGGGATGCGGGAGGCTGGAATGGACTTGCCCTGTGGGACGCAGGGTTGACGGGACGCAGCACACCAGCACAAGGTTGGACAGAGTCCTGATGTGGGATGCCAGTGGTGCGTCACACATGTAGGTAGTTGGGGGCAGGAGCATATGCACCATGCTCCAGCTGACAGGAGTGCGCTCAACAGGTAGCTAACATCAGGTGCAGGTTTGCTCCTCTGCAGGTCCCTTCTTTGCCAGGCTGCAGCAGCACAGCTGCTTGTTACCCTGTCATGTTACCGCATCCTGTACAGGATGGCTTCTGGCCCCTGCATAAGCTGTGCAACAAGGCGCAGTGCTCACCTGCCCTGAGCTGTCTGAGCCGCCTCCTGATGAGTACCTGGACGGCCCCTGTTGACAGCAGACTCATGCACAGCAAACCTGCGGTGCAGATGAAGACACACTGCTGGGTGCGGGAAGGGCATGCACCAGCTGGGACTCAGCACAGGTGGAAGCAGCTGCATAATGGGCGACGAAGGCAGCTGCAGACGATAGACGAGAAAAAGCATGGGTGCTGAGGACTGCTGCTGAGTGCGCACCTGTAGGCGCTTGTGCCGCGCTCACACCAGCCGACAATGTCGGTCAGCAGCCCCTGCAGGACAAAGCATGCGCAGCATGCATGGCGGTCAGCACGGGGTGTGCTCTGCCTGGAAGCCTGCAGTATTCGCCCAGGCAGATCCCGGCATGCGTGCCAGAGCTATGTTCTGCTGAGCTGACCTGTGGAAGCACGTCCTGAAGCAGCATACGACTGACTGGGTGCCTGCACACTCCACGTGAATGTAACAGGGCCCCTGAGACAGCATGTGCACGATGTGTATGTGTGCTGAGGCACCCTGCAGGGCTCACCTGGCACCCCATGACTTGGTCCTTGTGCTGCTGGCACTTGGCCATAACTTGCAGCATGAGCGGGTCAATCTGGTTGGCCAGCTCCGCCTGCAGGAGACACAAAGCGCAGCAGCCAGTAACTCATGCAAAAGCAGCTGAAACTCACACCAAGTGTGGAAGAGATGGCGTAAGGTGCTGTATGGTGGGAGCAAAAGCTGCACAGTGCTGGCTTCGAATGGGAGCCCACATGTGTTGTTCAGTTGGTGAGGTGCTGAAACTGAACACCCTGTGCCCAGATGCTGAACAGCCAACAAACGTCATGGGTTAGACTTTGACGCACAGAATAAAACACAACGACTACATGCATCTACACAGCTGATGCTGTCGTTGCTGGATATGCCCACCTGCTCTGTTGGGGAGCTTGCCCACTTTGCTGCTCGGACCTTGTCCTCCAGGGCCCAGATGTCCTCTCTGCACGCAGAGCTGCTGCCATCAGCACATGAACAAGTGAGCGCAAATGAACTGTGCATCTACACACACCAGCTTCACCTTATCTCTTTCAGAGCTGTTGTTTCCAGTTGCACTGCTCCATCTCTGCATATGCTCCGCTGGGACTCCTTCAGCGCCTCATCCGTCTGGAACACATAATCTCTGACTCGTTGCAGCATTTCATCCATGTTTTCGCGCATGATGGGGAACCGGAAGAGCGCTCGAAACTGCAAAACTGAACTGGCCGCTGTGGAAACGCTCTGCAACTCCAAGGCAGCTGCAAAAGCCTTCAAACAACCCAGGGTTTCTTCCTTGGTGAGCGGGGCTAGGTTTGTTTCGTGCTCCAACTTAAATCTGTGCGTTTGACTTGAGCGTTTGCCAGGTGACACAGTTCGGAGGCCCTTCACCACGCACACAGCACAAGAAGACGTCCAGTTGCTGATCACACACGTCATCGCTCTGCACTGCATGCGCACATGCAAGACAGCCTGTTTCAACAACCATCAGCCAGCCTGGACCCACTCAGTCCACCAGCGCTCACACAATCACCAGCCTCACCAGCCTCCATCCCACACACTGCCCATGGGTGTGCCGCTGGTCGCATCTGCTGCTCCGCTGCTGTTGCTGCCACTGCCACTGCTGCCAGCAGACGCCGGCCGCTGCGGCCTCACCAGGCCCGTGCTGGGCAGCGTCCGCTTCGCAGCGCCTGCTGCTGTTGATACCTGCCCTGATGCTGGCACAGCAACCCCCAGCTCCTCATAGCTGCTCATACTGGACCCCAGCACACCCCCAGCATCCATCACACCCCAGTCACCGCTGCGCAGGACCGGCGGCAACCTGCTGCTGGTACTGCCCATGAGCCCCACCCTGCTGCCTCGGCGGTTCAGCCGATTGAGCCGCCTGCTAAACCCTGCCCCTGGCGCCAGGAACCCTGCCTGAACCCTGACGCGCTCCCGCCAGTTGGGGTACTTATACAGCTTGTACCCTGCCGCTGCGTACATCTCCCGCCGCCACATGTCCATGCGAGGCACCTTGAAGCTGTCAAGAGCCACCATGACCTGCAAGTGGCAATCCCAAGCAAAGGTGTGGCAGCAGGTAGTCTCATTACTGGTTTTGAGTGTCTGTGCGTGTTTTGCTTGGGGGGGGGGGGGGTGCAGTGAGGCGCATGCGCATTGTGTTTGCCACCAACAACGGTGCGCGAAGCCATGAAACATCACAGGGACGGCAACCACTGCTATGCTGTCTCAGAAGCAGCCTCAGTGGGTGTGGCCCACACACCTAACGCGTCAGCAGCCTGTGCGCCGTGTCAGGTCAGCACCACAATGACCTAATAGCCCCATGGCTTCATTCATCATGTTGGTGATGCGACAGAACCACGTCTGCCAGGCCGAGGATGATCAGGACCAGCTTTGCACAGAACAATCTGGCAAGCTACTACAAGCCAGCCAGCATGACCAGCCCTGCATGCCTCACTGACCCGTGACAGCAGCTGCTGGCAGCACGGTCTGTCAGGACTGCCTGTATGTTGATCACAGGCATACGGTTCTGTGGGCCTTACCTGTGACAGCAGCGCCTTGTTGCGGTACAAGCCGGCCTTGTGCTTCAACAGCAGCGCACAGTACCTCCTCAGCCATGTGCTGGGTGGACGCAGACCCAGCTTAGCCAGAGCAAAGCCCACGATTGCCAGGTCCTGAAAGCAGCGAAGCAGCAGGAACACAGAAGGTCATGTCTTCAATTGTGAGGCTTGCCCATGGTTGCCCCAGCCTCAACCCCAGCCTAAACACTCAGCTTGCTGCATCATGCGATGATCTCGCCAAGCTCATCAACATATGCTGCACATGCCGGCCACCCTGGTTATCAAAGCAACCCCGTTGCCAACGGTGACTAAGCTCTGGTCAAGTGCAGGCGCCAAGGCATCATGAAGTTGATTATGAACTTACCCTGAGTGTGAAGCGTGTGAGTTGGGCCTCTGTAGCATCAAAGTATTCATCCAGCCACAGATCCCCAGGCTCCAACCGCAGCTGGCTGAGTGCCCACATGTCCATCGACAGCTCCTGACGGTTCAGGCTGTCCAGCAGCTGCAACAACAACGAGACAAGAGACACAGACGGGTAGCATCACAGTGCAGGACAACTGTGCACAGGCCTTACATTGATGCTGCCTGATACTATATCGACTGCCATGTAGTGCCATACATACATGGTGCCAATGTGTGCCAATCATGTACACAGGGTACATGTATGTGAGTGGAAGCCAGCCATGCTGGCCATCCTGGCCAAAAACAGCAGGACATCGAGGGAGGCTAACCTGCCTAACAACATGGTACTGATTCTGTGACTTTCCGGCCCTGGGTTTAGTGCCACATGGGCCACGTGGGCCAAAACCGCAATCACGTCCCGCAACACACTGTTGTACATCTTGTTGGCGAGGTGCAGCGCGGATGATGGTCTTTGAGTCTTTGAGAGCTAGCCTGTCATCATTGCAACCGGTCAGCATGACATGAAACTGCTGAATGCAACTCATGACTCAGCATAGGCACACGCAAGGACTAGGTGTCAACGTTCAAAACATCATGCAAGCCACTATGTTATGGACTTTTTTTTGTCAAAAACGCAACGGCAATGCAAGCCCACCTGCAAAGATGTGTTGAAGTAGGCTGTGAGCCACGCCCTGTCTGGCAACATCCCCAGCTTGACAAAGGCCCACAGGATGTTGCTCATGGCCTGAGGACCCATCTGGTCAAACTTTGACTGCATCGCTGCTGTCGCAGCTGACAGCCACGTCCTGGATGGTTGGACCTGGGGTACAGGAGGCAGGCAGAACAAAAAGGAACGGCCAAAGGCAGAAGATAGACAACAGTGACACGTACTTGCCTTCGTGGCAAGGCATCTTCCTAGTCTCATTAGAGCTGCGATGCCTACTTATCAGGCGGTAGCAATAGCCCACTCACAGGCTGCAAGCAAGCTCGATCTCCACACCCAGGGCAGGGTGGCACACCAGTGCAGCTGTCCCAAAAGGTGATTGCAGAGTAGGTCATGCTGTTGCGACCACGGGTCCAATGTGCGGCGGAGCAATGTTCCAGCGCAGAATGGAACCATGGCCACAACCACATGATGCCCAGCTGCATGGTGCAGCTGCACTGCTGCGCTATCCTGGTGATAAGCTTGATTATGAGGGAGATAAATCTTACGCGCAGATACAGTCGCCACACATCGATGAAATTGCTCACCAGGGTTGAGCCGGCTGTATGCCAACACCACCGCTCAAACCATGCAGTAACTTCAGGTGTTCAGCGGAGTCACTTCAACTCCCGCCCATCAGTGACCCAACCAGACTCCACCGGTGACCCCACATCATGATCTGCCCAGGCCCATTCAAACCCTTAATTAACCCTAGCTTGCGCCCCACCCAGACCCCCTCCAACCCTTACCTTGAGCCCACCCAAGCCCAACAGCAGCAGCGAGGTGTGCTTTGGCTCCATGCCGTCCAGCTGGCCCTCTGTGTGACCCAGCAGAGCCGATGACCAAGCAGCAGGAGGGACGGGCGCCTGCACAGCAGACAGCAGCGGCAGTGGTGCAGCAGCAGTAGCTGCTGTTGAAGCAGGGCCTGGCAGACACCCCTACACAGCAGAACGGACGCTGCCCAGAAGACACTTACGGCGTCACCCTGTAGCACCCTGTAGAACCTTGCCACAACCACAAGAAAGCACTACTGCCTGAACCCTGTACATGCATTGGCTGTGCCACTGACAGCAGGTAGCCTATTGTGCCAAATACAACGGGCAGCCAACTGTACCAAGCCCTTTGTACAGTGTTTCCACACCCAAACCCTAAACCCTGACCCTAGACCCTAAACCCACCTTGACAACAGCCAGGCCCCTCAGCAGCAGTGCCGCTTCAAAGCCCTTCAGCTGCGTCACCAGACCCTGTGTCTGCTCGTACAGCGAGTCACACCAGGACTGCAGGACAGCACAAACAGCAAAGTAGCACCAGCTTCAGCCATACATCCATTTGTGACTGAGCGTTGAATTCTGCAAAGGATTGACCCTGAGTAAAGAGACAGCGCCATTATGCACCCAAAACGAGCGTCGTGTCGGCCGTCAACCGGCGGCTGAGGTGGCATGCACTGCTGTTCTGACAGACAGCAGACGAATGAAACCTACAACACCTGCAAGGCTTGCAGCTGCTACAAGCAGGGGTGATGTGCAGGTGATGCAGCCATGCAGGGCCAGGGAGATGTGTCTGCTCAAGAAGCAGCTTCCAAGGCCAAAGTCAGAGACATCAGAGACCCACAAACAGGCGTCACGCAGTGGCGCTGCCTGCTGCTTGCATACCTCTGGTGGTTGGTGCTGCAGCTGCTTGAGTGCCCACACGGTCTGTGTTAGCTGTGAGGGAGTGAGGCTGTGCAGCAAGGGCTCTGTGTGGATGAGCAGGGCATCAACCAGCTCACTGGCATGGGCGGCAGGGACCTGCATGCATGCCACAGCATGGCACAGCACAGCACGGCATGATGTGGCGATGTAAAACTGCACACATGGCTTGAATCGATGTAGCCCCAACAAGAACGGTGCGAAATTACATGGCTGGGATGCTTGTAAAAGCATGGCAACAAGCACCAAGCATAGTGTTGAATACAAGCCTTGTGCCTGTACACGTCGTGATCTCACACACACCTGCATTGTGACTGGCTTTGCGATGCACCCGCATCCCAACAGTCAACACAGTATTCCTGCTCTTTGCAACCAGCCCAGCAGTTGCCTGTGCACCCCCCCCCCCCCGGGAACCCCCAGCACCCTCAGCACACCTGCCGAGTCGTGGCTAGCCGGGCCAAGCTGTGCAGCAGTGATGCAGCAGTGCCAGCAACAACACTGGGCAGCTGCTCACTAGCTGCCACCAACAGCTGGTCCACGAATGCCTTTCTTGACTTTGGATGTACCCCATCAGGTACCTCATCAGTCACCCCGGCCCCCATCAGTGCCCTGGTCACTATTGGTGAAAGCAGTCAGGCCAGCCTATGCCTGCCCACATGCCCACCAACCACCCCAAGCGCAACACACACCACAGGCGATCGCACCTGCCGGGTGGTGGCTAGCCGTGCCAGGCTGTGCAGCAGTGCTGCAGCAGTAGCACCATTAACACTGGGCAGCTGCTCACTGGCTGCTGCCAACAGCTGGTCCACAAATGCCCTTAGCGCTGTCAACCCTGCCTTTCTTTATGCTTTTCTTCATGCTCCTTAGTCACCCCGGGCCCCGTCAGTGCCCTGAACACTGCTGGTAAAAGCAGTCAGGCCAGCCAATGCCTGCCCACATGCCCTCCGAGCACCCCAAGCAAGACACACCGTGACCGAGCGCACCTGCCGGGTCGTAGCTAGCCGCGCCAGGCTGTGCAGCAGTGCTGCAGCAGTAGCAGCATCCACACTGGGCAGCTGCTCACTGGCTGCCACCAGCAGCTGGTCCACAAATGCCCGTAGCGCTGTGAGCTCTGGCTTGGGTGGCCGCTTGGCTGCTAGCTGTGCTGCTGTCTTGTCTGCTAGGCAGCTCAGGGCGCAGGCCACATGCACTATGTTGAAGCGGCTCGGGTAGCGCTCATACACCTGTGCATCGAAAGCACAAATACAGGGGCCCTTGATGTTGTTCTGTTGAGAGGGGTGTTTGGATATGTTGGCAGCGTAAGCAGGCCCGGGGGAAGTTGTGCAAGGGGCCTCAGCTGCCTGTGGACATGTGTGTGCTAACAGGCAGGCTGGTGGCATGCACTGAAGGCCCCTTGCTGCACAAAGCCCAACCGCACTGCAGGTCCCCTGCAGTGCCACCTCCCCCCAACGGGGGAGATCGACACAAGACGCAGGCAAGTACGCTCGCTGGTATGCACGAAACTCCTGCTGTTTGATTAAAAAAGCCAGCACAGCACACGACAGCACACAGGCTGTGAGCCAAGTGAGGGACACCCTGCCTATGTCACCCTCTCACACCACATCCGCGCCAGATCCGCGCCAGGTACAAGTGTAACAGCTTGTAACAGTGCAACAGCTTGTAACAGTGCAACAGCTACAACAGTGAATATCTGGCATGAATTCATGTATGGCTGCATTGCTACAAGTGCCGCGCGTGGTGCAATTGCAGGTGCTGCAATTGCCACGCGCATATATACATATACTTACAGAGCGAATTTTGAACCAGTCTGGGGCCTCCTTCATCCACCTACTGAGGGCCTGCTCAAACCCAGCATCCCTGAAGTTGGCGGCAGGGGAGCGCCTGCTCTCAACCCCAATCACCACCTGCTGCTGCTGCTGCTGCTGCTGCTGTTGCTGCTGCTGGCCAGCTGCCCTGCTGTCCTGCAAGCTGTTTGAACTGCTGCTGCTGGCAGTGACTACAGGACTGCTGTGCTGACGGCCACTTGAGCTGGCAGCTGAGTTTAAATTCAACCGCTCAAGCAGGACAAAGTCAATCTCCTCTGCAAATGACGGCTCCAGGTGCTGCTGCTGCTGCTGCTGCTGCTGCTGCTGCTGCTGCTGCTGCTGCTGCTGCTGCTGCTGCTGCTGCTGTTGGGACACACCGGCAGGCGCAGCTTCAGCAAAACTGGACACATCAGGGAATGATAGGGCAGGCTGGCGCCGCCTAACGTGCCAGACCTCCCCAGGGGTGTAAGCACCCCCTAAGGGACTCCTTGCTTTGGATCGTCTGCCACTACTGCTGCTGCTGTCAAAGAGCCTAACTCCACTGCTGCTGCTGCTGGCAGTGCTATCTGCACTGTGCTGCCAGTACTGTTGTGCGTCCTGCAGGTACTGCAGCTGCTGGGGGTCTGCCTGTTGATAGGGACCAACACCGGCTGTGCCTGGTTGCATCAGCTGCTGCTGCTGCTGCTGCGACTGCTGCTGCGGCGGCTGTGAGACACTGTCTGGTGCTGCTGCGAAGCCATAAGTGCTGAACCCCTCCTGCTGCTGTTGTTGCTGCTCATCAGAGGTGTAAGCCTGCTGTGTATGCTCTGAGTGTGACATGGACTGCACCAATGTTGATGGTAAGTGCTGCTGAATGCTGTAAGGCACCGGCTGCATGGATCAGAATAAAACAAGCAAGTACAACCACATGTTGTAAGCTACAGCACCCAAGTATGACAGTGCCAGGCTGACAGGGATGCAGAGCGCCACTGCTGCTGATACTGCAAGGTGCCTTCAGAGCCTGCTGGCATGTGTGCAACCCCACAGCTCTGCAGTAGTGCCGAGGGTTCTAATGAGACGCGCTCCAGGCCTGCAGGCAATGCAACGCCCAGCAGGTTGCAGAGGCAGAACTGGCAGGTTCACTTACCCGACTGACTGTGCTGACAGGTTGGCAGCATCTGCCAGCAGCTGCATGGCGCTGAAGCGCCGCACACTGACTGGTATGTAGCTTGCATAGCTTCCCAGACGGAATCATCTGCCCTGACACCAGCTGATGCTGATCTCCTCACTTTGCTGCTGCTGTCAGGCCCACAGGGATTTCAAGAAGGCAATGTGCACGAGCAGCCTACCAACCAGCAGTGATGAACTGATAAGTCACAGGAACTCCTGTACACCGAGCGGATTAAGAAACATGAGGGTGAGGGGCAGATGGATGTATGGTGGTGCTTGACTGGAGGACAGCACCGCACACGTCTCAATGCACCTTCTCAATATGATTGTTGTCAGAGGTTGCAAGTGTTGGTGCATCGTGTCGCTGTGTCAAAGGATCTGATTTGTCATATTTTTGGCTGTTGCACGAGTTGTCAAGTTGTGTCATTTTTTGCTCCTTAATCGCACTAACAACCTCAACGAAGCAACTTCACTCCCTGCCCTACACATACCTGCCTCTTCGTCCCTCGTCAGCCCCCACACCCACACACTACACCATGATCGCATCCACCAAGGCCACCCAGGCAGCCAAGGCTACAGCCAGCCGTGCCACATTCAAGGCACCAGTGCTGCGTTCAGTTCGCGCCCGCGTGTCCACACAGGAGGACACACAGGTCGATGCAGCAGCCCCACCCAAGGTGGACTTCATGCCCAACACACAAGCTGTGAGTGGCTGCTTCGCAGTGTCCCTCGGTGGGGTCTCGGTTCAGCTCTTGAACTGTTCTTGTTTTACTTGTGCCAGTGGCTTGGAGGGATGCAGCGGCAAAGCATTTTTGGGGTAACTGCCCTGCTTGCAAGCAATTGCTGTCCTTGGCAGGACAGGGTGTCTGGCAAGCAGCAGCAGAGCAGCAGCACCAGCACACGCACCAGTTGCACCTTATATCGAAAGTCTGCAGCACAGCCTGTATCTACCAGCGCTGTCCCAGGCGCAGCTGTGTGTTGGAACACTGTAGGCTAGGCTTGCCGAAGGCCTGCCAGTGAACCGCCAACACAAGCAATTGGGACACCAGATGCTTATTGTGACCCTGCCACTTTGACTCGCCACACCCTGCCCTCCTTTGCCCCCGTAGGCCTCTGGATACGTGGAGTTTGACACAGCAGGCCAAAGCAACATGTACCCCGTGATTACCAAGGCCTTTGAAACAGGTGACTGCAAGGAGCAGCAGCTGCTTTGAATGATGTTGAACTGTAGCCTATTCCTCTGCCTCTGCGGCGGGTGCCTTTGCTGCCTGGCTGTCCCTTGTTTAAACATCCTGAACAGTTATGCTGTGCGCTCTGCAGGACTCCTGCATGGCATGCCTTGGCAGCTGGATATGGCCTTGCAGGATGTTTGTGCAACGTAGACCTGCTTTAGTGACAGCACAGACAAGTATTACACTGCAGGTGTATTGAAAGGTGAAGTGAGCTAACTTGGGACAATGTGTGTCTGCTGTGTGTCACAGGCTCTGACCAGGACACTTTGGAGTCTGGCTCGGCAAACTTTGTAGTGGGCGTGGGTGCAGGTGAGTGGGCGTCCCTGGTCTTGCCGCCATGCATGGCCTATGCCAGTTTGTTTCTTGGTCTTCTCGGTCAGTCGTCGCTGCGTGTGCGCTGTGTGACAGTGCGCTAAGCACCTTACAAGGCTGCTTGTTTACTGGGAAAGGTTCAGGCCTGACTTGGACCGTCTGGTGATTGTGACAGCACCAGCGTGAGCACAAAGCATGTAAGTGCCAGCACCAGCACCAGTCATCAATGATGACTCATCATGGCACTGCTTGTTGCTGCGGTACTGCAGGTGTCATTGCAGTTGGAGTGCTGGCGCTGGGCTTGACAGCGCTGTCGCAGCAAGGGGGCGCAGGTGGGTGTTCAAACTGACTGGCATCCTCGAATGTATGCCCACAAGCAGCCGCGCCTGTAACGTGTTGCCGTGCTAGGCTGACCAAAATCTACTAGAGTGGCTTACTCCAGCACGGTTGATAGGATGTTTTTTGCATGCACTGGTGTTGAGGCTCGTGGAACCTTCGCCTTGCAAGCCCGCTGCTACTGTTGAACATGCGCGCCCCGTCAGTGCGCATGAGCAACAGCAGCAGTAGCCGGGCCATCAGGCAAAGTTGCAACGGGCCTCAACAGCACGGCATGCTGAATACTTGCCCATCAAGCCAAGGATGACGAACAGTACTACTGCGCAGCGCTTACGCACACTTGCCCAACGGGCCTTGAGTACACACAGCATTATTGCCAAGGCCACCTTCACAATTGCCCAGCTCATATCTGATTGTACAGCCCGAAAAGCTGGTATGACACAATCAACGCCGCATGTACGCTCTTCACCAAGTGGCTGATTCCACCCAACTCAACGCCCTGCTGTCTGCCTGCTGTGTGGCCTGTGCTTTTGTTCCCGCTCAGGTGTGACTGATGGCCTGGAGCAATTCAAGGCATTGTCAGAGTATGCTGCTGCCTTCAGCGCAGAGCTGTAGGCGCCTTCTTTTTAATTCGTCACCAAGTAGTATGATACCAACAGGGAGTGCTGAGGCTGAGAGGAATGCCTGATAGCGGCGCAGTTTGCAGGAGTGGTTGAAGACAAGAGCAGTTCAGTATGTCCCGGCATCTGCAGAGGGGTGCCAGCTGGGCATGTGCAGTGTGTCGGCCGCCAGGCCAGCACATGGTTACTGTGAGCAGCAGCACCACATGCCGCTGCATGCGGCTGTCAGGCCTGCACTGCTGGGCGATTGTGTCGACATCAAAAACACCAAGAGGCTTCCAAGCCGTCTGAGAGTGGTCTGTGAGGGACGGGTATTTTGCGTCCGTGGCTGCCACCCTAGGGTCCTCATGACGTAAGAGAGGGTGCAAGTGTGTTCTGAGTGTGTCACGACAGACAACTGCGAGAGTCGTGGCAGTCGTGGTGATCTCAATGAAAGGCTGAGTTTGGGCAGCCAATGTGCCACTGTTGTGTTTGCTTGCAACATCCTTTTTTGATTTGAGCGGCTGTGCCGCACAGCCGCAGGCTGCTGCCTTGGCTGGTCGCAAGGTGTATGACATGCAAGCCTGGCAGCAACCACAGTGGCTGCCTGGTGTGTCTGGTTTGTGGCAAGAATCTTCATTGCCTGTGTTGTTTTTTTGGCACAGCCTGGGTCAAGCTCAGTGCACAGTACTGGTAGTATGAAGAGTGCTTGACTAACAGTTTTGAGAGTGCACAAACCTGGGCGAGAGGTCATAACATGTCTGGCAGTTGTGCTGTCTGTGTGCTGCACAAGCACACTCACCCATGCGTTCCAGGCAAGCCTTTGACTGCTGGTGGGTAATTTGTCACAACACGAGAAGGATGCGAGTGATTTGAAAGAAGAACATGTTTGTACTGCCTCTCACACAGCATCCTTGAGCCATCATGGCTCACTGCATGATGCAGTTCACGGAATGCTTGTTTGCGACACACTTCAACAGCCTGGCAGTTCCAGCAATAGCAGTACAGACTGCAACTGGTGTTGTAAGCCAGGTCAAGGTGGGAGCGCTTGCGTGCACTCATTGTGACGGCCTCGAGGCTTGACTTTGCCTATCCTGCTGACTTGAGCAATCTTTGCTGTTGTAAATGATAACTGACACCATGCATGCAGTGAGGGTCTAGGCTTTCGGACCGCGTGCTGCGTGCTGTGGAGTGTGACCTTTCGTGATGTGAACACGATGGCAACTGTCCTAGACTCAACACCCCTTCCTTATCGTACGCATTCAGTTTCGGTTGGGTCCTCAGCAACAGCACCATGATGGACGACCAGCCACAAGCTCCTGATCCAAAGGCAGATCAGCAGGGGTCGAAAAGAAAGAAGAAGAAGAAGACGAAACCCGTCCCTCAGCCTCCCTCAGACCCTCGTTTAGACCTTACTAGCCCTGACTTTGATGCAGAACTAGCGCTGCATGCCAGCACGGGTGTGCAGCTGCCAGTGCCGGATGCCCCTCTCCTAGACAACCTCAGCAGATGTGCTGGCATGCTGCAGTTGCCAGAGGAACAGAAACCAGCAGAGCAGCAGCAGCAGGAGCCCAGCATAGAGCTACAAGAGGTGCGCCCGGGGAAGATGAGCCCACAACCACTCCTGCCAAGCAGGAACAGCCACAAACCTGAACAGCAGTAGCAGGGGCGGCCTCCCTATAGCCGATGTTGCGGCACTTGTCCAGCTTGCATGAGCGTGTGTGCCCTGGGACGTTCCACATTCATTCAAAGGTTTCACCTTCTGTTCAGTACACAGTACTCCAAAAAGTGCACTTGTCTGTCTCTGCAGCTCACACGAATATGAACAGCTCCCCAACAACGTCATTACAACACATGTCTTTTGGGTTCGTCAACATTCATTCTGACATGCAGGCACAAGCAAAGAAGGCCAAAGCAGCAGCCCTAAAGCAGCGAGCCCTGCAGGCCACCCAGCGGGCAGAAGCCTCTGTCAAACTGGGTACCCTCCCAGACATCATGCAGTCAGCCGTGACAGCAGGAGGTCCCCTTGCTGCACTGGCCACCTGGCAATCTGCAGGACAGCGTGTGTATGTAGTGACCAGACATGCCAGTGGCGTGCGGGGCAGGGCGGTGGGCACGCTTGTCGCTTTTGACAAGTATATGAACCTGCTGTTGAAAGATGTCGAAGAGACCTACACAGTCATTGTGAAGGTCCAAAGGGTGAAGCAGCAGCTGCTGCAGAGCCAGCAGCAGCGGCAGGAGCAGGGCCTACCAGCTGACCAGCAGCAGCAGTGTGCGTCTGTGGACCAGCAGCAGCCACAGCAGCAACCACAGGGCCTGCCGGCTGATCAGCAGCAGCAGCAGCGGCATCAGCAGCGCGCGTCTGTAGAGCAGCAGCAGCCGCAGCCACAGCAGCAACAACCACAGGGGCAGTCCGCTGAGCAGCAGCAGCAGCAGCAGCAGCAGCAGCAGCCGAGGCCGCCAGGCACGCGGACACGTACCCGGTGGTGCCGCAAGCAGCAGCAGCGGTATCGCCGGTTAGACCAGATCCTGCTGAAGGGTGACAACATTGTGTTGGTCAGCGGCAACCCACCCACACTGCAGCAGCCAGCTGGGGCGCCTGCTGCTCCTACAGCTGCAGCAGCAGCAGCCGATGCTGTGCCGGGCCTGTAGGCTTTGCACAGATCGACTGGTGTGTCATGCTTGCTGCACTAGCCAGCTGGGACGCCCGCTGTTACACCAGCTGCAGCAGTAGGTGATACTGATGCTGCACCTGGCCTGTAGGGTCTGTACATCAGGATTGTTGGTCACTGCAGCAGCCACCTGGGGCTGGAACACCTACATCCTCAACTGCAGCAGCAGCAGCAGCAGCAGCAGCAGCAGCAGCAGCAGCAGCAGCAGCAGCAGCAGCAGCAGCAGCAGCAGCAGCACCCAATGCTGGTGCAAATTTCATTGCAGGAGTCTGCAGCACAGCAGCAGGCCTGCTGTGCCACCTGGTGACATAGCATGCAGCCCCCTACAGCCCCCTCCTCTCAGCCTTCAAGTTGCGTTCTGGTTACTTCTGGGCTGTGCCTGACCCTGTTGAATAAATAGCCCTGACTTGGGCCTTTCAGGGTTTTGTGTGGTGAGAACCGCAGGCAGCTGCTGGCTGAGTCACCTGCTTATGCATCTGTTTGTTGAACGTTTCGCAATGGCCTTGATTTGCTGCAATATGCATACCGTCACAAGGTCGTTCGTATACTGTGCACATGTGACACACACTGGCATGGAGCCCACCAGAAGCCCCTGGCCATGACATGCACCAGCCTGGTATGGCATGGCTGCGGCTCGCAGATGCTGCTTGGCTTGTTATTCCTCATGTCTTTGACGCTGTTTTGGAAGTGCCTGGTTGCTTTCCTGACCCCCCATGAGCCTCTGGCTCCCTTGTGGGTTGCTCAGCCTTTTGCTGAGCCAATTACTGTAACTGTTGGCTGACCGTTATGCTGGACAGTTGTGTAGGGATGGTCATGGTCATTTTGAGGAACACAATTGTCTGTGCTTGCCAAATTCCAGCACGCATCAGTCAGGCCCGTATGGGAGGTCAGCTTTTTGGGGCTGGCAAAGCAACACTCTGCTGACAAAGCCACGCTGTGCTATGTTGTGTGTGTTGGAATCAAGCATCCGTACTGCAGTGATTCAAAACATAACAGCACCTTGGCATATGGCTTCATGTGGGGCACCAATGATGAGTCCGTAGGTCAGGCTGCACTCAACACCTGCTGGATTGACAGCACCACCAGCAAGCAAACAAGGTCCAAAGGAGTACACATGTGCATCAGCAGTCTGAAAATCTCAGACTTCAACCTATCAGGCTCCAAAAAACATTGCAGCCTATGCCACCTGCAGTAGCACCCATGGTCACACAGTATTGCAGTGTGACACGACCACTGACAGGACGACTGACAAAGCCAAAAAGCTGCACCGCAATGCAACACAGGATCACACTTTTGTCAGCCGCCCCCCTCCCCCAGCAAAGCACAATAAACCAACACTCATGCAACCACGTACATGCACACAAAGGGTGTGCACCCGCAGCACCAACACTTCCCAACCCCTTCTTCATTCAACTTACAGTCCCGTTGGCCCGTTCCCACCCCCACGTTGCCGCCCCTGTCCCTGACCCTGCCTCCACCGTGGTATTGGCCCCCTCTGCTGCGGCGTCAGCTGCTGCCGCTGTTGCTGCTGCTGCTGCCCTGGGCCGCCGCCGCTGTTGCTGCGCCCGTGTTTGACTACATTCCGCTGTGTGGGCCTTCTACCAGGTGTCCTAGACAGCCCTTCATGCCAGTCATCATCACCACCAGAGTCATAGTCATGGTCGTAGTAGTCATGTTCAAGTTCATGGCCGAAGTCATCGTCTTCATGGATGTTCATGCGTGCAAGGCTGTCGGCGGCCTGCTGCTGCTGCCAGGGGTCTGTAGCATCTGTAGGACCGGACGGGTCTGCTCCATTGCTGCTGCTGCCTGCTTGTAGCGATGTCAGCTGTCTGTCAAGCCTACGCAACAATGGCAGAAGCAGGCACAAACAGAAATCAGATGGCTGGCTGCACACGTTGGCGAGTAGCAGAGGTCACATGCCGGGGCGCATTTGTGTGACACAAATCCAGGAGCAGGATGCGTCCCTTCAGGAGATGTGTCAGGAGTCAGGGCTGTTGTCAGCGTCCAGCAGTGCTGGAAAACGATGTAACATGGCGTACGCACACGTGCCAAGGCTGTGCACCAGCAAGTCCATGCAGTGCAGATGGCCCCTGCCACCACACATTCATCCACACTAACTGTTCCTGTTACTGTTACATGGTTCAGGCTGAGCCTAAACACCCCGTAGGGAGCCAACGAGGCTCATGGGGTATCAGCATCATATAACGCATTTGAATAGACATTGACATTGACTTGCTGACCACAGGTCCTTGGGAATCCCACTTCAGTAGTTTGGTTTTGAAACCACAAGCAGCATTTGTGGGGTGGTCTGCAGCAGCCCGTCTCAGCGCTGCTGCTTGTTATGCCCCTTGTATGTTTGCGTTGTGGCCGTAACTGGCACAGGCTATCTAGTGTCCTAGGTCACTGGTCGCCTGGTGGTGTCTTGCTTGTCTTGCACCAAGGTCGATTTGCTGCTTGCAGCTTGCTGCATGCGCATTGAACCTAGCCGGAAACACGTGTAATGATGATGATGATGATAATGATGAATAGACATTGTAGCACTCATCTGAATCTAACAAAGCATCCACGCCCGCACAAACACCTAAGCACCCACTGTAGAGTTCATGCAGCAGCATTTGGGGGTCAAAGCGCATCTCACCCTCCAAAGTGCTCCTGCAGCACAGCACAGCACGGCACAGCACGGCACACAGCATCAAGCACAGCAGCAAGTTGCACGATGCGCAAGTGTGCTGAGCAGCCAACTGCAGCAGTGTGTGGCACTTGCTGCACGAGCGCAAGCATTGTGTGAATAGAAGTCAGCCGGTGGTGTATTGCTTGTCTTGCACCAAGATCAATTTGTTGCTAGCAGCATGCTGCATGGGCGATCAACCTGGCCGGGAACACGTGTAATGATGGTGGGCCTCAGGTGCAAACGCCTCAAGCACCTTAGTGAGGGCAGGCCACGGTCACATGACATGTGCACATGCAGCAGCTCCACCAGTGCTGGATCCAGCAGCAGCCCCAAAATCATCACCGAGTAAATACACTTGCCACACAATCAAGGCATTGCCTACCAAAATCGTGTGGGTTGTGCAGCTAGCAACTAGCACTGATCCTATCTGCGTGTTGGGGCTGCAAGTCGCTCACCTGTACCCAGCCAGCAGCTCGATGACGTCCTGCACTCCATCAAGCAGCCCCGTCTGGTGCGCCCCGCCCCGCCTGCCACACCCGTACGCCTCCCGGTAGACGCGGTTGTGCACACTCTGCGCACGCGACTGCAGCCTGTGTGCACGCGGAAACACAGGAAAAAAACGAAAAAGGGCGATAGCAGCAGGCAGCACAGCAAGCAGCGGTCAGGCACATGACCAGGCAGCATTCTTCTGCAGTCTGTTGCAAATATCCGCGTCTGAATATGGAGGGCATCAAATCCATAAACACACGTACACGGCAGACATCCAAGGTATCCGGCTGCACTACCAAAACACACAGCCACTACTGGAAACGAGGCTTGCAGTGCCAGAACCTGCCTTGGTTACAACCCTGCCTGATCACCTGGCGCACTCTGCCAGAAAGTAGGAATGGTCCAAGCAGCTCAGGTCAGGCTCTGCAGGAAGCAACAGGAAGGTGTTCAGGTATGGACAGCACGCTAGGCAGGAGCCTGCCCCATGCAGCTGCTGCTATACGAACTATACGAACTATACGAACTACCAACTTAGCTGTGAGGCTGACGATGCTGAACGGCACGTTGGGGCCTAGCTGCAGTGTCTGCATCAGTTGCATCAGATAGGTGTGCCTACATGTCACAATGCCGAAGGCCCCTGCCTGGCACAGCACAACTGTAGCTGCTGCACCCCCCCCCCCCCCAACGCAGCGAGCTGACCTGCTTCAGATGGGTGCTCTGCTGCAGCTGGCTCAGCTGCCTGCACAGCACAGCACAGCACAGCACAGCATGGCGCAGGACCGCAAAACAGGCAGAGTATGTGGTTCACCTGTAAGTTCACAGCTGACAAAGGGCCACTACCCCACCAGCCATGAGTACGAATGCTACCCACTGACACTGAGAGCGGGCTGTTGCTGGTGGCCGCCAGAGCTGCTGTGCGCTTCACCAATGCCTGCGCATCTGCTAAGCTGATCCCGCATGCCCACACTATCACAAAGCGAGCCAGCATGCCCACACAGTCACAAGAGTAAGGTGGCACAATGCCATGTGAGACACCGATTGGGAGACCAAACTGCTGTTCACGGCTGTTCACCTGCTCACTGCCATCTTCCAGAATCAACGCCTTGACGTCAGCTCGGCAAACTGGACAGCAGGGCTGTTGACGCGTGCCCACCCACTGCTCTATACAGCCACGACAGAACTGGTGACCGCAGCCCTTCACTGCTGTTGGCTCCTTCATGCTGGTCATGCATATGTGGCACTGATGTTCGAGTTGGTCCTCATCAGCTTGGCTTGAGCTAGGCAGCTCCTGCTGCTGTTCCTGCTGCTCCTGGACTCCCTGAGGCTGACGCTGCTCCACAACCGACTGCTGCTGCTCAGTCTCCCCAGGAAGCTGCTGCAGTTCCTCTGCTGTAGCTGGCATGCTGAAACAACGTTGATACAACTATCTCTGTTCAATGCCGCTGGGAGGTGCCCTTTGAGGGCGGTTGTGGTTGTTGTGGACGTTTCAGCCTACTGCCCCGTGCGAAGCAACCGCCTGTGACCCTCTTATAAACGTGATGCGTGCACCAAATTGGTACATATGATCCAAAGGCACCAGTATGAAGTCTTCAGGGCATGACACATCATTTGTCATCGTATTCAAGTTGCAATTGCTGGTGCTCAGGTCTCGTACATGAATGGCACTTGCACAGACCATCTGCAGCGTCAGTATGCCAATGACCAGGCTCTCCGTAAACACCTCACCTCGACTTGACTGACTTGACTGGATCAGTTTTCACCCGGGCTTCCTCCCCTGCCCAACATGGGGCCTCCTGCTGGACGGAAAGTCCCAATGCTATGATGTTATGAAGTCCAGCTCTATGTCAGGCAGCAGAGCGATGGCCAGGCTGGCGTCAGCTGTGCTCTCGCTGCTGCTTCTGTCAGCACCCAGCCTGTCAGCAGCAAGCAGCCCAGACACACTGCAGCAGCTTCGGCATGCTGCAAAGCATCAACCGAATAGTCCGTTACCGCACGTGCAGCTGGCGCTGGCGCTGCATGAGCTCAACCACCAGCGGCCTGATGGGGGCAGTAGGGTCCCAGAGGCAGAGCAGGAATACAGGTATGTACATCATGCATGTATGATGAAGCAATTGTCATTTTGCAATGCACGATGTTGGACATGACTTCTTCTGAACCACAGCATGTTGGGCTTCAAAGTTTGCATGAGCCAAGGTCCAATGTTTGTCCTGCCTGCGTGTGTGCAACGGGACAAAAGCTGCACAGCCTGTTCATGCCGCAAGCGCTATACTGCGACTGCTACCATGCCCTGGGTGATGTGCTGTACATTTTGCCTGTGCTGCAGGAAAGCACTGTCCCTGATCAGCCCACATGGAGAGCATGCGCCCATCTACATGCATGTGCAAGGAAACTTGGGAGCGCTGCTGCTCAGTGCCGACCGGCCTACAGAAGCCATCACTGAGTTCCAGGCAGCCTTGAAGCTCGGACAGCAGCTGGAACAGCAGCTCCAACAGAAAATCAAGCAGCTAACAACCAAGAAGAAACAGAAAGGACAGAAAAAGCCACAGCAGCAGCAGGGCCTGTCGGAGCTGCAGCAGGAACTCCAGGATGTGCAGCAGCAGCTGGGAGGGACGCTGTTTAATCTGGGAAAGGCCCTGACATCTGTGGGAAGGTAGGAGGGGTACCATGGTCTGCTGCTGCAGCTGAGTTGGTATAAGGGTGGGGAGCACACACTGTTGGCAGCAGCATGATGGAGCAGCCATGCACTGCCCAATTGGAATGGCAAGCCTTGGTCCTCCACCACTTGGCTTCTCTTCATTGGGCTGTTTGTGGCTGTAGTTCGGCCAAACAAGGGTACGGTGCCACAGACTGAGTCCACCCGAGACCGTCAGGCACTCGACATCTTCTCCCACCCTGTGCCTCACTGCTTCATTTGCGACTGCCCCGTTTGCTGCTGTCCGCTTATTTCCAGGCTGTCAGAAGCTGACGATGTTCATGCCCAGGCAGCCACCACAGCGCATGGTCATGACTTTGGCAGCTATGGCAAGTCACTGGCAGCCATGCGCAAAATCAGTCCTGATGCTGCTGCCCAGGCGATAAAGGTAGGCTGGCCATGCTCACACCATCTGTCTCGGTGTGGTTGTGCGGGGGGGGGGGGGGGATACATCGGGATGTTGTTGCGTCTGTGCCTGCTCAGCTGCAGCTCTTGAACGATGGCGCAGTAAAAAGGTCTGAGGGTGTTGTGTGAGGTGAAGCAGGGAAATCAGTTCTTGACCAATGCTGTCCAACCATGCCGCTGTCATTGTGGTGTGCCACTGCGGACAGGTCTGTGAAGCCGCCACCAAGCACTTTGCAGCAGCACAGCCCAGCCTGGCCTTCCTACAAGACGTGCAGCCGCCAGCAGCTGCTGCAGAAGCAGGCGATGCCGTGGACCTTGAAGAGAGCGGCACTAGTGACCAGCATGAGGCACTGTCCTTGGATTGGATTAGCAAGGCAGCCAGTGTGGACCTTGTATGGCTGTACTTTGCCCTCTACAAGCACTACCACCATGGCAAGTAAGACAAAGCATGGGCTGGTATGGGGAGATGGGCGGCAGGAGGGAGGGCAGGAGACCTGGCCAGGGTTAGTGAGGTCAACAGCAAGGCCCCACCTTACATTGGACTAGGTCTCTTGCCTTGCGCCAGTCAAACACTCAGGCCGCCTTTTAGGGCAGTTTCAGTTGCTCACTCTTGCTACTGGGTGCACACATGCGTTGCTGATGTCACACAGCCCCTTGAGCACACAGCCCGAGCTGCTGGCTGCTGGCTCGTGTTGGAAGTGCAACGTCGAGTCCTTGAGCAGCTGTCTCATTCAGGTCTCGGCACTCTGTCCCCAGCACCTGCATGCTATGCACTGCACTGTACACTAGAGTACGTACACGCTTGTACTTTACTGTAACATACTGTTATGTGGTGTCTGTGCTGTACTGTACTGCACTGTACACCAGGCGCACCAACCTCGCCTGGCACTACCTCCAGACCGGCAACCGCATCATGGCAGCACATGTCAGCCACGACTTGCTCAAGGAGCAACGGAATCTGCAGCAGATCAAGAGCCTATTCAGGGCCCCTTTTGTGACGTCAGGGCTGCAGGACAGGACAGCCGTGTTCATTGTGGGCATGCCAAGGTCTGGCAGTACCCTAGTGGAGCAGATGCTGGCAAGCCACTCACAGGTGTGTGCTAGCATTGTGTGAGAGGGCGAGGCATGTAAGGATGGGAGAAGCGAGGGCACCCACCGCACTTCGTACAGTCTGCACACTGTGCATGTACGGGGAAAGCGCAGGCAGCAATCGCCCAAACCTTGGTAGAGGCATGCAATCAAGAGAGACGTGGGGGGGGGGGGGGTCGGGCTGCCCAGCAAAGTCGTCTTCAGCATGGGCAGCCATATAGAGTGCAGATAGGTCTGGCAGCACCCTAGTGGAGCAGATGCTGGCCAGCCATTCACAGGTGTGTGGGCAATGTGCGACGAGTTTAGACATGGCAGTTGTAGAGCACCCACAAGCACGCCATATGAGCATGTGCAGCCGCCTTACAAGGTGGCGTCTGCACATGTGTGGGATCTGGGATGTGGGTATGCCTTGGTCTGGCAGTACCCTAGTGGAGCAGATGCTGGCCAGCCACTCACAAGTGTGTGGGCATGGTGCGAAAGCCATACCTTCAAGGACATGGGTGCGAGAGCCTGATCAGGAGGCATGCAAGTGGGGGTGAAGAAACGCGAGTGGTGGTAACAGCAAATGCACTTATGTGAGGGGCTCCCAAGGTTGCAGACACTGTCTGAGCTGTTTTGTTGTCTTGGTCAGCAAGCCGCAGATGCCACTTTGTCATTCAAGCCTGCATGCTTTTGGTGCTGCGGAGTATCATCACTGCGTTGTGTGGCTGCTGACTGCACAGGTGTTTGCCGCTGGTGAGGACACTGCGATGGCGCCCCTGACCCCAGCCATCAACCAGGCCCTTGCCGCCTCACCCCCACAAGACCACCCATCACTACTACATCAGTTTGGCAAACAATACTTGACAACCATGCGTTCCAAAGTACCAGAGCATTTTCTGGCACACAAACAAGCCAGCACACCTGCTTCAGGGACCTCGAGTGCTACCAGCACCCAGCACCCACACATTGTCGACAAGATGCTGCGCAATATGTGGCTTGTCGGGTACATCCACATGCTGCTGCCGGATGCGTGCATCCTGCACGTTGCACGGCATCCCATGGATGTGGCCATGAGCTGCTATGCTCAGCCGTTTGGCTACAGCACCTCTGCCCTTGCGTGGGCGTGGGATCTGTCGTCGATTGCCAGCCAGATACAGATGACGTGGGAGCTTGCAGAGCATTGGGAGCAGCAGCTGCCTGGCAGGGTGCAAACAGGTGAGACCCTCACCGGCACTGCCGGCAGCTTGTGCATTGTGTCATGTGTATCCGCCCCATCTGCCTTCACTTACCATCTTATTTTATTGAGAATATTTATACAAGGGCCATAGGTGAGCTTGTAGAGCACGTATTCTCCATGCAGATTGCAGCCCCAGCCTTGCAGCCTCACATGCCTCAACACCCATACTGTCCAAACGACCACGTGCTGCCTATGTGTGCCGTCCTGCAGTGTTTTATGAGGAGTTGGTTGAGCGTCCTGAGGCTGTTGCACGGCGGCTGCTGTCAGCCTGTGGGCTGGCGTGGGAGCCTGGTGTGCTGCAGTTCCATGACACAGCCAGGTCTGTGCAGACAGCCAGCATGGAGCAGGTGAGCAGGATAACATGGATGCTCTGTGCTTTGGTCTGTGCGCTCAGTGCACAAGCGACCATACTGAATTGAGTAAGGGATTCAGGGGTGAGCCCTTGTCCTGTATACCCTACCCCCCCCCCTTTTGTATACGCTGGTGTTGCCTTAGGAATGTAAAAGATGCACAGCTGTCAGCAAAGGTAGCAGACTACTGAATATTCCCTTGGGCAGTTTAGGGGCAGGAGTCAATGGCTGAGGTGGTGGGGGGGGGGACATGCGTGCAAAGACAGCACAGTCACTGAAGCAGTACGGCTGGCATCAGCATCTGCAAGGTGTAGTACATTTGAGTGTGGCCTGACACTGTAAGTTGTGTGGTGCTTGCGTTGTGCATGCATGCAGGTGCGTCAGCCCCTATACAAGACGTCAGTGCAACGGTGGAAGCAGTACCAGCAGCAGTTGGAGCCTCTACGGGAAGCACTGGCACCGCTGATCGCAAGATATGAACAGATGTTGAGTCAGCGGCTCACAGCACCAGACACCCAAACAGACACACGACAGCATGATGATGGTCTAGCAGGCAGTGCCGGTGTCAAGGACGAGTTGTGATTTGGTTGACGGGTGCTTTACAATCATGTCGACTATGAGGGCAGCGTTGTACAGGGAGAGACTGACACGGACAGCGTGTGAGCTTGTGTACGTTCTGGCATGTTTGGAGTGTAGTTTCCCCTTTGATCGGACCAGCTCTGCTTGAAATGCAGCTGCTGTGGCAGCCGCTGCTGGCATGATGGTACGTTGCACTGTGGGCTACATCACAATGTGCTGCACCTCTTTGATCAATACTGCACGCCATAATCATCAATACTGCACGCTTGTGCAACATGTGTTGTTGTGTCTCAGCCGTGCGACCTGTTGAATTTGCTTTTAACAGGTTGCTCGCAGCTGCTGAAAGAAAGGGACATTTATGGGGATGCCTCGCTGCTGCTGCTGCTATCTCCCCCCCCCCTACTATTTCCAGAGTTTTGTGGCCCTGACACAAAGTGTGCTGGCTTGCAGCAATGCTGGGCCAGTTTTCAGCAGCACGCAGCTGAACTGAGACTTTGTACCCTACCGCGTTGCGTCTTCATCCAGTCAGCACAGTGGAGGTGTTGTGGTGGTGCTCAGGCAGCTGCCCTGTGCAGCATGCTGCAGCACTGTTCAGTGAGGAAGTGCGCCCAGCCCCGTAGCTGTTAGGTGAAAAAGTGCGCCCAGCCCCGTAGCCGTGCTGATAACTTTCACAGTTGTATTATTTGTCGATGTCGAAACACGTTTTCCCGGCTTCTTGCATCCCCAGCCCTAACACCAGCAATAACAGCTACAGCCAGTCTGTCATTTTGTCCTGGACGAGCATAAGTGCTGGCGCACGAGCTCCTTCATTCATTGCGAACCCATTCAGCAAGCTTGTTGCACAGTTTCTGTAGTAAGCAGCAACAGTATCATGGCCTTGCTCTGGCCCGTTGTTGAGGCAGCTTGGCCCATTGTTGAGGCAGACCAGCTGGACACCACCCAGCCTGACTGCTCTATCTACTCCTTCATGTAGAAGGCGAGTAAGGCTTAGTCGATTCTTGTGAGGTGAGTCCGTGTGCCTCTCGTCCTGGTGTTGACAATGCACCTGTACATCGTGGCTTTGGGTCTGTCTCGTTCTCTTGCTGCGCCTGCCTGCCATCTAGCAACCACTTCATTTGTAGAATGCACCTTCTATCTGCTGGTTGGTCCGTGCTTCCAGGTTGAGCAGCGCGATGACGACAAGGCAAGGCCAGGAGATCTCCACAAGCATCCGTCCAAGCTGCCCCTGCCTGCAGACGCCAGCCTTAGCTGACCAAGTGAGCCATCAGGTGGTTTCTGCTGGTTCAAGATCTAGATGCAGTCCGTAGCAAGCAGCAAGAAGCACCCTTGAAGTGCAGCAGCAGCAGCAGGGGTGGACAGGTGCAGATGCCTGATGTGCTTAAGACGGACAGTGCTGCTCTCTGGTTCTACTGGCTTGCTGTCGCCATCTTCATCCACCTTGCTTTCTGTGACGAAGTGCTCAACATCAGCAGCAGCAGGGGGGGGACAAGGGCTTGATGAGGCACGTCTTGTGCAGCAGCAGGCAGCAGACAGTGCTGGGCAACTCCTGCTGCAGATAAATTTGCTACTGTTCCCACAGCTGCTGTTTTGTTGTCACTGGTGCTGCCAGTGCCGGGTCTCCAAGTACAAGTTTGACACCACCTGCAAGCAAACACCGTGCACAGCGCTCCCAGGCTGTCAACATCTCCAAGTAGGTCCTTGCTACTAAGATAAGCAGCAGCAGGGGCAGCGGCAGCACTTCCGAGCTCGCGGCGTATTGTTTGTGGTGGAAGCAGCACGTGGTTGACCCAGCATGATGTGACTTCTGCCAGCAGCAGCATCGGCAGTTGAGCTTACTCACCACTTCCCCCCTCCCTCGTTCTGTCTGCCTGCCCTGTCATGCTGCCCTGCTGTGTATGTTGCAGGAGGCGCAAGCACCAACAGACAGCAAGTGGACACAAGGGAGACAAGTCCATATGATATGGCCTCGGTGAGTCCTTGCGCTGCTGAGTGAACCGTGATAGGTGCTGCCTTTCAGTCATTTGTGATGAGTTTTGTGCTGGTAGCAGCAGGACACTGCGGTGTAAGCAGGGCAGCAGACTGATACAGACAGCAGCAGCGGCAGCAGGACAGCATCAGGAAAGTTAGGGAAAGTGTGCGGACCACTGGCGGACCTAAGCGGACCCTCAGGCAATGACCGGTGCGGACCTGTGCGGACTCCCTGCCCCCACCATGACTGGCTCATGCCTTAGCACCCCCTCCTCAATGCCCTCACACCCCCCCAGTGCTGGACTGCATTTGGCCGCTCACAGCAGACAGTCACCCAGTAAACCTGACGTGGCACCAAAGCACAAGCAATGATATATGCAGCGCGTTCGATCATTAATTTACAACAGAAACAATACTGCAACTGGTAAGGGGCTATGCGGACGCATAACATCAACGACTGAAGGATCGATCAAACTCGGTGATCACAACAACAACTTCAAGATCAGCCAACGACCAACTTGCACCACAACCTGGCATCTTGCGCCCCCAAAACAATTATTAACAACGTGTTGCCGGCCCACAACCCCTGCTCCTTTGGTTGGCCCTGCCAGCCCTGCTGCCAGCCCTGGCCCTCGCCCGCGGCGGCTGCTGCTCCTGTGCCTCCCCTGCTGCCCCCTCCTCCCCCTCCCCCTGCACCTGCTGCCGGCGCCGCTTGGGCCTGCCGGGCCGTGCAGCACCAGCAGCTGCAGCTGCCTGGCCAGCAGCTGCCAGGCCGCTGCTGCTGTCACTCTCTGCTGCCACCTTGGTGCCCTTCTTCTTGAGGTACTTGGTGAAGTAAGCCGAGGGCTTCATCTTGTACTCCAAGTCCAGCGCTGCTGCTGCATCTGCGTAGCTGGCGATGTCATCGGCACTGTGTGCTGCTGTCAGCTGCTTGGCCCTGCCCTTCACAACTCCCCAGAGCATCCTGTGGTCGCTCCAGCGGCGCTTGTCACACCCCTTGCGCCAGCTGGAGCCTACCTTCTCAAGCTCTATCCGTGTCTGGCTGTAGCCGGGGGCCTGCTCATCAGTGTACCAGCTGGTGTACTGCCGGAAGGTGGAGAAGGCGCTCATTGCAGGCACAGGGCCAGGCTCAGCCACGCTGCTCTCGCCCCCAGCTGCGTCCCCAACAGCAGCAGCAGCAGCAGCAGCAGCAGCAGCAGCAGCACCTGCAGCAGGAGGTATCTGCTGCATGCCTGCCCCAGGTGGCGCTGGCCCCAACATGCCTCCCAAACCCTGACCTCCCTGCTGCTCTGAGAGCTTTCCTACGATGTAATCCCCCAATGCCACCATGACCTGCGCTGAGCGTCCCATGTCTGACCTGTAGCCAAGCGCTGCTGCTGTCGCAGGCAACCTGCTGATGGTGGGCTCCAGGAACCCAAAGGGGTTGCCACTCAGCTGCAGGGCGGGCTGCTGAAGAGCAGCAGCAGCTTGCAAGACAGACTGCTGCTGCTGCTGCTCCTGCTGCAAACCAGCCCGTGCATTGCTGGCCACCTGCTGCTCAAGGCTATTCAGCAGTGCGAGCCCTTCTGGGCCAACATGCGACCGCAGCTGCTGCAGCAAAGCAGCAGTCGCCTGCTGCTGCTGTCCCTGCTGTTCCTGCTGCGGCAGCTGCTGTGGCGGCTGCTGGAAGACGTGTTGCTGCTGCTGCTGCTGCGGCAGCTGCTGAAAGAGCTGCTGCTGTGCATGGAGTGGCCAGCCTGCAGCCGCTGCTGCTGCTGTAGCTGCTGTGGGACCAGGCTGCTGCCAGAGCTGCTGGTTGCCCATGGAATGGCCAGGCTGCAGCCGCGGCTGCTGCTGCTTCAGCTGCTGTGGGACCAGACCTGCACGCCAAGGCTGTGCGGCACACATGCCAGCAATGTGCTGCTGCTGTTGCTGCTCCTCCTCCTCACCCAGCCACCAGCTGTGGGTGTGATCACCAGGGGAGACGGCTGCGCGAGCAGCAAACTGTGAGCGAGGCCTCATCCCCCCTGCCGGTGAGTAAAACATGGGGCTGCTGACCATCTGCTGCTGGTGGCCTGGCTCTTCAACCTCATACATCTGCATGATGTCAGCTGCCTCCTGCCTGCTGTGCTGTGCTGGACCCTGCTGCTGCTGTTGGCGTGGGCGGCGCTGCTGCTGCTGCTGCTGCTGCTGCTGCCGCGGTGGCTGCCGCTGCCGCAACACACGGGCTTGCCCCTCGGGCATGTCTTCTGGCTCCTGCACATGCACAAATGGCATACATGCAGAGGTGATGAGCATTGTCAGCACTTTGCCGGCCCAGGTGTGATTGAAAAGCGGTGATCTTCTCAGGCAGCACAACTGAGTTTGAATAGCTGGTAGGCACGCGCCTGCTGTCTCTGCAGAAGAAACCCGTGTGAAGTGCACTCCCGCTCACCTCGCTTTCTGCTGCCGACGCCTCCTCACTTGCCCCATCTGCCTCTGCTGCTGCCTCTTCCTCAGCAGCAACAAGCTCCTCCCGCTGCTGCTGCAGTTCTGCCAACTGTGCAGCACTGAGGCCATCTGGGCCACACTTCAGCTGCTGCAGGATAGCAGCCAGTTCCTCTTCTTCAGAGACTGGCTGCTGCTGCCTCTGCTGCTGCAATCCGACCTGGCCATGGCTGCTGCCTGCAGCTGCTGGTGGCGGCTCGCCTGCTGCTGCTGCTGCTGCTGCTGCTGCTGGTGGTGGTGGTGACGACTCGGCGGCTGCAGCCGCAGTCGCCGTAGTGCTGCTGGCCTGCAGCTGCTTCTGTGCCTCTTGACGCAGCTCCAGCAGGCCCTGCTGCAACTGCTGCTGCATGTCTGTGACACCCTGAAGGGCCATGCCCAGCATCTCCTTCTCAGTCACAGGCTTGTCCACCCAAATGGCACCACTGTCCTTGGCCAGCTTGAAGCGCCGCATCTGGTCCCTGGATAATTCACAACACAGCAGCAGTGGCAGGAACAGTGGCAAAGCAGCGCACTCCAAAAATTGCAAGCACAGCATGTGTAAACACCATGGGTTGCACGTAGGGGCATGTACAAAGCCTATGGCCCTTACCCCCCCCTCCTGCATCTGCTTGTGTGCTGTCAATCTTACCTGACTAGTGCTGCCTGTGGTCCCTTCAGCAGCAGGTTGTAGACAGGGTTGTTGGTGTACTTGGTGGGCCTGTCAGGGTCTGTCACCACCTCCAGGAAGTCCTGCCACACCACGCCTGCCAGGTATGGCAACAGGTCTGCCATGCCCCTTGCTGACACCGGCACTGGCCGCCCAGCGGCATCTGCAGCTGCAATGCTGGCCCTGAAGGCAGCTGCACAGGGCAGCAGCAGGTCGATGATGGGCTGTGGTGTCAGGACCATGAGCGCAGGCCTCCAGTACTGGTCGTAGGGGTGGGCGTGCGGCCAGTTGCCCATGACCAGCAGGGTCGAAGGCTTGAGGGCTGTCAGGAGGTACACCCTTGTCAACGAGTGCAAGCGCCAACCGCCAAAGCGGCAGGTGTCCTAGACACACATACACACGCAAGCAGCAGTAGCAGCAGCAGCAGCAGCAGCAGCAATAGCAGCAGCAGAGTGGCACTTTTGTGTGTGCAGCTGCATCACCAGGGCGTACAACATTATCCTAGCTGAACGAGCATGCAGTATGCATCATAGCTACATGTGTAACAAGAATGCATGTCATGCCCATGTCTTGCCCCTCGCCCACTTGATCCCTCCAGTACCCACCTCCTCAGGCACGCCTGCCTCGTCTGCTTTACGCACAGTGTGGTACCGGGGGGCATGTGTCACCTTCTTGATGCGTATGTCCAGGGCCATGTAGATCTTTGCGAACCGTGCCCTGTGCCCGCCGTACGACAGGCTGCTGCTGAAATCCTTCCTGCCGGGCCAGATCTTCACAGTCAGGAAATCCCGGCTGCAGGGGTCAGGGAACACCTCACCACCCAGTGTGAAGCGGGTCACAAAGTAGCGGCCGAGGGCAGACTGCACATCTAGCAGCGGCTCCTTGTGCCTCAGGCAGCCCTTGGTGGCCAGCTTGCCACCTTGGTTCTTGCCAAAGGTCTGCAGGATGCCGATCACCCAGCAGTGTGCAGGCCCTGAAGACATGCAAGCAATAACAGCAGCAACATGTGTCAGAACCTGTGCCACAGGCTTGCAATCAACAGCGTGGCTGCAGCTAAGCAAAGCAAATCCCTTCTGATGAAAATACGTAATGAAGTTGGCATGCAGTATCTCACCTATGCAGGTGCGCAGCAAGGGTGGTGTGAGCTCACACAGCCGCCGCTCTCGCACGTCATCTCCCCTGCCTGCTGTGAAAGACATGGCTAGCAGCATGCTCAGGTCCCTGGCGTCTATGGCCTTGGGAGAGGCCAGCGAGTGGTCAGCAATCTTCACAAGGTCGTCCCTGCGAATCACAGCACGACAACAAGGGCGTGCACAGGGAACCAGCATAGGTCAGTGGGAGGCATGGGTAGATCTGCCACAGCATCTGCACAGCTGCTTTGGTGCATGCTTTGCGGTGACAACACCACATTGCTGTTGACTGCACAGCTCCAGCATGCACCTCTCCTGCCCTTGAGCACATCTTAATTGGGATGTGGGAAGTGGCTGGCATGAGCGCTTGGAGCTTCATAGCTACAGGTTTGTATGTATGCATGCATGTAGGCATGTATGCAGGTGATGTAACCGTAAGCGCATCACTCACGTGCTGAAGGTGGATGCCAGGGTATTGTCCTGCGGGTCGAGGTGTTGCGGATCAATCTGCCCTGCCTGAAGCTTGCTGCGCGCCTGGCACTGCTTGTACACCTCAGCATACACTTCATATGCCAGCAGGCCGCGCTTGGGCATGATGCTGCCACTGCTGCCGCCCTTTGCACGCAGTTGCAGGCCACGGCCCCTGAACACCGCCTGCAGCATGCTGTGGACCCTCTTGAACATGGCAGTACCTTTGAAGTCTGCTGCCTCCTTGCCCTGCCACATCACAACACAACAACAAACATAAGTGTGTCAGTTGCAGCTGACAAGTGTCCAGGCGCTGCCTTGGCCTGTTGAGTGTACCCCATGCCGCTGTCACACCGGCAGTGCAGGTAAAGAGTTTAAGCCCAACACACACCACTTGACTTCCTCACCTTCAGGCCTGGGTGCCCCTCCAGTATGTACCAGGTCAGGAACCTGGCGGCCAGGTCAGGCCCATCTGAGCCGGACAGGGTTTCGTCAAAGGGGTTCTTGCGTCGCACGGGGGGCTGTCCAGCAGTCATCTGGAACTCGCAGAACGCCTGGAACACATACAGAGGCACCAAGCGCAAAGTCACTAAGGCGTGCAGCTAATGGCAAGATACATTGATGCAAGACATGCACATGCTTGTGACATGCACTATAGCCAACGGTCGCAAGTGTGGGGAGTGGGTGTGCTGTTCTACTCAGCCGCTGCCATTCTACTCAGCCGCTGCCATGCTGTGGGTGCCTGAGTTTGCGTGCACTCACCACAAGGTGCACGCGGAGGCCCTCATACTGGCCTGCAGTGTTGTTGTTCCCGGCCAGCCGTCGCTTCTCCACCAGCTGCTTCACCTCTGCTGGTGTGTATCTGCAGCAGTGCCAAGCATCAGGTGTGTTTTGGGTGTGCGTGCTGGCTGGAGGAACAAACACAAACGGAAGTTGTGAAATAGAATCAGCAACACTGCCTCAACACTTGTAAAGCAGCAACACCATCACTGCCTGTCCCACTTTGCCAACACCACTAACAGACATGGAACCAACAGACATGGCACAGGCTGGCTGTCTGGCTGGCTCATTACCTTGCTGAGGCTTTTGGCTCCCTGCGTTGCTGGTGTGCATCTGCCTCCTGGTCTGACTCCTCCTGGCTGTCCTCCGACTCGTCGTAAAGGCCACCCAGGATGTCGTCAGCAAGCTCACTGTCTGCTGCTGTTGGGTCCCACTCGCCGTCCTCCAGGTCTTCCAGCAGCTCTGGGTCGCTGTCATCATCAAACTGCTGTGCTGCAGCTGCTTTTGGGGCCCTCTTGCGCTTTTGAGGAACGTGTGCATCGTGCTTGGCATCCTGCTCCTGCACCTGTGCTGCTGATGGCTTTGCAGTGCCTGCTTTGCTTGCAGGAGCTTGTTTGCCTTTGCTGCCCCGACCCATGACAATTTTAAGGGTCTACATTAGCACGTAGAAGCGGGTAACCGAGCTGATATCGTCTCCACAGATTGAACGTGCTGTTGTGATGGAGGTTATGATGGGACTCTAGGTGCCAGTTCACAACGATACGCGACGATACAGTGCACAAAGGAAAGCCTCAACATAGAAGGATAACATACGCAGCGCTGCAGCGTTCTCGTTACCCTCACAGGCATGTAACCTGCAAGTAACCGTTTTTGAAACTGTGCGGACTTTGACTAGGTCCGCATGGGTCCGCCAGCCCATTGACCAAGGTCCGCACTTCGCACTATAAGTACTAGTTAGGGCCGCTTTGAAGTTTGCATGGACCTCCCCCCAACCCATGCTGTGTGTGTGCATGTGCAGGACCAAGACAGGCGACACCATCAGCAACAACGACAGTACAAGCGACAGCACCATCATTAGCTCAAGCGACAGCACCATGGACATGCATTCTGGGGACTTCCATAGCTACTGGTGTGATGGTATGTGTGCATGTGGTTGTGTGACAGAGATAGGGGCGCGCCAGACAGGTTTCACCTGCGCTTTTCACTGTTGAACTTTGAGGTGTCTTGCGTTCAACTACACGCCCTCCCTGAACCAGGGGGCGTGGGTGAGAGTGAAGGGCTGTGTGGTGTTTTGTGTTGTGCTTGCATCATGTGTCGGCTGTGCACCAGACAGGTTTCACTTGCACTTGTCACTGTTGAACGCTGAGGTGCCTTGCGTTCAACTACATGCCCTCCTTGGACCAGGGGGCGTGGGTGAGAGTAAAGGGCTGTGTGGTGTTTTGTGTTGTGCTTGCATCATGTGTCGGCTGTGCACCAGACAGGTTTCACTTGCACTTGTCACTGTTGAACGTTGAGGTGTCTTGCGTTCAACTACATGCCCTCCTTGGACCAGGGGGCGTGGGTGAGAGTGTAGGGCTGTGTGGTGTTTTGTTTTGTGCTTGCATCATGTGTCGGCTGTGCACCAGACCAGACAGGTTTCACCTGCGCTTGTCACTGTTGAACGTTGAGGTGTCTTGCGTTCAACTACACGCCCTCCTTGGACCAGGGGGCGTGGGTGAGAGTGTAGGGCTGTGTGGTGATTTTGCTTGCATCATGCGACGGCTGTGCACCAGACATGTTTCACCTGCGCTTGTCACTGTTGAACGTTGAGGTGTCTTGCGTTCAACTACACGCCCTCCTTGGACCGGGGGGCGTGGGTGAGAGTGTAGGGCTGTGTGGTGATTTTGCTTGCATCATGCGACGGCTGTGCACCAGACAGGTTTCACCTGCGCTTGTCACTGTTGAACGTTGAGGTGTCTTGCGTTCAACTGCATGCCCTCCTTGGGCCGGGGGGCGTGGGTGAGAGTGTAGGGCTGTGTGGTGTTTTGTGTTGTGCTTGCATCATGTGTCGGCTGTGCACCAGACAGGTTTCACTTGCACTTGTCACTGTTGAACGTTGAGGTGTCTTGCGTTCAACTGCATGCCCTCCTTGGGCCGGGGGGCGTGGGTGAGAGTGTAGGGCTGTGTGGTGTTTTGTTTCGAGCTTGCATCATGCGACGGCTGTGCACCAGACAGGTTTCACCTGCGCTTGTCACTGTTGAACGTTGAGGTGTCTTGCGTTCAACTACACGCCCTCTTTGGACCAGGGGGCGTGGGTGAGAGTGTAGGGCTGTGTGGTGATTTTGCTTGCATCATGCGACGGCTGTGCACCAGACAGGTTTCACCTGCGCTTGTCACTGTTGAACGTTGAGGTGTCTTGCGTTCAACTACATGCCCTCCTTGGACCAGGGGGTGTGGGTGAGAGTGTAGGGCTGTGTGGTGATTTTGCTTGCATCATGCGACGGCTGTGCACCAGACAGGTTTCACCTGCGCTTGTCACTGTTGAACGTTGAGGTGTCTTGCGTTCAACTACACGCCCTCCTTGGACCAGGGGGCGTGGGTGAGAGTGTAGGGCTGTGTGGTGATTTTGCTTGCATCATGCGACGGCTGTGCACCAGACAGGTTTCACCTGCGCTTGTCACTGTTGAACGTTGAGGTGTCTTGCGTTCAACTACATGCCCTCCTTGGACCAGGGGGTGTGGGTGAGAGTGTAGGGCTGTGTGGTGTTTGTTGTCCTTACATGGTGCGGAAGTTGGCAGTATCAACAGACGGCACTGTCACAGCCAAGCGTCGAGGGGTCTTGCGCTTGGTTACATACCCTCCTTGGACCAGGGGGTGTGGGTGGGAGTGCTGCATGTTGGTTGTTGCGTTTGGTATTGTGTGGCAGCAGCAGCAGGTATCACTCGTCACTGCCAAGGCGTAGAGGGATCTCGCGGCTTGGCTACCCGCCCCCCCCTGGACCAGGGGTTAGGGGTGGGGGTGTTGACTGCTGGTTGTCGCGTTTGTTTCTGTGAGGTGTCAAGGTGGCAGCAGCAGCAGGTAGCACTCGTCACTGCCAAGGCGTAGAGGGATCTCGCGACTTGGCTACATACCCTCCCTGGACCAGGGGGTGTGGGTGGGAGTGTTGACTGTTGGTTGTTGCAGTTGGTTGTGTGTTGTTGTTTTGCTTGCTTCATGTGACAGCTGCGCACCAGACAGGTTTCACCTGCACTTGTCATTGTTGAACGTTGAGGTGTCTTGCGTTCAACTACACGCCCTCCTTGGACCAGGGGGTGTGGGTGAGGGTGTAGGGCTGCGTGGTGTTGGTTTTTATGTGCGTGATGTGGAACAGCACCAGCAGACAGCACTTGCGACTGCCAAGTCATAGAGGGATCTCGCGATTTGGCTACACGCCCTCCTTGGACCAGGGAGTGTGGGTGAGAGTGCAGGATTTCGAATGGCTGCATTATCGTGTGGTTGAGCGTAGTTGGGAAGCACTGAGCAGACACTAGATGTTGTACCTAATGCCCAGGCTGCTTGCATTGGTCAATCCTCCCCCCGGGACAAGGGGGGTTTGGGCGCCAGTGTTAAATGGTGCTTGCATTTTGCAAGGCCACTTTTTGTGCGGGTATCTGCATCTGTGTGCATTGGCAAGAGGCCGTCTAGCAGCTATCAGAGTCTGAGAAAAGCTTGAGGTCACACTTGACACTCCTGGCCTTAAAATCATTTTGTGCCGGGTGTAGGCCTACTTGCGCAAGGGAGTTTGGTGTTGGCAATGGTCACAGGGCTGATCCTGAGGCTGGAGTATTGCTGCGTGTAGGACTGGGTGGCATGCATTGGACCTCCACGCTGCTGAGTGTGTGCATATGGTGTTCTTCTTTTTGCGCTGTGCCCTCTGCACAGCTTCAAGGGGGTGCTGGCGCATTCGAAGCAGTTCAATCTTGCTTACCTCTGGTACCCACATTCATGACTGCCACGACGGTGTGTTGCATCCTAGTAACAACTGAGGTGTGTGCCAATGTGGGAAGGGCAGACCACTGCAGCATTTGATACATCAGCTAACTTTTGTCCGATTGGAGTGGCATTGTAACTGTCATGTGTAGCTATTGGCGAGAGTAGCAGCGGTGGCAAAGCGGCTAGTAAAGCATTCTGCCCAGTCTTGCTGAACAGCCCTGCTGAACAGCCACTTACAGTGCAACCTTCAGCTGCAGCATAACAGCCGACTGCTTCAGCGTGACTGTCATGTCGACTGCCTGCAGCTGCGACTATTTCAGTCCGCTGTTGACAGCACGCACTGTGGCAGTCGGCTGTTTCAGCGCGCGCTGGCAACAGTCGGCTGTTTCAGCACGCGCTGTCAACAGTCGGCTGATTCAGCACGCGTTATGGCATGTACTGAATCAGCCACGACTGAAATGTTCGCTCTAGTCGACCGATTCAGTGGGGTACAAATTTCCGTTGACATGTCACACAGCCTACACCTCAGGTTCCATTTGCGACCAAATGTGCTGCACTGTTAATGGCATGTAGTATGCAACTGTCTGCTGGGGGGTCATTGTACTGCAGTGGAAAGCCGCATGCATGGTGAGGTGGTGTTGTTTGTGCAATATTTTTAGCGTGGGGGTTTGGGCCTTCTAGGCTAGCGGTCCATCAGTGCATTTGGGGCTGGGTTCAAGGCTTGAGTGTCATGCCTGCAACCCAGATACACATTGGCATGGCTCCACTACTGCGGTTGGTGCCCTGCTCACAGTTTTGGAAGGGTGCTGACGTACACGTCATCCTCAACCATGCTCTGTTGCTACTGCCGTTGCTGCCGCCCTTTCTGCTGCTGTCGCTGCTGCTGCTGCGCTTATGTTCAACAAGTTGTCAATGCAGTGTGCATCAGCCTGTTGGTAGCATGCAGTCAAGACAGAGCGCAAGGTATGCACAGCCAGGCTGTGTTCAGGTGGGGGGGGGGTCAAGTACAGGCAATGGTGTGTCTCAGAGGCTCAACAAGAAGGGAGCAGGAAGGGGCGGCATTTTGTTTTTTGGCATGCGCATGCCCTGTTTGTTTACGTGTTATGGCAGGGCATGCGCATGCAAATGCAGCGGATGGGAGAAGGGGGAATGCTTGCCCCTGTTTGTCTTTGGACGGATACATCACTCCATGACGTACCCATCACACTCGCTACCTACCAGTGGTACATCAGGGTTACCACAGTGTGTCCACCACAGCATCAGGCGCCACCTTGGCACCAGTGGTGGGCATTTTGTGCTTGTGTATGCATAGTACACGTGCGCTGTGTGCTGAGCACCTGCCCTGTGCTGCGTCATGCCATGTGATGCTGTGGCCACTCATCCAGTGTTGTGCTTGCCCCTGCCGTGCTGTGTCAAGCTCCCCCCCCCCCCACGTTCAGGCTTGAGGCAACAATGATGGCGTGTCGACCGGTGGCACCCTGCCGGCAGGGACTGCTCTTGCCTGCCAAGATTCTGCTTTCCGGACACTGATCATGATGAACCTCAGGTGGGTGTTGTTTGTCATTGGTGTCAGTGGTCTGTCTGCAACTTGCACACGGTGTGCTTGAACCCTGTACCGTCACATCTCAGTGAGTGCACATGCCACAGAAAGCATGGAGATTCCTTCAGTGAGCTGAATGTGCGCATCATGGTGTCTGCAGCACCAGCGCGCGCGGTCACAGTGACATTATCTTTGTGCACTGTGATTTGTCAACTGTGTGTAAACTGTGTGAAACAGCTATGTGGTTGTGACCTATCACTAGTTTGCACCAGGCATGGAGCCAATGATGTGCCTCTTCGTCAACATCAACACCACCCTTGGGCTGCAGGACACTGATGCACAGGAGCCTTTGGCTGCAGCAGCCAAGCTCAACAAGACTGCTGCCACTGCTGCCAAGACGCTAACAGCCACTGGCGGGCAGGGTCAGGGCCGCAAGCAGGCAGGCACCCCAGCAGGCAGCCATCAGAAGTGCACCACGCAGCAGGCCCTGGCAGGGCTGCCGCCGGCGGCAATAGTGGCAGCAAGCGGACAGGCAACTTGCATGGTTCATCCATGCATCACCCCACAAGGGCTGGCCATGGTCTTGCAGCAGCAGGCAGAAGGGGCCAGTTGTGCTACAGGGTGGACGTTTGGTGTGTCGCTGCCAAGCAGCACACTTTCAGGGGCGGTGTGGGTGACATGGTCCTGCAGCCGCTACAGTGGGTGTGGGTGTCACACCCACACAATCGACGGTCGATTGCACGTCCTGTTGGCTGCAGCCACTTTTTGCTTGCCAATCTGCATCAGTGTGTTGTGTCCCATATGGCCCAGGGCACCTTCTGGTTTTAAATGATTTCCTGCATTTGCCTCAGTTCAGCATGCCTGTGCTGACCGCTGCAGCCCCTTGTGAGACAAATCTGGTCTTGACTGTGAAGCAGCTTTGTTGGGAGTGACATTTTAGCAATGAAAATTCCAGATGCATCGTGCCAGAACTATTAGGACGTGTGCAAGTTTCACACTGCGGTGTGGGTGCACACTTGGGGTAGCGGGTGTGATACACCCTGAGGCTGCGTTGGTGAGGGGTGCAGAGGTTTGAGAGCTATGGGGTCCCACAGCTGCCTGGTTGGGTAGTAACCAAGTTTGCAAGGGCGAAGCCTTGTCATTGGTGAGGCTCTGCCTCGGGCCCCCGGCAATTGGGTTCGCCTGATTGCGCTGTGTGTGGCCAGCCAGTGGGATTACGCCCCCCCCCCCTGGTGAAACAAAAACAAAAGCCTTGTCAGTTTTGGATGTGTCAAACCAGGCACACTAGTACCACTCCACCCTGGTACCAACACGTTGCATGCCTCTGTACAGATGGTACTGCTGGTGCAACAATCGAGCGCAGACTGCTGAGCCTTGTGCACAAGGTGAATTCAAGGTGTAGTCACAGCTTGTAACCCACTTGTGCAGGTCCGAGCCTTTGCTCTGTTCAGTACCCTTCTCAAATTTTCAGACTTCTGAAGCATTCTGCGCATCAACTAAGTATGTACAAGTAGACGAAAGGGGCCGGCACAATTCTGGGCAGGTTTCAACAGGCTAATATCTTGCCACAGCACACACCCATCAGCTCCTGTCATAGATGATGGCAATGCATATAGCCTTGCCAGAGTTACAGCCTTGCACTTGCAGGCAGGCTTGAGGGATGATCATCAAAATCATCATGGCAACAAACCCTCACTACAGGCGCATCGATTCAGACAGTGCTTCCTGTGCTGCTGGTAGCAGCAACATGGCGAGCAAGGCAATGGCAAATGCACACACGTCGCCTTTTCAGCGCCACATGTTTCCTGCCGCCATTCATCCATGATAGTAACTGGTGACTGGCACATGCCCCCCAATCAGCACTCCACAGACAAGATGATACCATCGCCGACGTAAGTGACAAAGCAGGAACTCACTGAGTGTGTTTGAGTGTTTGTGTGCCACAAAAACTCAACCACACGAAGCAACAGGAGCAGTGTCAGGCTGCTTTGGAATCACCAACATGTCTTACAACATTACGACCAGGGCTGCTAGCCGCTAGCATTGAATGCACTATGGTGTTTGCATTGTGCAGGGACTGCTACCTCTGCCCGCACCATGCACACTCAGCGAAAGTTTTGCTACAACACACATCACGACTGTTTGCTACAACACACACCGCCCTCCCCTGCAGTGCGCAAGACAAGCCGACAGAATGTGTTGCAGCACTGCTGTATGATACTCCCAGGTGTGTTGGTGTGTCCTCAAACCATCATTGTTTGTACCGCTCACTACCCACCATCATTGTTAGTCACTAAGTGGGCCACTCACTACCCACCACCACCACCCACCCCCCGCACTGCACCACACCCATCCCAAAGCCCTCTGCAACATGCACCCCAAAGCCAACACCCTCCGCTCCACAAAATCATGATCATACTGAGGCATTTGCCCTCCACTTCACCTACTCAGCACACAGCTGTGCCTCTTCACCCTACACTCCCGCCGCACCCTCCCCACAATCCACACCCGCCAGCAACTGCTGCAAGCCGGGCACATCCGCTAGCACAAGGTGAGTGGTGCCAGTGGCAGGAGTGCCGGGGATGGCTGGAGTGTGGCGGAGGAAAATGAAGGGGCTCATAAACCGCTCCACCAGCTCCACCACCACCTGCACCTTGTAGCCCAAGCTGCCCACGCCCATGCAGCCCAGGCTGGACGCCACCTTGCGCACGGTCCCGTTGTGAATCTGGGCTGCGGGCTGGATGCCGTCCCGTGCGCTCAGCTGCAGCAGGGTGCTGCTAGCTGCCTGCTGCCCACCCGCAGAGGCGCCTTGCGCATTGGCAAACATGCCCACAACCTCCCGCAGCCCCTCCACATCTGCAGCCGACAAGGGTGCCAGCTCCTTGCCCAGCTGCAGCACCGCCTGTTCATACCCGATCGAGCCTGGCTCAAGCGGCAGGCGGTACATCACCTCAGGGACAGGGCCTGCTGCCCTCTCAAAAGCGGCTGTGGCTGCTGCTGCTGCTGCTGCTGCTGCTGCTGCTGCTGCTGCTGCTGCTGGCCCAGCAGCTGTTGTGTCAGCTGCAGGGTGCGCATCATCTGCTGCTGGTGCTGCTGGTGCTGCAGCTACATCATCATCATCTGATTCCGAGTCTGGCCGCCATGGCGCGACCTTGTGCACCTTTGCCATCCACTCACTCACGTCGCCCATAGGCCCCTTGGCTGCGTGGGTGGGCTGTACTGCAGGCGCATGCCCTTTGGCTGCTGCCTGTGCTGCTTCGGCTGCCTGCAGCTTCTGCCGAAACTGCACCCGCTCTCCCATCCAAGCTATTGTGTGCATTGTGAAGCTGACGACCTCTGTGTCAGCTGTGCTGAGGTCAGGGAGGGCTGCGTCCTGACCAGACTGAAGTGCTGCTAGGTGCTTAGCAAGGTCAGCCCTGATGGGCTCCAGCCAGGGCAGGCTGGGTGCAGCACCACCTAGCAGGAAAGGGACAGCCACTCTCAGCGCATTCCACATGAGGTGGGTATGTGCCAAGCAGTGTAGGGTGACCTGCAGGACGCAACATGGCAGGGTGGGTATACGTTACGACACAGTCTTATTGTGCCGGACAAAGTGTAGCACCTTGAGTAATGTAATCACCGGTGCAGGTGTAACAATTCCCAACCTGCGTTTCTCTTTTCCTCACCTGCAGACTCTGGCAGTACAGACAGCACTGGAAGATCCGATCTGCCCAGTGAAGAACAGTGTGTTGACTGACTTGTGAACACACCTTGCTTCTTGGACAGCACATCAGGCATAGAGCGGCTAACATCCGCTCAAGCACACTTCCCTTCCCTTGTCTTCCTTCCCGTCCACCTCCTTCCGCTCTGCCGTGTTGCGTAGAATGTGAATGCCACATGAATGCCTGAATAGTTCCCTCCTCCAGAAGTCACCTTTACTGATGGCGCAAAAGGCGGTGTGCACAAGCCAATTACTAATGGGTAGTACCTCCCCACCCATGCGGATGCAATATGCACCTTCACCTGGTGGCCCCCTTCCCCTCCTAACAGCCTAGCAATGATCTCACCAGCGCAGACCCTCCAGCAGTGCAGGGCAGCAGTAGTGGTGCTCACGCGCCAAATGCCCCCACCCCCAAATGCAGATGCCATAGGCACCTTCAAGGTGAAGTTCAACCCCCCCTCCCCCCCCCCCCAAACAGCCCAGCAGGGACTCACCATCGCAGACCCTCCAGCAGTGCAGGGCAGCAGCGGCCACATTGTCTTCTCAGGCGCAAGCCACTGATGAGATGCTGTAGGGGTGAGCTTCCCCAGCTCAACCTGTGGTGGTGCAAACAAAACACACGGCACACAGCATGTGGCACAGAGCATATTGACCGTGTCTCTGTCAGACAACGGCTAGCCACATGGCAGAGTCTTTCCAGGCACTGCCGAACTCAGCACAGTGTGTTGATGGTCAGTCCTGGGGTTAGTTGCTGGTGCTGCCTACACTCATATTGACTGTTGGCTGGTTGGTTTGTCGGTCAGCTGGTTGGTTGCTTTGTCGGTCAGCCAACCCAAGCCAGTGGCTGCCAGTGACTTTGTCCTGGGAACACGCCTGTTGGGCTTACTAAGCAGAACCACATGTGCTACATGTCCTGCTTGGCCTTACCCATGCCATCATGCAGGAGTTGGGCTAGGACTTCCTTCAACCTCGGCAGTGATGAAGACTTTGATGGTGTTTCATACTAAGGTCACTGCCTTTACAAGAACAGAAGCCCCACACAGCTGCTGCTGTCCAGGAAGTGCACCAGGTGCCTCTCTCAACTCACCGACAGCCCCGGCAGTGCCTCATCCCACCAGAACCGCTCAACCAGCTCCTGTGGCTTTGGGTGGGGCACCACCAGCAGCGCCTCGTACAGAGCCACCTGAGCAGCAGCAGCAGCAGCAGCAGCAGCAGCAGCAGCAGCAGCAATGTGTTGAAAGCAGTGGTAGTAGTGTCTTCAGCGGCAGCAACAGCAAAGGGCATGGGCCGCGATGCAGCGGGGTATGATGAAGCCCTGAAGCAACCAGGCGATCCCTCGTGATGGGCACGGCATAGGGCGGCATGTGGTGTGCACATGCACAACACACCAAGGAAGATGTGCGCACTGCGCATGGCATGGCATGACACACAGTACATGCAGCTCGATGCTCCCGCTGTGTGCCAAACTGTCCGCACAGTACAGACAGCTACGCTCAGGTGATACTAGGCAGCCTTGCTGTCACCACCATTATGTATTGTACGCAATATGCGGCCAGGTTGATGACTGCGGCCACCGTGAAGCGGCTTCAAGCCTTCAGCCTACTGAGTAGCACTGCTGCCGCATGCATGCCTGTGGGTGTTGACCTGTCAGGTGGAATGTTGGCGCATTGTGCAGCATACTATGCTGACCCCCAACAGGCACCCCAGGCTCCTCATCCCTCCACCCCCGCGAACACACCACCCACCTTAAACTGCGGCATCAGCTCCAGCTCGTCCCAGGTGCAGTCCAGCAGAGCAGTCCCTGGCAGGTAGAGCAACGAGCCGCAGGGGCCCGGCACCACGGCATACATAGTCCCGGCCATTTGCATGGGCCAACACAGCCCAAATATGCGGCGCAGGAGCATCTGCCCTGCGTGCTGCATCAGCTGGGTGTACAGGTATGGACTGGCGCTGCTGCTGGCACTGCTGCTGCTGCTGCTGCTGGAACCCTTCTGCTGATCCTGCTGCACAATGTAACGTGCCTGAGCGAGGGAAAGGAAGCCAGGGTTGATCCACACCGGCTTGTGGATGTCCACTGACTCAGTAGAGCCACCTTCCTGCTGCGCAGCATGCTGCTCGCACATGTGGTGTGCGGCCTGCAGCACGTGCTCCCATGCCTGGCTGCACTGCTGCTGCCTCGATGGCCACCAACACCCCTTCCACCCCGACCACTAGGCCGACGGACCCCTAACTCGGCTACCTTTGACCCTAGCCAGCGGATCTGGCTAGGGGTGGGTTAACCCTCGGTCAGGGCACCAGCACTGGTCAACCCTTGGCTAGGCTGGGCTAGGGTGCGGCTAGCCCTAGCCGCACCCTAACTTGGGGCTGACCAGCCTTGACTAAGGGGTGACCCTGGGACAGAAGCACAATGAAGACCCCTTTGCATAGTCTACTGCCTTTACTGCTGTCAGTGCTTGGTGCTGTGCAGTTGGTGACGGCGTGGGTCAGCTTGGGAGTGGGCTTTTCAAGTCACACAACATTCCATGGGTGCCATCACTGGCAGGGCAGGAGCGGGGGCATCACATGGCGGAATCACACATGCAGAGTTTTACTTCAAGCAAATTATGCAACTGTTGGGCCTGAAAAGTCACTGGATGCGGCGCCACTGCAAAGTTTGTAGGGGCTCGGGGACTGAAGATGTCAAGCCTCAAGGCTGTCTAGCAGCAAGGCCAGCAACCACGACATAGTTTATGGTGTTGCATGGGCCGAAGCTCACAGTCTTATTGTGCGGCCACGTTGAGCAGAACATGCACTGAAATCAAGCACAGCTGCAGCCGCGGCGGTGTACACACATAGCACTCCGAGGGTCACAGTGGAATGTGACGCATGGCAACAGGAGTGCTCCTGGTGGACCTCAATGTCTTGGTTGGGATCAACCTGCTGTGCACACAATTGAGTAATTGTAACAGTGGCAACATAGGCAGGCAAACACGGTTGCGCAAGCCTGGTGTTCCACAACATAGGGGGGGGGGCAGGTGAGGGTGCATGTCCTTCCAGAAGCAGGTGATCTGGGTGGTGTTTGCTGTCTTGACCCTTTCCACTGCCCCATAGATCGCACAAAGCAAGCTGAATTTGGCCGTCAAGCTGTGTTGTTCCCGTTTTGAGATATATATGCACAGTGCAGCCCGGGTTGAGGCTGCTGGCACACAGGGCAGCAGTCTGTTCGCTGCAAGCCTCGCAGCACATTCCTTGAAGGAATGTGGCCCAGTGGTCACTGCTACATGCAATGCAAGAAAAGCTGAGTGTGACACTCCTTGGGGGAATTAGGGGGACTGAAGGCAGGCTTGAAATCACTGGCATTGCTGATGTCAGGTAGTCATGGTCATGACCAGAAGACCACAGTTCAGTCAAATCCACTGGGAACGCCAGTGCACTCTTCTTGTTGCTCAATGCTTCTTCCAAGACACAGACTGCACCACGTTCAACGAAGTCATGCCTGCCCAGAAGGTCTGGGTTCAGCGCAACCTGTGCCAGGTTTGAACAGACTGTCACTGCCCGGCTGAGGGTGGCAACGACTTGATGCCTCGTGCGTCCTCACCTACTCCGTTGCATGATATATTGTCCGTTCCGTGATGCTTACGCCGATCCATAGTTGCTCTGCACTTGAGAACTTGGTGGTTGATACTTTTCCGTCTCAGCCGCAGCTCGAGCTGGTGCGTCACCGCTATCATGGACCTACGTACAGTATCGTGGATGGTATCAGCAGGACGCTGTGCCTCTGCAGCAGCTACACAGTGCAGCTGCAGCAGTAGTTAGCAGCCTGAGACGATGCAGTGCAGACCTGCAGGCAGCGCCTGTACCTGGCAATGGACAACATGCTCAAGGCTGTTGCACCTTCATATATCCCGCCGAAGCCTGACCGACTGGGCCAATGCAGCGTGAGTTCAACCTTGGCTGTTGAACTGCTGAGCGGCCTGCCAGTGCTTCTGCCAGTGCTGGAGTCAGTCAGTGAGACATGCCTCAGAATCTTGTGTTCCTCAGCAATGACGGGAGTTTCACAAGCACAAGCATGCAAGGCTTGTGATGCTGCACAAAGAAATGGACAGCTGGCGTGTGCTGGCACAGCCTGCCAAACTTTGCCTCTATGTTTTTGCTGCTCAGTGTTCAGACACTACGGTGCTGTCCTGGTATGTGTGTGCAGGAGGTGCTGCTGTGTGGCTGCTGAACTGATCAAAGACCAGCACAAGCTCTGAAGCTTGCAAGTGTGAACAGCAGCACGGTGAGCTTGGATTGCAGTCTGTCACTGGACTGGGTGATGTTGCTTCACTTCTCAGGGTCAGGGTCACCAGACAGTTGTATGTGATATCTTGCTGTTGGAGCGTGTGTTCTGCTCACTCTCGCCATGTTGTGGCAATGCCTGCTATGCAGTCTATCAGCTCAATTGTTGTCTTTTGCTGCTGCTGCTGCTGCCCTCTTGGCCCCTACAGTCAAGCAATGGGCTGAGAGTTTCAGGGGCCACTGGGACACACCAACCGTGCTTGCAAAGCTCTGAGACCTGCTGGAGACAAGCAAACAGGGCATGCCAGGTGCCTGCACGTACTAGAAGGTCCTGAGCTCAACAAGGCCAACATGAGCAAGGAAGCAGGCCAGCTGCAGCAGGATGCATAAAGGGACAAAACTGCAGGCAGCATGTAGGTGAGGTTGGCAAGGCATGGCTGCTGGAGTGACACGTGCACGAGTTGTGTTGAATGCAGCGTCAGCTGGACGCTATGGCAACATAGCAAGGTGTTGCTACTGCAAGATAGCAAGGTTTGGTTTGAGCATTACACCCCACATGCCAGCAGCATGTGTGGGGTGCGGCAGCTTCATCAAGCTGGTAGGCAAGTGTTTGGGAGCCTTCTTGGCAGCGTCTGCAGTTCACCAGCTCCGCAGCAACCAGCTTGTTCTGCATTGTGTTGCTTGCAGGCGAGCAACGGGCTGCTACAGTGGGGTTGCCCCCCCCCCCCCACCGCACGAAGTGAAGCTGAGCAGCGCTCGGGAGGCTGCCGACATTCGCCAAACCCTGCACAACAAGGTCCAAGTGTAGCAAGCCCCGCAGCGCAGCACCAGCGGCCGAGGTGGAGCAGGGGCACAGCACAGAAGCACAACAGTCAAAACACTGGTTGCCAGCAATGCATCAGCGCTGCTGATTGTGCTTCGGCCTAGTTGGAGAACCATGTCCCACTCTAGTCACAGCTCGGCCCAGCAGCAGTTACATCGTTTGGCCGCAGGGAATGAGAGGGGGACCCTGTCTGGTGGGCTATGTTTGCAGTGGACCTGTCACCTGCGGTGAAATCTCACGGAACCTCTGTGGCAAGTGCCGCATGTCTTGAGTTACCCATCCGTTATGAGTCATGTTGAGGACGGCATGATGCATGTGCAGGGGCAGCCAGCTCGAGCAGCTGCTGGCATTCAGTGCTGTTGCTTGCATCCGTATGCATCACAGCATGTGAGGTGCTGAGTGTTGGCTGAACCTTTGTAAGGATGCATTGCTGTTGGGTTGGCTCTGTTCACCACTGACTTGCAAGGCATGGCGGTGCTTGTACCTATGCAAAGTGTATGCATGTAACATGTGTAATGTTTCTGGAGTGAAACGATGTGGGGCAGGCTACATGCGGTTGCTGGGCTGACACAGTACAGGATGTCTCAAGCACTAGTGCAGCCACAGTAAGCTGCAAGCAGAGTCAATGTGAATCCTAGGCAGCACAGAATACCGTACAGCAGCCGCATTTGTGCACCATGACCAGGCCTAGGCAGACATATCCAGCACCATGACCACACCTGTGCCAGACCTGGCCATGGCCAGTCATGCCCGGCAAGCTAGCCATAGCCACTCCAGCTGGTCAACCCTGGCTAGGGTCTGGTCAGGTTCTGGCCACCCTAACTGGTGTTCCATATTTTGCCCCAGCCGCTCTACCTGTACCGCCTGAAGGTGGCCTCACCAGAGGTTGCCAAGCGGCTGGTGTCTCGGCCTACTAAGCACCGGCTGCACGAGGCCGGCACAGGGGTGTACGTGGAGCACTGGCTCACTCCCTCGCAGCTATCAGCCAGGAAGAACATGCGCCCCTTCCTCAGCGGCCTGCAGGAGCGCCACATCCACTGGCGCTGGTCGCTCGACGACCCACTACAGGTAGAGCAGCAAGTGCGCGCGGCGGATGGGCGCCCGCACTGGCGACTGGTTCACCTCCCTTCTCCCCCCTCTAATTGATGGAGTTCAGGGCACTCTGCATAAATGTGGGTGGCAGGGCGGATGAGCGCATCCCCTTCACCCTGGATCAGCACCGTGACAACCCGTATGATATGTATTGCTTTCTAGAAACTATGTGGGAGGCGGGGGGATGGGGCAATGTGTGTTTTCATGGGTACCAAGCGCACCATTGCACCAGGCCTGCCCCGGTTGTAAGGACTGCAGGTAGGCCTAGTGGAGGCATCACGGTGTTGTTAAGGGAAGATTCCCCGATCCTTGGCGCCTCGACTCCTGTTCGGGTGCGCATGGATGCCTCCACAGGTATCGTGGGCATCACTTCCGATCTGCATGCTATCACCATTGCCGTGTGCTACTTCAGTCCCCCAAACTCAAATGTTTATGAGTCCGGGCTTGTGGATGCACAGTACTTGCAGGCCTTGTATGACTGCATGCACGAGGCAATTGACGCCGGGCGGCATGTTTTGTGCATGGGAGACCTGAACGTTCGGGTCGGGGAACTCACTGACGATGTACAAGGGGTCCCCATGGATGCCGGGCCAGTTGCTGGTCTAGCTGGGCCAGTCACCAGCACTGTGCCTGCAGCCCGGCAGTCTCAGGACAGAAAGGTTGACAATCATGCCGAGGGCCTCATGCTCGGTCTTAATACCTGTGGGTGTGTCTTGCTGAATGGCCGGGCACCAGGGGATGAGATGGGACGCAGTACTTGTTTTGTGAACAATGGTAGTAGTGTTGTGGACTATGGCATTGTCTCGTCTGGGTTGTATGATTCAGTGGGGTCCTTCCAGGTCTTGGACAGGCCCGGGGAGTTGGCTTCAAAGGATCATGCTGCATTGTCAGTGTGCATCAATATGCAGCAGGCCTTGCAAGCAGCTGCCCCTACTGGGGCCCGCTGCCCAAGAACACTACGGCCTAGGGGACAACAGCGTCGGGAATATATAGAAGCCCTGCACAGCTGAGAGGCTGACTTGGCAAGCTTGCGAGCAGCAGTAGATGCTGGCACAACCTCGTGGGGGGATGCTGTGACACGGCTGGTGGCAATCACTCGGGCTGCAGCCACGGAGACCCTTCAATCACATGGACGCTCGCCAGCTCCTGGCTCGCATGCGCCTTGGTTCACACGGGATTGTGCACAAGCACGCGACAACTTCCGTGCAGCATGGCAGGCCTGGTGGCGTGCATCCCAGCAGCAGTTGGATCCGTTGGTTGTGGCGGGGCTGCACACCACCATGATTGCATGCCGGCGCACATACAAGCAGGTCAATAGGCATGCCAAACGCACGTATGAGCACAAGTATCTGCAGGATCTGATAGAGACATATTTCAGTGACCACCAGAGGGATTTCTGGAAAGTCCTGAAGGGGGGCCAGGGGGGGACTTGTCCTGTTACAGACGTGCATGAATGGACTGGCCACTTTGATAGCATCATGGGAGCGCAGCATGTGGAACAGCAGCTCACCGCCGAGGAGCTGGACACACGGGCTACTTTGTATGATGCATGTAGGCGGGATGCCGCCTTGTTTGAGGATTTGAATCACCCCGTTACTGTGAGTGAGGTTGGACAAATCTTGGGCACCCTGCCTACCGGCAAGGCACCTGACTTGCAAGGCCTTACTTGCGAACTGCTAAAAGCACCTGCCGCAGACAGCGGGGCAGCAGACACGGCTGCAGTAGAGGGTGGTGGTGAGTTATCCTATGGGTGCCCCCCTTTTGTGGAGTGTGTGACAAGTGTCATGCACAAGGCATTAACCTCAGCTAGTGGCGGCGGCTGTGACAAACTGATGTGCAGCAAGGTCACCCCAGTCCCTAAGCCGCAGGCGTCACAAGCGCCATCTGACAAAGACTGCTACCGCCCCATCGGGGTTGGCAGTGTGTTTGGGCGTGTGCTGGATAGGATACTGCATCGGCGCTTTGACCGCATTGTTGAACGAGAGGGTATTCGTGCTCCGACACAGTGTGGGTTCAGGGGCAAATATGGGTGCTTGGATGCATTGTTCACAATGCAACACCTGATATCACAGGTGCAATGGACAGGCCAGGGGTCTTCCCCCCAGCGTTCCCGTCTTTGGGCTGTATTTGTTGACTTTAGGAAGGCTTTTGACCTCGTTAGACGTGATCTGTTGATAGCGCGCTGCAGGGAGCTGGGGGTGCATGGAGCATTCTTAGAGGCCGTCACTGCATTGTATGACAGGGTGTTGGTGCGTGTGTGTGTGAATGGCCGCCTGGGCCCGGCGTTCCAGACGCACCGTGGCACCCGGCAGGGCAGTGAGCTGTCTCCACTTTTGTTTGGACTATTTATGGATTTATTGCATGAGTTGATCCTGCGACGAGTGCCTGGCGCCGGGCCCGTCATCGGCAACCTTCGCGTCCCAGACGTGATGTACGCCGATGACGTCAACCTGTTGGCTTGGGCCTGTCACCACATCCAGCAGCTGTTGGACTGCTTGTCCCTTTTCTGCCGGTTGTTTGACATGGAAGTCAACCTGGCTAAAACACATGTTGTCGTGTTTCGGCGGCCGGGTGTTACTTGCCCTACGGATGTCTTGACCTACAGGGGGCACGCATTGAGATACGAGGATACTTGCACATACCTGGGGTTGCAGCTACATGCGACAAAGGGGTTCGATACAGCCAGCGGTCAGCTTGCGTCGAAAGGCCGCAAGGCATTGTTCGGTTTGCTGCATCTGTTGCGGCTTCACCACATTTCACAGGGAGATCTCCGCATGCGAATGTTTGACATCCTGGTGGACCCGGTCCTTTCATATGGGGCACATATCTGGGGGCCTTCCATGTGCCACAAATGGTTGACTGACGCTTACGCAGGCCGCGCCTGCGAAGCAGACGACGTGCACTTCTTGTTTTTACGCGAACTGTATGGGGCACATCGCACCGCCAGTCGCGACGTTCTGTTGAGGGACACCCACCGAGCCTCCCTACCGTGTCGGTGGCTGTCCCTGGCAGCTAGTTGGTGGGCCAAGCTGGCAGCCATGGAGCCCGACCGGCTGGCCCACCAGGTGTGGTTAGCGGACATAGACATGATGTTGAAAGGGTGCGTCAACTGTTGGACTTTCTGTTTGTTGGGAGGATTGGAAGATATTGGCTTTTTGGAGGGGGACCTGTGGCGCTCAGGCACACCGGGGGTGACTGTTGATTCCATCAAAGCCATCAACATCACCAAGGAAGCGGTGATGCAGGCTGCCTTGCGATATCAGGCGGCCCACTGGCAGGCTGTCGTTCTTGCTAGCGCTGACCCTAGGGCAGGTGTGTCACTCAGCACCCATCTTAGGACGCATGCCGCATGGGTGCATGCCCTTGAGGGCAATGTAGTACATGGGAGGGACAATGCCCCGAGCTTCCATCAGCTATGCTTGCCTAGGGGGATCTTGCGGTGTTTGGGACGGTACCGGCTTGGCGGACACCACTTGAGTGGACGCCTGCATGGTGGGGGACAACAGCATGGGCGAACCTGCCCCCTCTGCTCTGGTAGGGGGTTGCGTGCTGAGTGGCATGACACACTTGTAGCCAGGTGTGGGGGGGACAGGCCTGAGGACTTGCTGCATTTTGTCTTAGAGTGCCCCGCATATGATCATATCAGGGACAAGTATGCTTCAGTATTTGCCTATGGTGGTGGGGACTCAGTGCAGCGGTGCATGCAGCTTGTGTTCGGCACCACCCACCAAACTCAGCTGGCCCGTTGCATTGCAGCTATGGACGTGTATAGAAGGCACCTGCTGGGTAAGGGCAATCTGTTTGGGGTGCGCCCTATTCAGCAATTGGCCAGCCGATAGCCCATTACAATATGTCGGTGGTCTTCAGATCGTAAGGTCTGGGGATCGAATGCTGGCAAAGACACTGGCCAGGCTGTGATGTCCGCCCACCCTTGTAGCGGCTCGCAGTGGTGAAGGGGTTTCGGTGGTTTACCCTTCACGCGAGGTGATACCAAGCTTCGGCTTCGGCAGTTTACTACGTCTGGAGAGTACCACTATGTGGTGAAAGTATCCAGTAATGAGGGAATGACAGCACAGTGGCAGCATATGCAGCGGCAGTTCTATCTCCCCTTCCTTCCTTTAAAATTGGACGGCTATGTGGCTGTTATGCCCTACCCAGCCTGCTTGCACCGTGCGACAAGCTCACCCCTGTCTACGCAGTTGCTCAGGCTCGGGGTACGGCACTCTGACACCTTAGCATTGGCAGCAGGAGCACTAGTAGTAGCTGTGTTGTGGGTCCTGCTCTGCGTGCTAGCACATCAAATGATTGGCTTGATGTGTTGACTTCTGCCTATGTTGAGACTTGTCTGAAAGACTGCCCCATGTGTGTGCGTGCACTGTGTGTGGAGACTACCAGCTTGCAGCTGAGTCATGAATGCACGATCCTATACCTGGTGTGTGTGGCAGTTGCCCTTGGTGGTGTTTTTTTTTTGGGGGGGCTGGTCTTGTTTGCCGGTCTTGCTGCAGGTTTTTCTTGCAGGTGTGTCTTCCCAGTTCATCCCGTGTGGAGAGTACCGCTCAGCGGTGAAAGTATCCACTTGTAACAACCTCCCCCCCATATTTGTTAGGGTAGCCGGCTAACCCCGGTAAATGAAGAAAGGGGTAGCCAGCCAGGGGGGGTGTCGGCCTAGTGGACCTGAGCCACAACTGACTTCGGGTAAATGCCTGGCAGCTTTCCATTGACCATGTGAACTGCCAGGCTGACCCGTGCCAGCCAGCTCCTACCCCTCAGCAGGAAGGAGAGCCGCATGGCTGCGTCTGCAGCTGTCTGCGGCGCCCAGGACTGCAGGGCACAGGCAGCATGCAGCATGCAGCAGCGGCCGCGTGACAGGTCAGGTATACAGACAGGGCCCCTCAGGGGCACATACATCAGGCATTGGCAATAAGACAGGGGCAAACAAAGGAGTCTCATGCAGTGCCACTGCACCAACACCACCCTGCTCAGCAAGCGTCCGGGAGGCACTTTCTGGGATCATTCCCGGGGCCCGGGGCCATTAGCTGAGTGAGCGAAAACCCAAGCGTGTGTATTTCAATGCTGCCACAGGATGAACGTTCCCTGATTCCACCCTTGCTCCGCTTGGTCTGTGCTGCACGTTCGCCTCTAGTCTCTCTGCTAACCAACACTCACATCCATGCAGGCAACCAACGCCAGCATCAGCATCATCACGGACCCCATCTCTCCTGGGGTGTCAGGAGTGACAGGGGGCTCTGGCTGGGAGCTCCCGGCACCGCTGGCTTGGCCCAGCTCCTCCTCCTCCCTGGCCTGGTTCAGGGTGTTGGTCACTGACAGGGGCAATGCCTCCCAGATGTGCTGGCACACCAGCTGCAGTGTCTGCAGGTAGCACAAAGCAGCATGAGTGGCTGGGGTCAGAGGCCATGTCACGACTGTCGTGACTGGTCAGGGGTGAGGCACTGTCTGCTGCAGCAGCTGATGTGGGAGGCACGTCGTACACCTTGTTGCTATTGCGCTACGCTTGTGAGGTGCCATCTCCTCCGCCACAAATGTTTTGCGAGAAGATTGTGAGAGCGCCAGCCGCAAATGCACATTGCACAAATGACCCCAGTAAATGCCAGCCGCTGGCACACATCTTGGTACCCTGCAGCATCATATTTGAAGTCCTTGCCGCAAGAGGATGCCCGGCTCTGTGTGAAATAACTTGATTCATTTGAAGTGCAGAGCTTTGCTGCTAGCTAGTAGGGAGTAACCCCACCACTGTCACCACTCACCAGGTGCGATGTATGACATCTTGCATGGGTTGATTACTTACAGTGGAGGCTGCAGGCGCGGTTCAGAACCTTGGGTGCACGGTGCCCCACCCATTGTGGTCCCACTTGCTGCAAATGTTGGGCTGAGCTCAGTCCACCATTGACTCCGAAATCCAGTCTCACCTACCTCTCCAGTGTCAGGCACCTCTGCCGAATCCTTCACAATGGCCTTCAACAGCGTGTATGCGACTAACAGGCAGCAGCAGTAGCAGCAGCAGCAGCAGCAGCAGCACAAGCAGCGGATGTCGGTGGATATCAGCAAAGGTTGTGACCAAACTGCCTAGCAGTGCATGTGTTGCAGCATGCTGTAATGTATGCTGCTGGCATCTGATGGAGTCCACCTGCATGATCTGGTTGCTGTCCTCAAATGGCAGTGCCACGTGCCTCACATGCTGTTCAGGTCGCTGCACCAACGATCTAACTAAGTTGTACTGAGCCTAGTATTGCCTGCCTGACGATATGATATCTTCACAGTGAACCTAGCACAGAACTGCAGTCAGAGCGTCGCGCATTGTTGTGCACATGTCCTTCACAAGCTGTTCCCTTACCCAGCACCCCCGGTGTCATCTGAGCTGCGTTGAGCAGCAGCACCCCAATGACGAACAGCGCCTGCAAGCATGCAAGCGCACAATGCCGTTTTGTGCCACGCCATTCACTGATGTGTGGTGTATAGTGACGAAGAGAAAAAAGTGCGGTGTGCATGTGCGGTCGCACATCACTGAAGGTTTGATGTTGATCTGGGGGAAAAACAGCCACCATCTACAGGAGTCCAGGTTGGCATCCATATGTCACTACAATGCACCTTCCACCGCTAACCGCATGTACACTGAGTTTCAATCGCCCCAGACTTTGCGCCATTGCCCCCGCGCATGCGCCGTGTCGTGCTGTTGTGCCTGGCAGCATGCTACCATCACAGCCCCTTGCATGCATCAGCACTGAGACTTACAAACGGGTTGAAGTATCCATTGCTGCCCCTGTCAATCAGCACGGTGGATCCGTCCTCTTTGGGGCTGATGACCACTGGCGAGGAAGGCTCTTTGGCGGGGTCCGTGCTGTGCTCGGGGCCTGGCAGGGTGGCCCGGGGGGTGATGCAGCCGGAGGTTGCAAGCTGCGAGGGTGCAGCGCCGCCAGCAGCAGCAGCAGCGGGGCTGGCGCCGCCAGGCTGCGCCTGTGTTGGGGTTTTCTGTGAGGAACAATAGAGACAGCCCACAAATATCACCCTGACGCATACATACATGTCTTACACAGCAAGCAGCATGGCCCGGGGTGCTGGGCCTTGATTCAACCCGGGATGGGCCACATAAGAGTGCACGTGAGCCCATAATTATGGAAGACAACATGTTTTCAAGGCAAATAGGAAGCACACACAGCCAACTTCACTGAGAGAGGAGCTGTCCAAAAGAAAGTGTCCTTGTAGCAAGGGCAGCCCAAGCTCATGGCCTACACTGTGCGTGCGGTAGGTGCCAGTAGCGCATTCAATGGTCGATATTTGACCCACCCCTGGTGACTTCTTCTGCTGCAGATCCTGATAGGTTTTTGAGATGTTGACCAGCAGGCGATGCACCTCTTGGCCCCTGGACACCTCTAAGGGCTTCAGGGTTTGCTGGGACCCCTTGGCCACTGCCTGGGGAGAAGGGACACACAGGACACGTGGGTCAAGGTTGAGGGACAACGCACAAACCTTCACACCATAATCATTCAATGATTCAATCATCATACACTTATAGCTATCTCAGATCTCAGCAAGTTGCTGGCAGTGCGTAATGCTGCTCTGTCAACCTTGCCAACAGGCATGCACCGTGCATTCAGTGCAAGCTGACTCGGACAGCTGGCAGCAAGTCAGCAAACGTTGCTGCCAAGCTTTGCACTGCATCAGATTGTCTTTGCAGGCACAGCCTAAAGTGACCTGCTTGTATGCCATGCCACATTGAGAGTGGCTTGACATCACTTACCTGACCACCCACATCAATGAGCCTCAGGCTTGAAGGCTGAGCTTGTCTGCCTTCTCCAGAGTGCTGTTCTCCTTGTCTCCCTGCTCGTCCTCCCCCTTCTCCTGCTCCTTTCTCGTCTGCTTCTTCTCACCTCCACCAGCAGCAGCAATGGGGCTGCAACGACGCCCTGTGGGAGGGGATGAAGCACGCGTAGAACAACAATGCAGTTGTTGGGGCAAAGTCAAGCCTGGTATGCCTCAAACAGTAATTTTTTACTACAGCACCTTGCACACCTTCCCCAGCCCTGCGCTCCTGGCAGTACACTGCTAGTACTGTAGGCAGTAGCTGGGGTGGGTTGGCTGGCTCAGAGCGGTCCCCTAGCAGTAGCTGAGGGGTCACAGTTGACTAATTTCGACTTTTTGACTTTGTTAGGGGCAGCCTCCAGGGCCTGTGCGGCAAACATTGGAATGAGTCAGGGTCACCCATTTCCCCGCTGGCGTGCTTGATCGCCGTAAGGGCCCTTGCTCTTTATACTTTACTGTTGAAATATATTCGCCGTTCTGGCCCATGTAAGCAAGCACAGGGTGCCGGCTGTCGTGGCAGAAGATCAAACACGTCCTTGTTCACGTTGCATCAATTTAGGAACTGCGGTTGCCTTTCAGCTCGTTTATTGGACCCCAGCTGAGCCTGCTGCTGTCAATAGCACAGCACGCAATCAGCAAGCAGGTGCAGCCTTGCGCGCACTTGTAAACAAGCTGTAAAATCAACAAATGCATCTTCAAGACAGAATCAATCACGTTTGGCAAACGGGGCGAATGCTGGATCTCATGTCTTTCCGAACCCAACACATGCCTCCGATGGCTCAAGAAAGGCGTTCTGTAGCATATTCAAACATAAAGCATGTTCTTTGGCTTTGCTTAGGCGCTGCCTAGACCGCTAGGCTCTTTGAGGCTCTACTGCTGTTGATCAGTCATCCGAACTTCAGCTGCCTTAACTGCGCTGGGCAAGCGTTCGCAAGCAAAGCAGGTTGTGCGCACATGTAACTTATGTAGTTTTCGAGCGCATACTGCATGCTCACGTTGACCGGTCAATTCCACTCTGCCTCTGGGCTGATGAGGTGGGCCGCAGATGGTCTCATTTAAATCAACGTAGCTTATTGGTTGCCTTTGCAAGAGCTGCTCTGCAGGAGCGAGTCTCCTGGTTAGACTTGCACACTACTGCTTGCCATCACCTGCTGCTGTCATGCCCCCGTATGACGACGAGTGGGGAAGGATGGCAGGTACAGCTCAAACACCAACAACATAAACAACAATTTGTTGCGTGCTTAGCTTCAACGGTATCAACTTCAGTGAACGAAGTCAAAAATTACGTAATGTGGGACCCCCAGTGCCAGTACAGTTCCGATGAAAGCACGTAGCCGGGCACAGGGGATGTGCCTTGACCTAAACAAAACGCCCCTGTAGTGGCTTGGGCTGCATTGCCCCAGACGCCCACTTATCAGTCAAAAACATGCTTGAGGCATACCAGGTTAAAGTGTCTGATGACAGCCAATGCATGCACGACACTCAATGCATGCAATGATACACCCCACTTGCGCTGGTGCAATCTGTCTCAGGCACCAACGCGCATGCTGGGTGCAGCTAAGCAGGCAAGTGCAACCCCATTGCTTGTCATTGCTGGCCGCCCAGGCCTGGGCCTAGGCCCCCGGCTGATGATAAGCTAACTTACGGCAGCACAATTCTGCTCAGCCACACCGTGACACGAGCATCGCAAGCTGCCAACCCAGCCCCCTGGGCGCCAATGCAACACGAAAATGAATGCATTCCGGATGCATGTAGCGGTCACAACCACAACAAGATATACCGTAAGAGAGGGGTTGGGTGATCAACGACTGCAGCACTCAACGCAGACTGCGGTCGCATGGATACCGTTCCTGTCCCATTGAGCTGGTTAAAGAGACTTATATGCAGCGCACCTGCTGACAAGCTTGGTGATGAAATGCTGGAGTTGGGTGGGAGCCACAAAGGCGACGAGGAGGCAGGAATGCCAGGGATTTTGCCAGGGGAGACTTTCAATTTGCCTTGAGGGCGGGGACTGCTGCTCAGGGTGTACATGATGCCCAGCAGAGCACCTGCAGCATCGATGCAGACAGCAGACTCTTTGCAAGGAGTTGTAGTAGTTTGCAGGCAGCGCCTTGCTAGCATGATGCACGTTGGCGCAGATCTGTTTGCTTTGATAAGCTTCGACAACTGCTGCAACAGCAGCCGTAAGACATGCGCTTTGCATGGGGCGTGCACCCAGCAGGCCACGCTACGAGCTCTTACCTGAGTTCTTGAAACCGTCTGACAGCGCGTACATTGGGAGCTGTAGGATGCCGTGACCAAGAGTTTGTAGCAGCGAAAGCTGCACACGCTGTCGCAGTGCCGTCGCAAAGCAAACGTTCGGCGCGATTACAGGCTGGAATCAACGGAAGCATCCTGTGCTTGAACATTAAGATCTAGCTACGGCCACAGAGTAAAACCCCATGTCATAAATTCGCGTCGCAATAGCGGTCCGAGGTAAGACGTGCGATAGAACAAGTCAAATAATTCTTCGACCCTATAACCATATTGCGCTGATTTCCGACATAAAGGAATGATTCCGATGCAAAGGACATCGCCATCGTCTCACCAGCGTTGGTCTGGCGTCACCTCACGGCAGCAGTGATGCCGCGGCTGCTGGAACAAGGCCGCGGGAAAAACGAGCGAACGTCGGCAATACAATGTGGCAACTGCTCGCAAACATGCTCCAGACTCTGAGAGCCCCCGAGGCACGCAGCTACCTGGTGCTGCCGCTGCTGTTGCTGCTGCATGGCTTGTCATCAACCTCTTTGTCAGACTGGCGAATGGAACCTAGGCCGGCCCACTGCAGGCTGAGAACGGCACCAACTGCAGGCATAGAAGCATACATGGACGCACACAGCTGACGAGGCAGGAACTAGCTTGGGAAAGGGGTGGTTGATGCACTGTCGTAGATGGCGGGCTGTGTGAGATCAGACATGCCTGACAGAGCACATGACTCATATCGCGTGTGGAGGTAATACCTAGTAGTATATAGTAGAAGGGAATCATTAGTAATGACTGCCTCCTGCTCATGCAGCGCAGGTGCCTCTCCACTGCAGCATCACCAGCAGACGCACAATGCGCAGCAGAGTGACAAACAGGCTGCCCCTGATCTGCATTGAGTGCAATGCGAGCCTGACCACTATGGCCAAGTATTTGCGCAAGGGTTTTGAAAACACACCACGACACCCACACTGCAAGGGCGCTCATTTCAAATGTGACTGCATGGTGCATGGTTGAACACTAGCTGCGCACACAGGGATGCGCATACATAGTTCAGCCACGCCATGGCGCCAAGAATTGAGCAAGCCGTCCGTAATCAGGGCATAAAAGAGCTGGGGATGGGTTATGCGCCTGCGGGAGGGGGGGGGGGGCTGCCCTGCAGTGCAAGCAAAACGCTGGGTTCACTGACCTGCACAGATACCCACACACACCACCAAGCGTGTCATCCTGCGCGCACATGAAATCTGCTGCCATTGGTTGCCACTGCTCCCACCCTGCCCATACTGCGGCATACGCAGACCTGCCAATGCCAGCTTCAGCCAGTCTGATGACAGCAGCTTACAAGGCTGCGGCACCCATTGCCTGCTCCACAAATATCTCTTTGTGTCTCATCCGGAGGGGAGCATTCAACAGGGGTGTCAGTATGTATGGGTGTTATATGGACATGGCCCATCAATGCACGGCTAAGAGACGGTAGCAAAGTGATGGTGGCGATAACAGCAGCAGATGCGTTTGGCGCACTCTCAACTGATCTTGCCAGGTCCCCACACCAGCTTGCATTGCCTGCACAGCAGGACTCACGCGTTAATCATACATACATCTGCAGCTGGCAACTACGGCACCACAGAACTTTGAAACTACTGGTTTTGACGTGTGTGGTTCTTTCACCACCAAATGCAGCGAGACTTGTTCAGCTGCGAGATTTGATCTTTGATGTGATCACCCACATGTCAAGCGTCACTTCATCCGACGAAGATTGAAAAAGATGGAACGACAACCTGATGCAAATATTTTGACAAACTTTCAGCCAGTGCTGCATGTCCATCTAGACCAACGGCATGCATACACTTGCACGTGAATGGCGCCCGGTTGGAGCCATAGAAGCACCCTGCATTGACAAGCTCCCCGAATATGTTGCCGACTATCTTTTGTATGTATTTTGCACTGAAAAAACTCACGGGCGCCCTGACCAACTAAGATCACGCTATTTTCGCAACGGGTGGCCATGGCCAAATCCGGCTGTCAGAGAGGCGCCACCTCTATGGCTACAACAAGAACAAACATACCAAGTAACCTTGCTGACAAACGACCGTCTTGAGCAGTCTCATTTCGATGTGCGGTAACCAACAGGCATAGCATGGCTCATAGGTTTACCAGACGCGATTTTGCAGTTGTCTTGACTCATCTTTTCTTATGTACGGCTGTCAGCGGATCGGCCAGGTGTCTGCTGGACGCCCCTAGCAGGCCTGCTGTAGCAGAACAGGTGACCTCAGCAGCAGTGTGCGTTAACCATCACGTTATTATTGTTTGATGTTTCATCATCTGCTGAACCTTTTTGGGCCTTTTTGGGCCTTGTGCGCAGGTGCATGTTTGCCATTATCACCTGAGATCGAATGCGTTCTTGCTCTTGTCAGTGACCCCACCCATATGGGAGGTGAGCGTCAAGATGATCACAGTAGCCTAACTGCTTTCACAACACCACTTTCCGTGCCGGACGTTGCCGTGCATGGGATCCCGACACTGTCGGTTTCAGTCCCAGCTGGGACTGCAGGTGGGAGCAAAAGCGTGCTGTTAGCGCGGCTGGTCTTGCCTGAAGCTTTGTTCCTAAGTAAGAGGCATCTGCAACTGCTTCCCCTGCAGAGCACACACGCCAAGCACATGGATGACTGCTGCCTGAGTTGCTGGCCTGGCAGCAGCCCTTGTGACAGGCCCTGTGAGCAGAGGCATTTGACTGCCAGATGCAAGTGCACTGAGGGATACGTGCTGAACACAGCTACCCACTCCTGCGAGGGTAAGCGAGCGATGGAGCAGGAGTTGAGCTCCGGGGCTGCACGTGCAGTACCAGTACCAGCATTGCCAGTCAAGGGAACAGGGGTGCTTGCGCAGGCACGCTGACTGCGCTGGCAGATACTGGTCCTAGCACCAGACTAGAAAAATGAAACTGCGTCAGCACCCATGCTGTGGTGCGGCACCAACATCGTGGAACGTGTGTAGCGGTATCTGCAGCCCACTCAAAGTGTTTGCGCACACATGCCACTGTCCGCCCCACAATCACCCCGCTTGCAGGCAAAGACCTCACAGCTGAACCGCGTCTGCCAGCACGCACCCTACTGGACAGCAAGCCCTGCCCCCTGGGTTGCCACCCAGAAAGCTGTCGAGCGGAGCCGAGGGGACCCAACAAGCCCCCGGTCTACAAGTGTGCCCTCTGCGTGAACGGCCTCACCCTACGCAAAGCAGAAGGCACGTGTGGCTGCCCTGCTAAGCAGTACCTGGTGAGGACTGACCCCACCATAGCCTGTGTTGGGCTCATTGACTGCATCCCAGCCTGGGATGCAGTGAATGTCACCTGTGTGGACTGCCCCAAGGTGAACACCTGCTGCTTTAGATCGGATGTCACATCCAGCAGTGCTGTATACTGCATGTGTCCCTGCCCAGGAACGTGTTGATTGCCTCCATGGCCTGCATGCAGCTGCGCAACTGCGCTCACCACACCTTACTGGGTTGTGCACACATTGGGGCCTTACACTATGGGTACAACCCCCGTGGTGTGAGTCATCAAATGTGGGTGAGCCACACCATGAAGGCCCTCCCTTCCAACGTTGTGTGCAATATGCTGGGGGCTGACGCACAAATGAAAGCTCGCGTTCAGTCACCATGCCCCATGTCCATGCTGCATGTTGCTGCTGACTGCAGGGCAGCTACTGCCCGGCGGAACATACAGTGGCACAGAACCGTTTGACGGGCCTGTGGCTATTCCTTGCCCTCTGTCAACTGGGACAGACCCAGCATCCCTCAAGATGACCACAGTTGGGAAACGGTCCCTCAGCATCTATCAGTGCGGTGAGTGCCAGTTGTCGACCAGTGCAGCGGCTGCGCAGCCTTCGGCAACTTCCCTTGAAGGCTTCTTGCCCACTCGGTGCTACGCAGGCGCCGCGATACCCCATGCCCTACGAGTGCAAACACTGACAGTGTAACTTTATTAGGCGGCCGGTAACTTTATTGGAGGGCTACCCGACTGCAGCACACCACGCAGCCTGCCATGATGCGCCGTCAGCAGATGCTGCCATGATGCGCATGACCATGCTTGCCGTGCTTGCGCAAGCTAGGCAAGCACCTGACACGCTTCACAGTGTGGCTGTGGCAGCTGTTTCCTCATTGATGCACATCCAAGACCACATCAAAAGAAGTGATACGGTGCATGTGCGGCTGCAGTGAATCTCCCTGGCTGCTACTACGTTTCGCCACCTGATGTCAACTCGCTGCCAAGCGCTGTGGACTGCCCTGAAGATACATACAGCAGTGGATTGAGGAAACAGAGGGCATGTGTCCCCTGCGCTTCAGGTATGTCGAACAGAGAGTTTGCTTGCAGAAGTTGTTGAACAGGAGTCCTGCCAGGCTACTTGGCAGTTTTCAGTGACGCCCTTGAGTAAGCTGGGATAAGTGTACACCTATGCATGCTTGCCAGACGTGTTGCAGGCTGGGGCATGCCGATGCCCGGGGCTGGCAGCTACAGCTTCACTCTTATGGCATTTACAGCAGCACATACGGGCGCATGTTCCAGCGCTCTTTCTCCACTGACGAATTGCTGCTGCTGCATCCTGCTCTGCTGCAGGCTACACAACTGCTGGTCTTACAAGGCAGTCACACATGAGTGCTTGTAGTAAGTGTGGTGTTGCCAGCTGCTGGTGTTGCATTGCAGCCTGCGGTGCGCTGCGCTAGCTTACTGTCTGCACTGTGTCTACACTGTACGTCAGTCACAACCGACATCCCCCTGTGTTACTGCATGCGCACCGTGCCCATGCTTGCACTAGGCACGCCTACCCGGCAGGCCGCCTGCGTCAAACATGACAATCCCCTGCTGCGCATATGACTGCCTGCTGCACGCAGAGGTAAAGGAAGGCTACTATCTGCACTCCAACGGTCAGCCAGTGCCATGTCCATATGGGATGTGGAAATCAGGCCTTGAATCAGACACTAGCTGCACAGGCTGCGCTCCAGGGGTGACCACCGACCACTCAGCTTCCAAAGCAGAGGCTGACTGCAACATACTGGAGCCTTCCTACTATGCTGAGGGGTTCAAAGAAGGCGGCATCATCAACCAGACTGCAAAGTGAGCTGATGCTGTCTTGCTGAGACTGGCAGCAAATGCTGCAGCTCTGCGCAAGCTCAGGCACTGTGTATGCCATGCACACATAAGGCACATGCCGTGATACACTTGTGGTGAGGCACCGTGCTGTGGTGTGACACCCGCTGCCAGCAAGATTGGGTGAAGCCACGGCATGGGCATATGCCCAGCAAGTCGTGGGCGCAAAGAGATGCACTCTACTCTGGCCGCCAGCTCAGCTTTTGGCAAGTCAAAGAGGTGCGCTGCCTGCCAGGCCCTGGCACACGCCTGATCACCACGTCAGTCGACCAGAAACAAAGACACATGTTGTGCTGCTCTCTGATGCATGCAGATGCCCGCATGGCCTCATCTGCCCTGGTGGTAAACCTTTGCGCATCCTTGACCTCCAAAGCATGACAGACGCAGTCGACCCAACCAGCCTTGTTGACAC